>OX101826.2:3977500-4577500 GCA_944452925.2 Chrysolina oricalcia
GTTAATCAGTACATTTCCTCTGTGATAAGGAGTTGGCATGACACTAACCGAAATCGAATTCCAATGGTCTTGAGGGCTTGCACCCAACTCAGTCTCGACGTTATATTGATTCTCGTAAAGTCTTGCTTTGTTTTCATTGGTTAGCTCTGAAGTTCGGATATTCGTGAACTAAAACCGCGATTTTAGTCTTGCCATTGATTTTATTGGCTTCATTACTAATCAGAGTGATTACTTATTTGAACTAAGGGACAACAGAACGGTGGATTAGAAGGAAAACACAGTTTTTTTTATGGAAACCATACAAACATATTGTAGTGGTGACCGACTAATCTGAATCTCCCCACTATGAAGAATTTACTTTACTAAAAACTTCCTTACAACAAACGTCTCTTCAGAAGCGGGAAAAAAGTCATTGCAAGGTTTCCAAAACTCAACATTACATGTAGTAATTCAGTCAACGGACATAGAATTTTACATACATGTTAGTTTTGCTGATTACATAACTTATAAATTGTTCTTATTGCGGGATCGCGGGAATGTAACAGATTAAAATGAATGCATTTTAAAAACACTAGATTTGTGAAAAATAAATTTGGCAACTTATTTAAATAGAATTCGTAAAAACATGTAAAATTTATTTTGTATAAAAAACTGATGTCACTGAGAAAATTTTAAATAACAGAAAAATTGTTCGCACTTGAAGCTGGACAAATTTCAACTTAATTTTTAAGACTTGCAGTGACTTAAACTAAAACTTTCAATGTTCATTTGGAATCTGTGCAAATCACAACAATACTCCAATTAAATTTCAAGTGTAGATCTGAAAATGCAATTCTATAAAGCGCTCAACGAAGCGGGCAGGTAACAGCTAGTACCCCAGTAAAGCTAGCAGAACCACTTTGGACTATTCGAATTTTATAAGGCCCTAATTTTAGGCAATTTTAGGCTAATTTATTACCGTATTCCCTAATTTTTTGCTCTTCTATTGTGAGATATATTGCGGGTTCTGCTAGCTTAACGTTAAGCTGGCCGAATCAAACCGCCAAACAAATGATTATGGAAAGTCTGAGCACACCATAATTTTAGGCTCATTTTAGGCTCACGTTTGAACCCATCGCCAATTTTTTTGGAATGCGTTTTAAAAAAAAATCCTGGGTTCTGCTAGCTTTACCGTTACGCTAGCAGAACCCAACCATAAAGAAGCAACTCGGAACAAATCCGGTTGGACAATAATTTTAGGCTCTATTCAGGCCAATTTATTACGCAATTATATATATTTTTTGCTCTTCAGTTGAAGGAGAAATCATAGGTTGTGTTAGCTCAACACTGAGCTGGCAGTACCAAAATGCTAACCGAATCGTTATGAAAAATCTGATCGCACCAAAATTTTAGGATCACGTTTGAACCCATCGCCGATTTTTTCGGAATGGGTCTTTTCAAAATCCTGGGTTCTGCTAGATTTACCGTTGAGCTAACAGAACCCAACCATGAGGAAGCAACTCATAACAAATCTAGTTGGACAATAATTTTAGGCTCTATTCAGGCTAATTTATTACCCAATTATAATTTTTTTGCTATTCAGTTGGAGGAGAAATTATAGGTTGTGTTAGCTAAACACTGAGCTAACAGTACCAAATGCTTACCGAATCGTTATGAAAAATCTGATCGCACCAAAATGTTAGGCTCATTTTAGGCTCACATTTTTTGGAATGCGATTTTTTTAAATCCTGTCTGCTAGCTGTACCGTTAAGCTAGCAGAACCCAACAATAAAAAAGCAACTCAGAACAAATTCAGTTGAACAATACTTTTAGGCTCTATTCAGGCTAATTTATTACTCAATTATATACAGTGACCGCCAAAAAGTATGTACCATATGGGAAAATTTTTTATTATTGGAGTATTGGAAAAAATATTCTGGGGAAAAGTTTGTGCATGTCCGATAACCTAAAAATCGATTTTGACACATGTCACGTGATCGCTAGAATGGCGCAAAATGAAAAAAATTGCAATGCAAAGGCAAAAAAAGGGGTAAGATGGCAAGATATCAAAAAAAGTTATGTGAAAAAGTCACTTAGAATTCAATTTTATACACATAAACGAAGTTTCAAGAGATAGTTCAAAAAAATTGAAAATAGCAATTTTTTAAAAATATTTTCCCATTTATTTAAAAATATTATTTTAATGATAATGACAAAACTTTCTCATTTTCTACACACCAGAGGGCACTAAATTGAAAAAATGGGAATTTGTCAGAAACCTTGCTGTTACATAGGTTCGTATCTAACAGTTATATCCGAATTCCACGACCATTGTGATGACATGACACTCCAAAAACATGGTAATTTCCAGATTATAATCAAGTTCCGATGATAATCGTGCATGAGCGTTTCACTTCGCACATAAACTTGAAAATAGTGCATCAAATTAAAGATTCTTAAAGTTTATGTGCAAAGTAAAACGCTCATACAGCATTATTATTGAAACTTGAATAAAATCAGGAAACATGGTGTTTCTAGAATGCCATATCAACACAATAGTCTTGGAATTCTGATATAACTGTTAGATAAGAACCAATGTAACAGCGAGGGTTCTGGCAAAAACCAATTTTTTTAATTTAGTGCCCTCTGGTGTGGAGAAAATGAGAAAGTTTTGTCATTATCATTAAAATGCAAATGTTTCAGTATAGTCAAGCTATTCATAAGAAAAAAAAAAAATTTTTAAATAGATGGGAAAATATTTTTAAAAAATTGCTATTTTCAATTTTTTTGAATTATCTCTTGAAACTTCGTTTATGTCTATAAAATTGAATTCTAAGTGACTTTTTCAAATAACTTTTTTTGATATCTTGCCATCTTACCCCTTTTTTGCCTTTGCACTGCAATTTTTTTCATTTTGTCGCCATTCTAGCGATCACGTGACATGTGTCAAAATCGATTTTTAGGTTATCGGACATGCACAAACTTTTCCCAGAATATTTTTTCCAATACTCCAATAATAAATTTTTTTCCCATATGGTATATACTTTTTGGCGGTCACTGTTTATATTTTTTGCTCTTCAGTTGGAGGAGAAATCATAGGTTGTGTTAGCTCAACACTGAGCTGGCAGTACCAAACGGCTTACCGATTCGTTATGAAAAATCTGATCGCATCGAAATTTTAGGCTCATTTCAGGCTCACGTTTCAACGCATTGCCGATTTTTGTGAAATGCTTTTTTTTCAATTCCCGGGTTCTGCTAGCTTCACCGTTAAGCTAGCCGAACCCAACCATAAAAAATCATCTCAAAAAAATCCAGTTAGACAATAATTTTAGGCTCTATTCAGGCGAATTTAATACCCAATTATATATATTATTTGCTCTTCAGTTGAAGGAGAAATCATAGGTTGTGTTAGCTCAACACTGAGCTGGCAGTACCAAACGGCTTACCGAATCGTTATGAAAAATCTGATCGCACCGAAATTTCAGGCTCATTTCAGGCTCACGTTTCAACGTATTGCCGATTTTTGTGAAATGCTTTTTTTTAATTCTTAAGCTAGCAGAACCCAACCATAAAAAATCATCTACGAAAAAATCCAGTTGGACAATACTGTTAGGCTCTTTCAGGCTAATTTATTACACAATTATATATTTATTTTGCTGTTCAGTTGAAGGAGAAATTATAGGTTGTGTTAACTCTACACTGAGCTGGCAGTACCAAACGGCTTACCGAATCGTTATGAAAAATCTGATCGCACCGAAATTTTAGGCTCATTTTAGGCTCACGTTTGAACCCATTGCCGATTTTTGTGGAATGCATTTTTTTTCCTGGGTTCTGCTAGCTTCACCGTTAATCTAGCAGAACCCAACCATAAGAAAGCAATTCCAGTTGGACAATAATTTCAGGTTCTATTCAGGCTAATTTATTACCCAATTATATATATTTTTGTTATTCAGTTGGAGGAGAAATCATAGGTTGTGTTAGTTCAACACTGAGCTGGCAGTACCAAAAGGCTTACCGAATCGTTATGGAAAATCTGATTATACCAACATTTTAATCTCATTTTAGGTTCACGTTTGAAACCATTGCCGATTTTTTGAAATATTTTTTTTTTTCAAATCCAGCTTTACTGTTAAGCTAGCAGAACCAAATCATAAAAAGCATCTCAGAACAAATCCAGTTGGACAATAATTTTAGGCTCTATTCAGGCTAATTTATTATTATTATTTTTGCTCTTCAGTTGAAGGAGATATCAAAGGTTGTGTTAGTTCAACACTGAGTTGGCACTACCAAAAGGCTAACCGAATCGTTATGAATAATCTGAGCATTGTAAGTAACAAATTGCCTATGGAACGGCAGACGAATATTTTCTCGAAAAAAGTTCAATAAAACCAAAAACAAAGTTTAACCCTCTGTATACCCGCCAGTTTTGATTCTAGAAACTACTGCCATTTGAACTTTTTGACGGACAATTCCATTATGAAAATTCAGATCGATACGATGAAATTGAAATTCCAGATTTTTTTAAAAATCGCCAAAATATCAAAATTTTACCCCCTGTAGAATCCAAACGCCGGCATTCAGAGAGTTGGCGCAATGATATCTTTTGTTCAGGATGGCATGGGCTACATCATATTTAAATTTCAGCTATTTTCACCAAAACCGGTTTTCCATAACATTAGTGCGGGGTCCTTTTGTTTAAAAAATAAATATTTTGTAAAAGTTATTAAAAATAATTGAAAATAAAATTTCAACTTCAACACCCTGTATCTCCGAAACGCAACATTGCGGACACATGTTATGTTCATTTGAACTTTTTATCTTGGAATTAGTCAGATATTCACCTTTTGAAGTTTGAACAAATACTTAGTGAACACTATGTATACCCTGTATGATAAGGATACCAAGATCTACACATGACAAATAATCAAAAAAAAATTGCCGAACTCCATTTCACATAGAAAACGTGCGGTGTCTTTTATCGTAGTCAACGATTATGATAATGACGCTCATACGGGCGTTTATTAAGCTGAATGCGGCATGAAATTATGTAAAACAAGAAGTGGACGACAGCGTCGATGTCTATCCTAATTGGATTATAGCGAGGATGTCGTAAGTCATGTGCTCAGAATTACTGATTATGTGCCCACTGAACCAGCATCCTCCACAGTAACTCGGCACTTGAATGAATATCAGACACGTCAGAGGTTTAACCTTGTTAGAAACTGACGAAGTTTATCGAGAATTTTGGGAAGTAATGGATCTGAGAAAAGTGTTCTCCACAAATGACAAGTTTCGGAAAGAAGTATGCTGTGCAACAGTTGCAACACGATAGCGAAAGATGTATGCACCAGACACGAGGAAAAGTCACAGATTTCATCTCTAGCAGTCTAGCATACAATTGATAGTCTAAGATCCGACTGCAGGATTAGTATACTCATCGGTTTTTTGCTCAAAACCAAATTTTTATGTATATTTATAATTAGAAGGATATATATTTACCAGGTTGCCTATCAAAATTTGGCCGCCAGTATTTTTAATTAAATTATTTTTAATTGATTTTTGGGAAAAAATTTCGTTCACTAGTTTTTTAGATAAAATAACGTCTACATCACGGCAATTTATATGAAGATTCTAAAAAATCACGGTTGCTGTTGCGCACCTGGCCGTACCTCTTCGCAGCCAGGTGTAAACAGGTATGATTTCGATACGCTTATACGTTCATAACGTTTATTTATGAATCATATGCCAAATTAAAGCAATTTTTTTCTATATATTATCATATATGGTTGCCTAATTAAATCCGCCCGCAAATAAGGGTTGCTGGTTGTTAAAAATGATAAATATTTAAGGTAGAGTGAAAGAGAGTTAGCGCGTAACATCATTTGTCAGACGAGGATAGCGATTGCCGGCTGTGCGACGCTTTTAAGCCATCTGACCCTGAAACTATTTTTTTCCGATTTTGTATATTTCTTTCTTAAAAACTGTTAATAGAAGGTCCCATAAGTCGAGAAAGAATCATAGAAAAAATTTTCGATTTGCAGTTTTGGAAAAAACAGCGGTCCTTTTAAAAGGACGGTAGGATAAAGGGCTACTATTAGAAAAATAAATAAAGATTCAAAAATATGTTTATATTATATCTCACAAAATGCTTAGCAAAATACAAAAACTTTTAAAAACTAATTAGTATGATAGGCCACAAAACAGTTTTTTGGGTGAAGACCAACGTCACATTTTTGGCACACAAAATTTGCTTTTTTGTGGCACACAGCACATTTTCGCTGACTCTCGTGATATGTAACTAAATGATCTAGTCTATCGTAACGTGAGAATTGGAGCGCGGTTTTTGGCAATTTCGAAGGTCCTTTCTTAGTTGTTTTCCTGTACGTTTCGAGCAGCTGTGTCCCTAGGTCCCTCCTAAACTGAAGTTGGTCAAGGGTACCACCATCATTCCTATGGAGGTGCCACGAGTTTTGTGAGGCCATGTCGACACAGTGGGAAAATAACGGAAAATACCACTTTTTACCTCGTATTGAAACTCTATATTGGCTTATGTTTTGGTCACTACGGTCTACACCTCCCATATTTTCGTTGTATTTCTTGATCAATTGAGGCTGATCTATATAAACATGCTTTTTTTCAGCCTGTGAAAATCGTTTGACCTTATTTACTGGCAAAACCGAACACGCATTGGTGGCTGAAGTAACAACGCTGTTGTCATTCCATTTGCATAAAGCGATTTCATTATCGGCAACACACCATTCAAATGTACCTCGTGTCTTCTTCTTCAGAACTGCAGCATTGCTAAATGGAGATTGAGGGATCCGGTTTTCACGTATAGTACCAGTTGCCTTGATGTTCCTCAATTTTAGCTCCTTTAGAAGTGACAAAGATGTAAAAAAATTGTCAAAAAATAAGTGAAAGGGCTGGTAAGGCATTTTCAATAAAAAAACCGCATATTGGAGAACAAGTGACGCTCCCAAACCCATGTGTTTATATTTGTCCGGAATTGTTGTCGACGCTTCTTGGTAGGGATCAAAATAAACAATGTATCCAAGGCGTAGGGTACCTACCCAAAATTTATACCCCCACCTTATAGGCTTGCCTCTGATAAATTGCTTACAGCTATGTCTCCCAAAATACGGTATCATAGCCTCATCAAAGCTGTGATTCTCTTCAACTGGGGCATAATCAAAAAACTTTTCATTTAGGCTGTTGAAAAGAGGACGCAGTTCAGAGTACTTGTCATTTTTAGTAAGAGAAGTATTATCATTGCAATGAAGATTACTCATTATGAATTGAAATCTATCTCTGGAAATAGCGGCTGATATAAGTTTATTCTGGGTATCGTTGCAATTTTGCCAATATATATGTCGCCTTGGAACAGTTGTATATCCACTGACAAGGAACACCCCTATGAAGCAGTACATTTCGTCTGCAGTAACGTTATCGGGGCGGTTTTTTTGCTGTGCATAAATATTGGTAAAATTGACAATTTCTCCTACCAAGTTTTCATCAAAAAACAGCTTGAAAATATTTCCAGGGGAACGATTGCTTTGTGCAGTTTGAACTGGTTGCCATTGCATAAACGTAGAATCTAAATCTTCATTGAGAGTATAGCCAAACGTCTTTTTGAGTTTAGGTCGCCTTTCAACAAAAGTGGACAGTGGTAGATCGTCATCACTGTCCCAGTCGTCATCACCTTCCACGTCAAATTCAATTTCCGCCGGGGCCCTTAGTTGCACTCCGGGTAAATTATTCGGAACTACATCGTCTTCGGCCCCAGAATCTTCATCGGTATCGCAGTTTTCGTTGGCACTTTCGGGTGGAAAAATTATAATGCTTGTAGGAATGTCCGGCGTAGAGTCATTCTCCAATTCCTCTAAGAGCTCTGCCATGGTTAGTGGCTTTTTCCAATACCTGCAAAAAAAAAAACGCATAGTAGCATATAATCCTACCGTCCTTTTAAAAGGACTCGTTCAATAGAACGCCCCTGGATTGATCGAGAAGTGTGAAACATAATCACAAATATAAAAAAAAGTAAGTATATTATGTTATTTGTTAAAAATAATCAAAACAACATCGGAAAAATAAACGAGTTTAAACATGTCTTATTGAGTCACTCATTGCAAAATCACTAGAAACACAGCGTTTTTTAACCGTCACTATCGATCCAAAACTTAACAGAATCCTAACGATCGCGATTGACCTTGTTTAAGATGTCAACTAAATATAATGTGACACTGGCGACATCTTCAAACCGTCAGCAGAATCAGAAAAGTACAGGTTTCGTTTTGAACTCCTTTTAAAAGGACGGTAGGTGTAAATGGGTTAAGCCATTGGGCAAGCGTCGGATGTTAGTGTTCTCAACTTATATTAACAGCTGCGGTATTTTTATTCTAACATAAAAACCACGCTGTTTTGGAGTTCGTAATTCACAAGATTTTATATTTGCATTGTTGTTTTATTTGCCATCATTAAATTAATTAACGTAAAATAAAATTGATAAAGATGAAGTCGTGTTTTCTGTTTAACGAAAAAGGCAAAGTTCTGGACTTTCATTCAAAAAGTGCTTGTTAATGTTATTGTTTCGCAGTAAAAAAATATAAATATCATAACACTTTATTAACAATGGAATCTACTAATGATTTTGGATATCATACAGAGTGTATAAAAAAATTACAGTTCGAAAGCAAAAAGATAAAGAAGAATTTGAAGAGTTTTGCAAAACACAAACCTTAAGTAAAATTTTAATTGAACTTAAGAATAATATAGGTAATAGTTAAAAAATTATTGACACAGTGCTAACTTTGTGTTTTTTGTTAAAAATTATATTTTTTTATTTCTTATCATTACAAAAACAAATTAGTGCATTTTTCAAAAAATTAACAATTGAACAAATTTAATTAATACATTTTTTAAATAATTGTTAATTAAAAAAATTAATCAATGCTCTTTTTTCAAAATACAATTAGTAAACCTTTTTTTTATTTAATTATTTAAAAATTTAATGTTTTTTTTTTGTTTTTTTCCATTGATGAATTAATATTAATAGCTCAAAAAATTACCTTATGCATGATTTGAAATAATGAATAATTAAAAAACTCCAATAATGCATTTTTAAAAAAATTAATAATTTAAAAAAATTAATTGATTGATTTTTGAAAAAATTAATGAATAAATAAAAACAGTAAATAAAAAAAAATATTATTAATGTTTATTTTCATGGAAACACGTGGTAACGTGGTTTCGAATTCCTAATATATTACATTTCTTAGACAGTTAAAATTAATCAGGTATTCGGACCTTTCTCAACCTTATTTCAAACAAACAATAAAATCATTCAGCAGTATAATGCGGAGAAATAAATACCGACTTTCTCTGTTGACTATGCGTTATATCTTTACAAAAAAAATATGTCACTGTCTATATTTGAAAAATTAAAGAAAAAACGAAAATTATATTCATTTAGAATTTAGATCGACTTAATATTTTCATTTAATTATATCAAATACAATAAAAATAGTGCTGTTTGATGATGCTTACTCTCTCAGTCTACCTTAAATATTTGTCATTTTTAACAACCAGCAACCCTTATTTGCGGGCGGATTTAATTAGGCAACCATATATATGATAATAAATAGAAAAAAATTGCTTTAATTTGGCATATGATTAATAAATAAACGTTATGAACGTATAAGTGTATCGAAATCATACCTGTTTACACCTGGCTGCGCAGAGGCACGGCCAGGTGCGCAACGGCAACCATGATTTTTTAAAATCTTCATTTAAATTATCGTGATGTAAACGTTATTTTATTTAAAAAACAAGTGAACGAAATTTTTTCCCAAAGATTAATTAAATAAATTTAAATAAAAATACTGGCGGCCAAATTTTGATAGGCAACCTGGTAAATATATATTCTTCTAATTACAAATATACATAAAAATTTGGTTTTGAGCAAAAAACATATCTCGTACTATGAGTAGCAATTTAAGCAGAGTGAAACTGTCCAGACGACATCTCCAGCATGACGGATAGCGCTACGCTTCGATAAAGTCGTGCTGGGCATCGCGGCAGCGTATGGGTATTCATTTATCCACATTTATTTTCGTTTGTGTGGATGAAATATTTTTATATGAATTTGGTGGATAGATGATGACCTATCCCATCTTCAAAGCAGTATAACCAATTATTACTGAGTATCTCTTCAGCGCCTTGATGATTGATGATTTTGGCCTCGCTTATAATTACCTATATTGACACTTAATCGATCACATTTCTAGAGAAATTTGATTTTGTAGCTTTCATTTAATCCCCTTCTGCCCACACAGAATTGATGAAAAATATCTTTCTGACTTCTCTCATTATCTTGATGGAGTTTCTTCACAGTGAATATGGAAAAATAAACTGTTGAATGTGAAAGTTGATTTTGTAGCATTAATTTTGTATCGAACATAATATTACATCATATTCCACCCATTCCACTTTTTTGCAAAACTAGTGTTAAAAGTACAATTGCTGTTTTTCTGTTTGTTAATTAAAAACGATGATTTTTGTAATACTAAATTAGATGGCGTTTCTTGTATAATGTTACAAATATTATTATTCTTGACTTCAACATTTCCACATATCTTGCAAAAACCGTTTGCAATTTTCACTGTCACTGCCAATACAATAAAAAAATTATATTTGCTTTCTAATGGTGATAGTAAGTGAGGAGTATTTTCATTTTAATATTAAAATACCAGAGTATTGTAAAAAATCATGTACACAACTTGAATATAAAGCCCTTTTTTGCACTAACGAGGTTATATAACTCGCCTATAGCTTATTATAAAAATTTTTCACGCGTGCAAAAAAGAATCGCGTTATATTTTTGTTGTATAAACAACTATTTCATTAATTCTAGACGGTAACATTTTTAGAACGATAGAAAAAACACGAGATATTAGAAGTCAGAAACTTTTTTCAATTTTATCTAGAAGGGTGGTTCAAAACTAAATTTTTCAGTTTTCTTCGTAAATTGACTATAACAAGGTGATAATGAAAGCCGAAAAAATGTTTTTCATCATATATAGCGGGTCAACATGGGGTCAAATAAATGCTGCAAAATTTTATTTCACTAGGAACTTGATCAATGAAAAATTTTTCAAAGATATTAGCCTCTAATTATAAAGTGAGGCCAAAACTTATGATTCATTATCATTAGTTCGATGAAGAAATACACAGTTTCCGCTGCAGCTATTGATTACAGTGCTTTGATGCTAAATAAGTTTCGATTTTTCCAGCAAGTTCAAATAAAAATATAACACCTATACGAACGAAAATAAACGTGATACAACGATACCGAGCACGACTTTATCGATGCGTAACACTGTCCGTAGTGCTGGCGGTGTTATCTTGCTACTTTGTCTGCGGTAGCTATTCATCAAAAAATCGAAGTCACGATGTAGGAACATGAACGATATGAAAAAATATACTGCCAAAAACTCTAGAATTGGTTTACATCAGAGGTATTAAAATGAACTTATCAAAAGTAAAGAGAATTTTTATTACTACATCCGATTCCATAGTGTCTTTGGCCAATATAACGAGGGGAAGAACCAAGTATTTCACTGGAAACTTCTCTTTGGATCGTTTCAGTTCCAATATCAGAAATGGAGGAGAATAACAAAGTACTAAAATATTAGACAAATTTACAAATTACTGTTGTACAGAACATCGTTTGAAAATAGTCAATCCACACTAGAATGATGTGTGAATGTCTATTTTCATCCTCCATTAATCTTTTGGTTGATGTTTCATAAAACCGAAATTATCGACTTCAACATGGAGAGAAAGTTGATTTTCATCTCCTTTAGATGAAAATCCCATTTAACTTTCACTAAATGAATAGTTGATAGTTGTGAATGAAGAAATCATCGAATTTCAATTCTCACAATATTTACAAGACAATTTATGTAGATAAGTGTTTTTTTTTGAAATTATACTAAACAAAAAAATTTAACTCAATCCCAACAACGTTATTTTTTTTATCATTAACTTTAAAAAAAAAATTACCCTGATATCAAAATTTTCAATCACATCTTACATGCATTTTACCACTATTTGCCTTCTGCATTTGTTTAATAATTTTCAAACACAAACAATATCTAAATAGCTATCAAAATGTTGCTTCTTCGAGAGTGTATTCATTCATTTGTAATCCAACTATTTCTCAATTAAACACAGTACGGTATTCTGTGTAGACGTTCCCATTGCGTATTTTCATAATATTACCAGGTATATCCATTTTACATTTACGTCATCATGTTTTGGAAACGTCATATTTCAAGTTATCCCAAGGTGATTAATTGTCATTCGTGATTTAGTTGTTTACTTTTGGAACTCTGTTAACACTTTTCATTCCACGTCTTGGGTGTGCGCACTAAGCGGAGTAGGCCATAGACTTGTGGTTGTTGTGACTTCTACATTCAGCTGGAGTAGCATGGAGTGACTTTTGTTGGTTTCATAACTGGAGAGTCGAAATGGGATATACCATGCAGTATTACTCAGGCGTGTTTCATCTGAGTGTTAGATTTTATTCTGATTAATTCTAGTCGGGTCTGGACGACTTGTAATAATTGTAGATTAGATAGAGATTCTTTATTTAATTTTCTCGACACCATGAATTACAATCATCATTGATTAATGTCAGACAACTGACATATGACATCGCCCACTGTCCCATGTCACACCTCAAGTGTTGCCAACCTAAAATGACATTAGACATACACTTGTGGTGCCACATCCTACACTGAGGATATCCTAATATCTTTCTAGCTTGTGGAAAAAGATTATTGAGTTGAGAGTGTAATACTCTTCGAGAAGTGTACTTGACAACAATGCACACGGATTTGACAATTTGACTTGAAGTTTGGGAAGAAGAATAATTAGCGAGAGATTACTTTTGAAATAATTGGGGTAGACTGATGTGCTAAGACTTTTGAATCCATTTCAATTTTCGTTTAGTCGTTTGAATTGCTTTGTATGCATACTTATTTCTGAACCTTACCTCTCGGGGGACTCTATAACCCAATTATCTCTGGTAAGTCTCCCACATGGTATTCTTCTATCATTTGGCAGTTCTTCATGTATTTTAGGATCTGATTGGTTAGGCCTTTTGGGTACTTGAACCTATGTGCTGCTGTTAACCCTTTGACAAAATATTTTGACGTCTGAAAGAGCCTATCGAAAGAATCTTCTACTGTGGAAGCACTTAGGCCTGTTCTGGACAGAGGTATTTATTAGGTCCAGTTGTTGAAAAAAATGTCAAGTTCTTGTTGCATTTCAGGGTTTATGTATAGGGCACTATAGTTCTGTCCCTCGTACAAGATTTCTTTCCTTTCTGGAGGAAGTTTCATGACCATCCGTTGATGTATGGTATGTCTTCCTGGTGACCATCTTCCACCTACTATAGCTATTGAGTAGAGCATTCATGTACTGGTAGCGAAAACTTTCGAAGAAGCAACATTGCTGCTACGATCAACCTGGTTGTACCACCCTAGTTGACCTGACTTGGCACTCCAAGTACCAGATCTAGCACTAAGTATTCTACCGTGTACTGATTTCCTTTTCATATCCTAGTCTTCAACCTAATGTGAACGCTACAAGGTAAGGTGCAGCATACTATTGCGGATTGTTTAAGAGATATTCCTTTCTCCTACCCTACAGCGGTAGATGTATTATTGGATAGATTTAACCTTTTTCTATTTACTAGTGCCTGTATAATCTCACCTAAGAGGTTTGTTAATGTTTGAAACATATTTGGTCATTGAACTGTACCTGTAGACCAATTGTAAGGTCGATTTTAATAATATTCAGGTATTTATATAGCTAGTTAGTTTTGTGTGAGAACGTACCCGTAACAGTCATTTCACTATCATTTTGGTTACAATAATTATACTTCTACAAACAGTAAGCTGTTTATCACTTAGAGTGTGGTAACATTAATTTTTAATAATAATAATCTATAGGGTGAGCTTGCATTCATATAGCTGGCGCCCACATTCGTACATTTCATCACAATTCAACGACCCACTCAACTATAACATAATAAAATTTCAGGCAATTTGACTAAGAGCCAATTTCCCATATATTTTCAGGCGAATTTTCCAGGAATTTGGGTATTTAAAATCGTTTTGCCCCTGGTCTATCAACCAAGAGCATCATTATACATTTCATGACGTTCATCAATTTCCTCAGCTACAGTAAATCCGGACCACACTTGTCAACATAAATGAACTTCCTGTATCAATACTGGATGAATTGAATGTACAAGTACAAACTCCTCTACTACACATGAAATAATGAGCTAAGTTCAACATAAACAATTCACTAACAACTCCATTACTAGTTCAAACTTGAAAGAAACTTCGCACAGAAATTCGAATTCGAGGAATTGAAATCAATTCAGGGATTACTGGCGAAACTCAGCGGTAAGGCGAAATGAACAAGAAAGGATCCTGTAAAGTAATTCCGAAGTTACAGAACTCCAAACCTGAAGTATTCGATACGAGAAACTTAAATAATTCATCACGATAGTTAATACTCCCGCTTCTATTATGGGATTGACTTCTTCTTGTGATTCGACTATTTTCTGACAAAGTGAAATATGAGGAGGTATAGTTTATCCAATCTCAATTGAATATGACTTCTTTCAGCTAAATATATAGGGTTAGTTCAAAATAGCACATGATGTAATAACGAATGAAGGATGAAAACGGAAAATTAATCAGTAAAGGTGGGAACAGACCAAGCAAACATTGTTGTGCAACAGTTGAACAACACTTAGGCAGCTGTTGTCAAACTTGTTTCCGTGGGGAGAAAATATTGTCGACGAGCTGTTCGTCAACATCGACCTACCTAGTTTCTCCGGAGTTTGTCCAGTGTTCGTTCAGTCACTCTGCTTGAAATGAACTACGTATTTTCTGCTACAATGTAAAATTATGTTGTATACGCGTCCACACTGGTGACGCTGTGTGCGCACTGTTGGGCAACATCTCCTTTGATGTACCGCCTCGGGAGCGGCACAATTGTTGCCCAACTGTTGACCATCTGTTGCCCAACACGTACACACTGTGTGAACTCGTGTGTTGTTCGGCTGTTGTTCAACTGTTGCACAACAATGTTTGCTTGGTCTGTTCCCACCTTAATGCGCTGACCGCCAGTTTTATAAAGTACCGAAAATCACCTCTTAATATTTTTATGGCTGTCTTGCAGCCTGGTGATATTTATGAAAAGAAGAACAGTAGCGTACTTAATGAACGATCAAACGGAACTCAATATTTTCTCTCCACTTAATTTGTTTTGCCGTTAGACTAGGTATAAATGTAATTAATTATTGACAAACACTAAGTGTTATCACTTGTAATCATAGAGTTATCCGAAAACAGGTATAAAACTGTTCCCAAATCAATTAACATTTTGGGAATATAAAAGAACGACATTGTAATAGTATAACTCAGTATACTTCTGCTTGAAGAATCCATTGTATTTGCAAAACATATGTCGCGGTCTTTTAAACTGAAAGTGTCAAAATCAACATGAAAGTTTTAGTATAAACGTTTGTGAATTTAGCGTTGCAACATGGCATTTTGGCGACCATTCGAAAAACGTGAGGAACAAGACTCACAACTGGATGAACAATGGGAATTAAAAAAAAATGATCTTCATATTCAGACCAAAAAACTTGTTCTAAATATATATAAAAATCTTACAAAGGAAATGAAGGACAAATGTGTCAATGAAATTTTCGGAAGGATATGGAAGTGGTTAAACAAGGGAACGTTGTAGATCATTATCGTAAAAGAAAACGAGAAAAACAGAAATTAAACAAAGTTGATGAGACCACAAAAGATTTTCTTCGAATGTAAGTTTATGATTTCTATAAACGAAACGAAGTACCTACCTTGGAATCAATCAAAAACAAATTATCTGATTATCCTGAGTATACATATGAGTCGCAGGAACCACTACGCCAAATTCTTTCAGACTGTGGTTTCAAACACAAAAAACTAAATCAGCGAATGGCAATAATGGAATCACCTCGGCTCATTCTGCAAATGCAAGATTACTTGCGACAAATAAAAGAACATCGGGAATGGAAAAGAGTTTATATTGACGAGACTTGGTTCGATAGTCATGATGTGATTCGGTATGGATGGGTAGATAACTCACAAAACTGTTGTCTCCAGCACCATGTTCCGTAGGGAAACGTATGATAATTGTACACGCGGGTAGTGAAGATGATTTTGTACCGAACGCGTTGCTGTTGTCAGCAAAACAAATAAAAAAATGTTCAGCAGATTATTATGAGGATATGACTGCAACTATATTCGAAAAATAGTTTAGTGAACAATGATTACCAAATATACTTACCACCAACTTCTGTTATTGTAATGGATAATGCGTCATAAAAATACCGACGACAGCAACAAAAAAGGAGACATTTTGGAATTTATGGCTTATAAAAAATTGAATATTCCCTAAAAAGCCACGAAGGAACTATTACTACGTATAATAAAAAATTAAAAATTTGAAAAAGAATATATTATGATGAACTTTGTAAACATTCTGGTCATACGCTTCTGAGGTTACCTCCGTATTATTGTGTTTTCAACCCCATTGAATTGGTTTGGGCACTTATAAAAAACAAATTGAAAAAATCCAATCAATGTCTAAATCTAAGCGGAGAAGTAGTAGAAAATGTTAGGAGATTCTTAGGAAAGGAATATAAAGATCTTTGGACAAAATGCATTTTTGATGTGATTTCGAAAGAACGTGAATATTTCCTTTTGCCATCCATTCAACCAGTAATCATAAACATGGGTGATTCGGAGGATTATGATGATTGAATCTTGCCACGACTTTGATGTGTATATAAGATAGCCGTACCAGCAAATAAATTATCAATGTTTCCTGATGTTTTCTTATTCTATTTTTTTAAACGACTTGTTTTCGGTGTGTCAGATAACTTGTCAATAAGTTACGAGCAACGTCCCGTACCCATACACGCGCAATCCTTCAATTCTATTCATTATAAGACAAGGCACATTATATTCGCAAATTTTAAAACAGCAAGAAATACGCAAAGTTATACCCAAGTAAGAGAAAATATCTCCGCCTATGGTCGGCTAGTACGTTCAAAGAGACGAAGTCATTAGTGTGTTAACCCGGTTTTGCAGCTCATTCAACTGAGATTGGATAAACTATACATGGAGTGGTATACAGGATGTTAAGGGTATTTCTGCAGTTCATCAAACTCAAATGAATAAAAGTAAGCCAGTAAGTAAGTAAGTACTCAGTTAAGTATAACTTTCATCTACAATATAAATTCGAATCTAAAAATAGAAAAAACTATGAACTAAATATTGTGGTCCAGGCTGATCTACCTAAGCACTGCTTGTGTTGTAGCCATCAGCCTGAATTGTAAAGTTTAGTGTACTGAAATGTGAATAGAGATAAATATTTCAATAAGAAGAGTTGAAATTGTTGTGATGATGGAGAGTGAGGGTATGGTAATTTATACATATTTTCTTGTTTTTCTAGTTATAAATCGAGTTCATACACGGTTTTTAGTATGTTATAATAGTCGTTCACAAATTTTTCAGGTTTTGATTTTATTTTCGATTCATTAGAAATGACTTCGATTTCTGTAGGGACTAGGTTCAACAGTTTTGGCCCAAAGTATGATACAAATCGCTGCTTGTGGACTTAGTATACAGAAAGGAACATTCGTTTTCTATTTTAGCACGTGTGTTGCGAATATGACTTATACTCGTATGAGAGATTGAGTTATTTTGGATCCATATTAGGTATTGCTTAGGGTAGATCATCCTGGTCCTCAATTTCAAGTAAAACCTTTTTCTAGTTTTATTTTCGAATTTATACTTTCAGAACTAGTTAGTTTTCAATGAAATTATTTCTAACTCTAGACTCTGCAGGAACAGATAACGTAAGGTGAATGCATTTGAGCAATAAATGCTATGAAAATATTGCATTATCACCCAAGTATTTGTGAAAGTAAATTTATTAATTATCATATTCAATATTTCTCTTGATGAATGTATATGATACTACTATTTTATCTCTATGATTTTTCATGTTGGATGTGAAGAAAAACTTCATGGAGATTATTGAATTTTGTAGTTTTTGATGAAAGTTTTAAACACTTCACTAAATTTAATACTCGTGCTCTGCATTTTAGCACCCGATACGGGCCTACTCACGTTCAAACCAAACCTCATTTCTTCAAAATGAGTTTTCAGTTTCAATTTAACATTATAATATATAGTTTCAGAAAGGCTTGTATTTGTAATCTTCCAAGCAAAATAATTGAGGTAAGTGGTGAGTGAACAATTTCATTGCTGTAAGTGGAGAACTTATTAACTGTATTTCAAATCGATGTATCTGATACTCAATGAAAATGAAAAATGTATATTAATGTTTTCAATAAAACTTCAATGTTGATTTCCACAAATTTTTGGTTTATAAAACCGAAACAAGAGTCGCAATTTTATAAACCAAATATTTGTGAAAGTCATCAACATTACAGTTTTATTATAAACATTATTAACTGCAAGTAAATTTTATTATTGTATCAATGAAACCATGTACTTGCCATGTTTGGCTTGATAATAGCAAACAGTTATTTTCATCACCACAATGACAGTATGGAATAACGATGAGTAAATTTAAATTTTTTCAATTGAGAATGTTTCCCTTTTCTATAGGTATATAATAATAATAATAATAATATTTTTTAATTTAATTTAACCGATTGAATTATTAAAATCTCGTGGCACGACTAGGGTGAGTCCCGCACGATTCACTGTTGCGTTCCAATTAACAGTGCTGCTCCTAAGGTGGCGCATGGAGTTAGTAACAAGGCCTATCCAGAACACATGGCTAGTGACCATAGCAGTCGATGCCAAATCACCAAAGAAAAAAAAAAAATAATAATAATAATAACCAATAGCTGCTTACCCCATAGTTTGGGGAGTGGTTATTGGGGTAATGATATTGCCAGCGCGCCCTCCGAATGTATCGGAGCATCGGAGACAGGACCCGACTGGAGAATTTTAATTCAAAATATAATAATAATAATAATAATAATAACAGTTATTATTGCCAAGAAACAATAATATGTTTATAACAGGGAACATTAACTGATGTATCGAAAACATTGGTAATTTATACATACATGATGAATAAGCAGTAAAAGCAGAATGAATTGTAAGGGGTAAATGAATAAGGTATAGGAATATTTAGAGAATGAAGTAATATCATTATGTTAATAAATATTTCTTCAATTTAATTTTGAAAGCTGTCAAACTTTTTGTGAGTTTGAGGAACTTAGGTAGATTATTATACTGAATTATACCATTATGATAAATAGATCTTTTGGCAATGTCTGTTTTAACCTTGATGAGAGATTTGAAATTATTTTTGACTGAAAAAACTAACAAGGATATTTTGTATTTATATAAGGAGCTAATATCAAAAAGACAGTGATTTTTTTCAAAGCGTTTTTTCATTAGCTTTACCGTTAAGAGTTACTTCTCAAAAAATGCAGTTCAGATCCTCCAAATTTCATTCCATTATCTTCAAAGACAAAAAAGTTTTATACTTGCGAGCCACTTTCCTCGGACACCCAGTACATCTCACATTCATCCTCCCATTCACGATAATTCATGAACCAGCAAACGCCATACATAACACATGAGCAATTCTGGAATTCCACTTTGGGAAATGATCCATCATATGGAATGATACATATTTTAATCACCAGAGTGTTAGTAATTTTCGGATGCTATATATTCATTGTTGCAAATTGTTAGGGACTGGCCAACTGATTTCTATATCTCACTCAAAAGTCCAGAAACATTCTCGTTAGTTATTTGAAATTATTTGAGAGAAAACAACTTGATTATTAGGCCCTTAGATTGTTTATAACGCGATTGTGCAAAAACTACACATTGCATGGACAGAAACCATCTTGCGCACAGTTGAACCACATATCAGTTTCCGCAATATTGATTGTCCAGCTTCAGATTTATAAAAATTAAAAAATCTTTTTTTTTTTCGAGGTTTTCCTAGAATTTCTCAGTGGAACATGTACTGATCTGGTCGCATGAAAATCCATTTTGTAGGTTTTGAAAATCTCTACAAAACTTTTACCGACTGTAAAACGATTCCTTGAATAATCTTTGAGATATTTCCAACTAATCAAAAAAGTTTAAATTTTCTTCACTGTTGCCTGTTTGAAAAATTCCGTAAAGCGATTTTGTTGGGCGGAAACTGGGGTTTTCGTTAACGAACTATCTTATGAAAATTTGTATAGGCCATTTGCGTCTTTTATTTTGTGGAAGAAAAACCCTCCATAGCTTGTTCTATACAGGTATTTTCTTTTGTGCATATCACAGAAATAGCATGTCATATGAATTAAATATTTTTTTTTGTATGTTGTGGTACGAAGAGGGAAATTTTGTTATCTTTAGAGAATATCGTGAAAGCCGAGAGAAAATAGGTAGGAATGTATCAAATAAATGAATATTTTGGAACCTTTGGTGTGAATACAATTCAAGAAAAAAGAAACTACCCAAACACCATAACTACGTCACAATCACACTCGACGCACGTTTCGCCAACAACGTTAGCATCTTCAGGAGCTGGAAAGACCATTGTCAAAAACTCGTCCCAAAGCTAAATTCATTGAAGTATCTTTTCATCAATTGGAGATATGTACTAGAAAAACATCAGATTCGTAGTCTGTACTATGCACAAGAGGAGTCAAGACTTCGATATGGTATTTGTTTCTGGGGTAGTGCTGCTGCTGCTTCCGATGTATTCTTGGCTCAAAAACGAGTAATAAGATGCATTGCAATCGAGTTTGGTATCACGCAAACAATTTTTTGCAGATTTTTCTATTTTACCATTGGCTTGTTTGTATATCCTCGAGTTATGTGTTTATATTTACAAAAATAAAGAAAAGCTTTTGTGCAATAAAGATATTCATGATTATAACACACGCAATAAGGATAATCTTCGTGTGTGTAGAGCAAACAAAAAAGTTGCGTATTGCTCTCCCGATTACATGGGCCCCAAATTATTTAATAAACTACCTATTCAAATAAAAAAAGTGAGTCTCTAAAGAATTCCAAAAATAGCCTAGAGCAGTTCTTATTGCACAACTGCTTCTATAATTTAAATGAATTTCTTGACATGAAATGAACAAGTTTCTATCTGAACATACTTATTTTTATGTATATTTATATGTATTTATATGTTTATGAATGTGAATGTGTGTACGTGAATGTGTGTGTGTACGTATTTACAACCTGACTATTCCTATACATTGTAAAATGTCAAAATAGAAAATAAAATGAATTGAAAATTGAAATTGAATTGGAAGATTTTACGCGCGTCGAGTGTGATTGTGACGTAGTTTTGGTGTTAGGGTAGTTTCTATTTTCTTGAATTGTAGGAATTTATGTTTGTCTTGAATTTACGAATAAACGTAAAAAAAGTTTTGATATGAGAAAATGGTAATCTTGGGGACTGCTTTCAGTACAAGAGAAATTACAGAAAATCATGTAAATCATTCACAAAACTCACCTGAACTTGGACATATTTGAGGTTGAGATGGAATATTGTTTGAAACGTACCTGAAACAAAATAGTATATCAAGAACTGGAATAATGGCAAATGAGCATGATAGAATGCAAAGTTACATTTGGGACTGCAAATATATGTACAGTGACCGCCAAAAAGTATGTACCATAATATACGGAAAAAAAATTTACCATAAGAGTATTGGAAAAATATTTCTAAAGAAGAGTTTGTGCGTGTCTGATTCAGTAGGTTGCGTCTTTAGCATTTGTACATGGTAGGTACTTGGTCAGGATTATAATTTTTACTTTCATTTTTTTTTCTATTATCATTCAGTTGAATATAAAACTGCCGTTCATATATTTTTAGGGTTTAATTAAAAAAATTATTATTGTTGATATTATTTTTATTCATATTTAGAAATTAACCAGAAACATAAAAAAGTATTCCTATTAAAATATTGTATTCTAGTCCATTTTGTCTTCAGGCTAAAATATATTTTCGATATGTATGTTATTCAATTTAATTTTTTTTCGATAAGCTGAAAACCACTGTGAAGTGACGCTTCACTTTTTATAAAGTCATTTATTATTATTATTATTTTAACCTAGAAATCGATTTTGACACATGTCACGTGACCACTGGTATGGCGGCAATTTGGAAAAAACAATATTGAGATGCCAAAAGTGGGGTAAGATGGCAAGGTATCGAAAAAAGTAATTTTAAAAAGTTTCTTAGAATTTAATTTCACACTCACATGGAAAGTTTCAAGTAATAAATCGAAAAAAAATTATATTTCAATTTTTTAAAAATATTTTTCGATCTCTTTACAAAAATACTTTTTTTCTGAATGGCTTGACTGCAGTGAAATAATTGTATTTTGATGATAATGACAAAACTTTCTGATTTGCTCCGCCCCAGATGGCACTAAATTAAAAAATATGATAAGAAAACATTGGTTATTAGGCCAGCTGTAGATAAAAATGAGAGGCTCTTTTCACACAAAATAAAAAAAACAAACGGCATACACTACTTTTTGTAAGATAGTTCGTTTATGAGAACCCCGGTTTTCGCTCCAGCAAAATCGCTTTGTGGAATTTTTTAAACGAGAAATAGTGAAATAAAGAACAACTTTTTTGGTTTTTTGCGAATATCTCAAAAAGTATTGGAGGAATTGTTTTACAGTCAATAGAACTTTTGTTGACAATTATGAAAACTACAGAATAGATTTTCACACTACCAAATCGGTGCATTTTCTCTACTGAGAAAATCAGGGAAATCCTCGAAAAAGAGGACATTTTCAAAAATTCATATAGTTTTTATAAATCTGAAGCTGTACAAAGAATATTGCGGAAACTGATAGATAATAACATGTGATTCAACTGTGCGCTAGACGGTTTCGGTCCGATGTGTAGTTTTTTTTTAAACAATTCAAGGGAAAATCTTCCTAAATGCACCGATTTGGAAATCATCTTTTTAAAATTCTGTAAACGGCATTTGGAATTAGAGATCAATAACTACAATTTGTATATTTGGGCTTTTCACCTGAGAGGTGGGAAATGTGTTGGAAATGTCACTGGAAATTTCTCTAAATGCTTCAAAGTGCACCCGAAGTTGCCCGAACTCAACTTGAGTTAACTTCAGTGCGACTTCGGGTGACGTCAGATGCACTTTGAAGCGTTTGCACTTTCAGTGTCATCTTTAACATTCAAAAATTGTTGATAAAAGTTTCCATTTACAGAATTTGAATACGACGATTTCCCTTAAATCGACGCATCTTGCAAGATTGTTTATAACGCGAATGTGCAAAAACTACATATAATAATAATAATTAACGTCTTTATTACTCACAAGATAATACATCTTACATCAGCATGAAAATACAATTGAAATGAGTAAAAGGCGAAGTTCAATTTAGGTGGAGATGATGAATCACCACTAAATTGTTCTTCCACTCAACCTTGGTAAGTCTCTTTCCGCTTAAATTCAAATTTGGATGTCTGCATGAATGCGTCCGCTACCTAGGACTGATAAGACTCAGGAAAATTGAATATGGTATTAAGAAGAAGAGGGAAATACTTATCAGACAGAAAACATCTTGCGCACAGTTGAACCACATATTATTTCTATCACTTTCCGCAATATTGTTTGTCCAGCTTCAGATTCATAAAAATTAAAAAAAATTGAAAATTGGTATCTTTTTCGAGGTTTTTCCGGATTTTCTCAGAGGAAAACGCACCGATTCGGTCGTATGAGAATCCATTTTGTGAGTTTTATAAGTCTCTACAAAAGCTCTATCTACTGTGAAATGATAACTTGAATATCTTTGAGATACCTCCAAAAATCAAAAAAGTTATAATTTTTTTTACTATTTCTTGTTAAAAAATTTCCACAAAGCGATTTTGCTGGGGCGAAAACATTTGCGTCTATTATTTTGTTGGGAAAAAAACCTACAGCTTGGTTTAAATATTGAACAATTCCTTACTGCGTATGAATATTAACATATACTTCCAGTGAATATATCGAATCTCTTTAACAAAGATAATTTTGTAGTAAATGTGCTCTTTTATGAATGAAGAAATATTCAAGGAAAATACCAAACTTGTGAAATGTTTATAGGGAAGTTGTGCGTATCTTTCCACGTTTTTATGATCAACAAATTGAAATGTTAATATTTAACGATCTTTCCTCTCAGTGTACTTCCGGAATCGTTACATATACTCCAATAAAATTTGCTAGGGACAGATTGTTAAGCAGCAAACAATTCAAAGAAACTAAAATAAAAAATGTTCAAATCAAACACCCGCATCGTTACCAAAAACACGTCCACATCAACTTCTCAAATTCCTCTCGACGCTGATGAAAGCAAATATATGCCAGAGGCAATATATACGCGTATACGCTTTTCGGTTCGCCAAAATGAATAACGTTATTACCAAACGCTGTATTTTGACGTGGCGGAAAATGAACACTCGCATAATCAATGGGCCGCACTGGAAATTAGCATAGATGTCATTCATGTTTTATTCACGTATACACGAAATATTTTGCCGCAGCCAATATACAGTTGAGAATTAATTTTCCTTCGCCTGATACAGGATTTTTGAGTTTCTCTCAAGGAATATTTCAAGATTGAGGTTACAGATATTTTCACTTTATCACGATAATTAGGATCACGAAGGTTATTCAACCGCACAAGACTGTGTTGGTCAGTGTGCATTTGGAATTGAGTACCCTCAATATTCGGGAGAAACTTTTCAACCGCATATACAACCGACTCATTCTTTTTCAGTTACTGTCCATTTTCTTTCACTACGATTCAAAGACCTGCTTATACAGGGTGTTATATAATAAGTGCCCGATATTTAACAGGACGATTCCTCAGTTATTTATGAGGTAAAAAGTTCATATAAACATGGGTCCGCAAGGCCTTCAGTTTTGACATAGAGGGTGTTGAAAATTTATTTTTATTTTGGTTTTTCGTGAATAAATTTTGAAATAAAGTCTATATTTGAACAAAAATTGGTATTTGGGGACTTTTCAATATGAGAAATTCAAATTTGATCTCCGGCACTTTATTGTAGGGGGCGCCACCTACAGGTCTTTGTCTCTTTTGGGGAGTCACAACTTTTTCGTGCATGTATGTATCACATTTTCTAGAAATAAATATATTCCACTATCATTTTTACGTGAAAAAGGAATACTTGTCAAAAGTCGCTACAAGCAGCCGTTTTCGAGATATTTTAATTTAAATTATCCGATGCATCCATCGCCTTCTCATTGATTCGCGAACTCTTTGAAAATTAAATAATCAAGTAGGCTAGTAAGTTTATTCCAATGTTTTTTTTTGTGCTGTCATTTCAAAAATTATATCTTGACGCATAGTTAAATAGATATTTGTTACTAGTGTGTTTATATTATTGAAAATGGTAAACTTCACCAATGCAGAGTATGTATACATTTTACATACGGACTCGCTAACGGAAATGCAAATGAGGCTAGATGTTTATATCAGGAGCGTTTTCGGAACCGCACAACTCCTACCGAGGGGGAAACATCTCGCTGAAATGTGTACGAGATTCAAAATATTGAAATGACTGAAATACTCAAACTGGTGACTGAAAGACTCAAGCCAATGACTGAAAGACTCAAACCGATGACTGAAGCGAAGATTTAATGACTGAAAAGTGACTCAAATGACTCAAAATTTCTAGTTGTACGAGATTTAAAGGAGATGTTTCCCCCTCGACTCCTACTTCAAAAACCTTTTCAAGAATGCACACTCGGTTAAGGGAAACAGGAAGTTTTGAGAAAGCTAGTCATCTGTCGGATGCACATCGGACGGTAAGAACCCCAGCAACCGAGGAAGCAGTTCATAATCTGATAGGAGAACACCCGGAAACAAGCTCCAGGAAAATAGCGCTGACGTTGAACATTTCTCAAGTTCTGGTATTGAAAATTTTAATTGATAATTTGTTATATCCCTACCATATTCAGAGAGTTCAGGCACTCCTCCCTCGTGACTTTCCGTTACGTATCAACTTCTGTCGTTGGTTTCTCCAACGCCTTATTCAAAATCCTTTATTTGAAAATAAAATCCTGTTTACTGACGAAGCAAATTTCTCACGCAACGCTATACCCAATTTTCACAACAATCATTTGTGGTCAGAGGAAAACCCCCATGCGATACAGGAATCACATTTTCAAGAACAGTTCTCTCTCAACGTGTGGGCAGGAATCCTTGGAAATTATCTGATAGTCCCATTCTTTATTCCGGGGAGATTAAACGGAGACAGATATCGTCATTTTCTTGAAGCCGATTTGCCTATTTTACTGGAATATATGCCGCTTAGACTACGACATGAAATGTGGTTTATGCATGACGGTGCCCCGGCACATTTTAGCATACAAGCGCGTGAATTCTTAGACCAAACTTTCGGCAACCGTTGGATAGGTCGGGGAGGGCCTCAACCATGGCCCCCTAGATCACAAGACCTTAATAGTTCAGATTTTTTTCTGTGGGGACATCTAAAATCCTCAATTTATCAGACACCTATCCAAAATAGAGAAGAATTAAGAAATCGAATAATTAATCAATGAGAAGAAGATTGGATGCGTGCATACAGGCAGGAGGTGGACATTTCGAACATTTATTGTAATTTTGAATTAGATTAATATTTAGTGTTCCGTTATTTATGGTTTATTAGGAACTAGCTTTTGAAATGTTTCTAAGTTAAATAAAAAAACAAAATCTTTTTTTTTCATTTTTGGACAAAAGCATACATCGATTAATTTAAATTAAAATATCTCGAAAACGGCTGCTTGTAGCGACTTTTGACAAGTATTCCTTTTTTACGTAAAAATGATAGTAGAATATGTTTTTTTTCTAGAAAATGTGATACATACATGCACGAAAAAGTTGTGACTCCCCAAAAGAGACAAAGACCTGTAGGTGGCGCCCCCTACAATAAAGTGCCAAACAGAGATCAAATTTGAATTTCTCATATTGAAAAGTTCCCAAATACCAATTTTTGTTCAAATATAGACATTATTTCAAAATTTATTCACGAAAAACCAAAATAAAAATAAAATTTCAACACCCTCTATCTCAAAACTGAAGGCCTTGCGGACCCATGTTTATATGAACTTTTTACCTTATAAATAACTGAGGAATCGTCCTGTTGAATATCGGACACTTATTACATAACACACTGTATAACTTATGACATGTTCACCGTCATAATTATATTATAGTTCTTGAGACAAGACTGCTCCCAGACCAAAATCACTTGCATCGGTGCAAATGAGAGGTTCTTGAAATGACTCCACAAAAAACGTTATGGAAAATGGCTCTCGGTGAAGTTGGCTTAAACTTTAAAATATTGTAGATATCGATGTCCTGATTGAATGTCTCGATAGGCGCAAGGTCAAAAAATTGGACAGTTTTTGAGATAATCAAGATTAAAGGCGGTCAAATTGATGAGATCAGCTATCAGTGGTAGTTACGTACGCCATGAACAGATCGCTTGTTTCAACGACCTTTGTAGTCCCAAAAGTTGGGAAAAACTTTGCCCAGGAGTCAGGGGTCACCATTGAAAAAATCACATCAGTGCCCCCCACCAAATAAGGCCTATTTTTCAATATTCCCAAAAATCGATGGGAATTTGGCCTAGTTTTCAGGATCGCTGATAACGAATCTTCTGTCAAAATTGGAAAACTCACATGGGACGTCCCAATTTGCAACCCCACCTCATTTTTTTCAATTCATAATTCCCGATGAAAACTTGGCCCAACCCAGGTAGCACATCATATCGGCTGAATCTTGGTTCCATATTGGGCCAATATAGATATATTGTAAATGTAAAATCAATATTGGTCCAATATGGATGAATATTCAAAATACAATATTATATTAATAATATTGGTGGGATATTGGTTGAACTAGTTTTGAATGTAGATTATCACACGAAATATTGGGTCAATATTGGTTGAATAATTTCTACCAATATCGATAATACAATATTGGTTATATATTGTTTTCCACATCTAGAATAAATATTGCAATCCAAATATTCCAGTCATATCGATTATAGGGAAAAAAACTATATTGTATTTCCATGTTTGTTAGAATATTGGTTGAATATCATTTCCACTTTATTTGACAAAATGTAATAACTCATATTGAGTCAATATTGGTTGACTGATATTTACCAATATCGAGAAAACGTCTTCACATCGTTTTTAACATCTAGAATAAATATCGCAATCCCAATATTCCCCTTATATCGATTCTAGGAATAAAAACTATATTGTACCTCCCAGTGTGATTACACATTGGTTGAATATCATTTCGCCAATATTCAACAAATCTTATTAATCAATATTGGGTCAATATTGGTTCAATAATATTTATCGATATCGTTATAACAATTTTGTCTTCATATTGTTTCCTACATCTAGATTGAGATGAAATTTGATTATTGGCCGAATATTCAATAAAACATATTGAAATTATATCATGATCAAACCTAGATAAAAATCCGCTAGGTGGCTCTACATATGGAACGTCTTCTAAAACCTACGAAAGTATATTAAATACTTGTTTCAAGACAGCTCACTCAGTGGTTATGGCGATGAAAAGACAGACTCTGGTGTCACCTTCATCAACTAAAAGACATTTAATAATTTACTAAGGTATATTGACATCCACCAATATATCCACATGATATTGTACCAATATCGATAAATATTGTACCAATATCGATAAATATTTTGGGGCCATTATAGCTTCAAGAATATTTCACCAGAACTATTTCTAAAATATTCAAACAATATTCGACCAATATCGCAATATGTTCACATTTTACTTCTCGACAATATAACTTTTGAATATTGTGCCAATATTGTCAGAATATTGTATCAGCGATATTATACCAATATCGCCGAACATTTTGAGGCCAATATCAGTTCAAGAATATTTCGCCAATATTATTCAAGTAATATTGGACCAATATCGCCGAATGTTCACATTTTTTTTCTCGCCAATATTGCATTTCAAATATTTCGCTAATATGTTCACAATATTGTATCAATATTTTACCAATATAGGTGTGCTACTTGGGAAGTAGTCCTCAGGGTTGTTGGTGACGAATCTGGGGTCAGAATTTGAAAATTCAAGACAGTGGTTCCAATATGGCCCTCAAAAAAGATTTTTTTTCGGAATTCTCGAATTTGGTCCAAGGGTTTTCGAGGTCGTTAATCACCCGAAAACGAAAATTTGTGCAGCCATCAATATTAGTTTGAACTCATCTTATTTCTGTTTCTTAAAAAGACAGATTTTATGAATCACTAACGTCTGTTGATTCGCAAGTGATATACTAACGGCTCCTAGATTTTTACTACTTCGTTTACATTAATCGAATGAAAACTATGAGAATGAAAATTAGAGGCAAACCAAAAAATTGTTGTTTACTAATGTGAACTAGTTAGATTGAGTGGACCTGTTTCTATGAAAATGAAAAGCTATAGTAAGATGGAGAAAAGTGATAACCGTTCGACAATCAATTCAAGAATAAATAGGAATTTTAATAATATCTGATATACTATAATGTTGCAAAAATACTTCATACTGTACTGTGGGAGTATTTATAAATGATTTCATTTAGAGGAAAATTCGTAGAAATATGTCTTTTTCGGTGTCGAAACACTCAAAATTATGAAATGGGGATGCAGTTTAGGGGTTGAAAACGTTTTTTTGCTAGCGAAATATGTCCGAAGAAACAGCTGCAAATAATAATAAAATCGGAAACTTCTTCATTCAACACTTTTTGACATAACCTCAAATTAACAGTCAAAATGGCAAAAAAACGATTTTTTTTCTCGCGTATAAATGATTTAGTTCAGATGACAATATGTAGAAATATCTCTTGATCTTTACGAAGATAAGAAAACTTTCAGTTTTCGAGTTATTAACATTTTTCGAAAAAAATTGTTCTGCGAACAATTGTTTTGATATTTTTTTGTATTTCGAAGGTCTATAAGTGACTATTTCAATTGTTGAAATGTCTACTTCAAAATGCTCTATGTAGCTACTTTCTTCTTTATTTTTATGACCAAAAGTAGTTTACATTAAATTATCCATAATAAAATATTACTACTACTATGAAATTAATTTTATCCCATTTAAATTCTTTTTTACAACTATTGAAACATGACATGATTTTGAAGGACTTGTCGGTTTTTCTCAATTTTAAGCGACTTAACGACCACATACATACATACATAGACCATTTGAAAGTAGGTATTTCAACAAATAAATAATCACCTAAACACCTGCGGAATACAAAAAAACATGCTCAAAACATGCTCACTCAACACCAAAAACGACATATTTCTACAAATTTTCATCTAAATTAAATCGTTCATAAGCGAGAAAAAAATTAAATACTGAAAAATCGGTTTTTCGCCATTTTGACATTTAATTTGGGGTTATGTCGAAACGTGTTGGATACAAAAGCTATTGATTTTTTTATCATCTACAACCATCCCCTAAACTGCACCCCCATTTCACCATTTTAAATTTTTTCGTGTTTAAGGTTCATATAAAGTCGAATATTTCGTGTTTCTGAACTGTAAGATGGCACCAACAAGATATGTTTTTCATACCATAGTGACAGCGATCTTTTATAATATTTCCAAATTAATTGCAGTTTTCTGCTGGAATATCTACCGAATATTCAACGGTCAACCCTACTGCTAATGCATTGTTGCCAAATCTCAACATTAGTCGGAGTACTGCGAAATATCTCACATTATTATCTGGTATTAATTGTATTAATGTGGTTCAATGCATTATGTAGCTATATTGTCAACGGGGTTGTAGAGGAAAGGTGAGCCGCCATATTCTCTCTTCTATTATTCCTTCCATTTCGAAGGGGACTAGTAACTATTGTATCTCTACCGTTTGTAATTTTGTTGTTGTTGTTCAGTGGTCTACAAAATATTTCAGTTTTGCAATTTCTCCGGTTTTTTGTGAATGTAGACTTCGCGGGCTCAAGTTACAGTTGATTAGCGACCTCTACAGATCCTTGTCACTGAATTTAGTGAAACTAACAAGACCTCCAGTTTTTTTTTGGGTGGAAACCTCGGGGAAATAATTTTTCGAGATCAGTTGAATCCTGTCTGTGAATTTGGTGGAATTCACAGTGCCTCCGTAATTTTGTTGGGTGGAGACCTCGGGAATCTCGTTTTTTGAATACTATGGGCCTCTGTTGAGTCCTGTCTACGAATTTGGTTGAATTTGTAGTGTCTTCGGTATTTTGTTGGCTGGAGACCTCGGTGACCTCGTTACTCGAAATCAGTGGCCTCTGCTGAGTCCTGTCTGTGAATTTGGTGGAATTTACAGTGCCTCCATGGTTTTGTTGGATGGAGACCTTGGTGATCTCGTTATTCGAATTCAGTGTTCCCTGCTGTGTCCTGTCTGAAAATTTCAGGAAATTTGCAGCTCCCTCAGATTTGTATTGGGTGAAAACCTCGTTTTTCTAACTTAACCCCCGTGCCAAATCATGTCTGCAAGTTTCGGAAAATTTGCGGAGTCTTCAGTTTTGTAATGGGTGTACACCACATTTTTCAGAAACAGTGATGTATTCTCCTTGTCTGCAAATTTTATGGTTGATATGCAGAACATCCAGGCTTGCCATGGATAGAGACCTCCTTTTGTTCTGAAGGGGGTTATGTTTTCAATCGTTTTTAGTGTTTCCAAAGGTGGGTACCATTTTCTTTAAAGCTGGTTCATTCTTTTTCTTAGATTTTGGTTTATTGAATGAATGACAAAATACCTAACTAGAATTTTTTTTAGAATTATTAACCTTGCCGTTAATTTTTTCATGGGTTTATATGAACCTTAATTTTTTTCCGTGAAGTTGGAAGCTCAAATTTCCACCTGTTCCTTGACTGTTACTTTTTTTTTTCTGACAAATGAAAGGCACCAGTCTACATTGGAAGCGCCTTCGCCTAAATAATTCCGGTTTTTTGACAATTACTTCACTGCGACCCTATTGATTACCAAATTCACGATCAATTTCATGAAAACTTCTTCCTATCCCTGGCTAAAATCCGATTTGTTCGAACATACAAAGATGATTTAGTATCCTCTTATAACTAGCTGACTAGGTATCGCCAATATTGCCACATCAATTTATTGTCTCCATTACCTCCATTCCGGAAATGTTCCTCGTTATCTGCCCTTGTTAGACGCCAGCGGGGGGTGGATAAACCCCTCGAAATGTTAATACGAAGGGCGGGCTGATGCTCAGAGGTGTGGTACGAGCCTACAAGGACGGGGACAGTATTATGTCAGAGATAGAATGTGATAGTGTGAGAATTGTATAGCTGAAAGTTTGCCATTGTTGCACAATTATTTATGACTTTACATGGTATAAATGAGACTTATCGCAAAAGAGGACGATAATCTCATAACGAGTGGGTATTCGGAAAACTGATTTTTGATAGCATTATTTTTTTTTTTATTGATAATTTCCCTCGCCTTATGAAACCCTCCTTTCCTGCAATATTAAGACCAATAACGGAATATGTCTCGATAATACACATTTTTCTGAAATCGTTCAAGAATGCCCACTTTCTCGGAGCAACTTCAGGCCTCAAAATACGCTAATCTAGTATTTTAGTCCGTTGCTAGGCAACGAACTTTCCCGGACCGTTTTCGGACCTAAACGGTACGGGAATAGTATATTGTGTATCTAGTAGTAAAAGCAATACATTCCCGGACGACAATGTAAATTGTCGGCCGAGGCGTTAAGCCGAGGCCAACAAGCATTGAAGTCTGGGAATGTGCTTTTACTACGAGGTACACATACTATTTTTTCTGAAATCGCAATCAGCATCATCATAAATTGAGGATTCGAAATTACGTGCTTTCCTGAACCATCAAAGTGAGAACTATAAACCAAAGACCGATTTTGACGACCTAGACCGGCAAAGTACTTTCCCGCATCGTTTTCAAACTTAAAATTCAACAACAACCGACATTCATTGAGTTATTTCTGTAACACTTGTCTATGAGAAAGTGTGAAGAACAATTATAAATTTATTATAAAATTGGATCAGATCTTACCTCACTGATCGAAATCAAAGAGTACTATTAAACAATATTAGTTCTGACAGGGAAAATATTGTACGTGGAGTTCCCCAGGGTTCAGTTTTGAGCCCTATTCTATTTCTGCTCTACATTAGCGATATGGCCAACCTAGATATTTCCGGACATCTTACATTGTTTGCTGATGATACCACAATTCTCTGGCACAATGAAGATCATGATGCTCTGGTTCGAACTATTCCTGTTGACGTAGAAAAAATAAAAAAGTGGTGTGAGGCTAACCTGCTGACATTAAATGTTACAAAAACAAATCTGGTCACTTTCAAGATGGATCTAAAACAAGTACCTCAAGTAATTAAAAGCAAGCCCAAAACAAAATTTATTGGGGTACAAATTGACCACAATCGAAGCTCATATAACGTCTCTAAAAAAAAGTTGTCCTCTGGTTGTTACATTGTCAATACTATTTCTCGCGAACTCGGAATGGCACCTTCCTTAACTGCATACTACACATTTATTGAGTCCCACCTATGGTATGCAATTCCATTCTGGGGTTCTTGCAGTCAGTTTTATTTCAAAGTGTTTTCGTCCTCCAGAAACGAGCTTTAAAATTTATCTTCAAAGTGAAGATGCGTGAATCGAGCAGGCCAATTTTCGTCAGTGAAAAAATATTGACGCTTTATGATGAAATTTTCATTTTAGAGACAGCTTGCTTGATGCACAAATACAGAGAGAAATTCATTAACTCAAACACGAAGCGGTTCACACGTCAGGAAAAAATACTTACCCTCCCTCTTCCCACTTCAACTCTCACGAAACAGTCTTTGATTTACAGAAGCAAGCAAATTTACAATCACTTACCTAATCAAATCAGAGACATTGGCGACATGAAGTATTTCCGAAAATCAGTTAAAACACTTCTGATCGGGAAATGCTTCTATAATTTAGAGGGGTACCTATCTTGCATATGCATATTAGTCGTTCTATACTTAATATTTAATATTCTGTTTTTGATAACACTGTGATATTATAATATATTTTACATTTTATTTTGTTTCATGTAGTTTTTGTAACCTTGAAATTTTCAATCTTTATGGGAGATTTTCTCCATAGGCTAATAGGTTAAGAATTAACAGTGCAATACTTTGACTTTGTCGACAAATGTTTTCATTTAGACAAGAAAGTTTATTTATCTATCTATCTTTCTATCTATCTATACAAGTACATTAACTTGATTAAGTGCCAGTTTCACAGGTCCCAGTTAGCGTCCCGATTAATTAACTAATGGTTAGAATGTGAACCTGAAACGCCATTGAAAGAATGTCATTCACAGTCTAAACTTTCAGTTAGTTATCTGAAGGTTAACTAGGACCTGTGAAACTGGCCCTAAAAAGCATCAAAACGCCACAATTAAAACTTGAAATTGAACAGTTACTGAGATATTCAGATACTAAGTAGTAACACTTTTCTATTCTATCATATTCTATCTTTTTAACGTATCCCGAAACCAACACAAAACTGTACACAAATGAAGTGCACAATTTTGGGACCCAAATTCGATCATCGCAAAAATTTGACGTCTCATTTATGCTTAATTTTGTGTTCCGTTTTTGTTACGGTGTTTACTTCGGAAAAATCCACTTTTTAGTAGGGCCTGGCCTCAGGGTTAAATAAATAAAAAATTGTAGAACTCGCTGGAGCGGCTGAGACGGAAAATGGAAAACTGCCCTTGGGTTCAATCTTAAGCTTATACATTTTGCATGGAGCATCTTCAGAGACCAGAAAACCTAATTTTCAAAGGAAAAACTTTATGGCCAACTTTTAATTTATTTGCTGGACCTTTATATAGGAAAGTAGTTGTTTTCTAAACATTCTCCCAAAGAACTCTGTTTTCTTCGATTAAATCTCTCAACCCGGAGATTCGGAGTGTTCTCCCTCTGCTCGCTAGGTGGAGCGGCCTAGAAACCGCTTCACAGCGTGAACCAGAACTGACCAAACCAGCGGAGTGTGTAGTGATTTAGACGGGAAACAGATTGCTTCAGTGATGTCTGTGTTGACGTACTCTTGCACTGATGAGTTGCAACAACCTCGAAACTAGTCTGCAGGTGGTCACCCTGTCCAAATCAAAACATAATTCTGTTAGTTGGTCATAGAGGGCACTTGCAACTGCGTCCTCTGATGCTTTGAGGAACGTTGCACAAGTATCTATTAGATTTAATTCAATACCCGTCGTGATCTCAGCCAGGGGAGTAGTTGTTTTCTGACGGGTACTTGCCATAATAAGCCTACGTAGTAGGTGGATATGGGAGTAAAAGGTTCATCATCGGTCGGTAACGACTGTTCGTTTCTAAACGATCTCCCAAAGAACTCTGTTTAGTTGTTTTTTGTTAGATATTACAGAAAAGTGACTTCAATTTATCGTAGATTTTTCCATTTCCAGAGAAGTCATGTATTGGTTCAATTTTCCATTGAGAATGTTTCCCTTTACAACATCTTACTTTGCTTTACTTGACTAGAGCTCCTGATTAGTTCTTTCGACAAGTGCGTGAAATATTCATTTGAATGAAGTGTTCGTAGAGTTGTGAAATCGCAGTCATGTCAATGATAAAATACGGGATGAATTACCTACGCTTTAGCTGTCTGTATTTTATATCGTTGTCATTTCCGCTTCTACCTACAATAGACACCCGAATCAATAGGAAAAGCAAAACCGGGAGTTCCACATTCAATAAATGCATTCAGGTTCAGAGGTTGGTGTCACTCCACCGAAATGACTAATAGAACAGAATGAGTAATTCGTTCTGTGCGTATGGCGTGGCGTGCAATTAAAGAGAAACTGCAAAAGAGGAGATTGCAAATAAGCTTTCATGTCGGGCGAACACCAACGATATAACGCAAACCACCCCATATGGAAATTGCTGCTATCAGAAAATATTGTTTGAATAAGCCAGTCATGCTTTTTCCCCATCACACGGTGAATATCTGAATCATTAATGGCAGGTATATTAAAATTTATGAGATTCAGTAACAGAGAACAGAGTCGGTATATTTTTTCACCCAAAAAAGTCTTGTTTGAGGATCTAAAATGAACGCTTATGTAATGCATCTGAATCATTTGAAAGGATATGAAATTGGACTGAATAAATTCATTATTATATTATACAGGAAAGTTCATTGTTTGCAGTAACACAATTTGAGTGTACTTCAATTTTAGAGTCTGTCTGAAAAATGTTTCTAGTCTTATGAACCCTTTCAGTTCCACTTTCGTCAATAAAAAGAACCAGTGTAGTAGATTTTTCTCTTCCCACTGACACAATTTTCTACTAATTATATCAAACACATCTCGTAACCTTCCATTCTTTAACAATTCAAAGAATCTGTTAACACCGAACTGCTATTGCAATGCTTTGATAGAGGTTAAGTATCCTACAGTTTATGCATTGATATTTTTTTGTCATAAAGTGTTTTTTTTTAGAAAATAATTGTTAATTTTGCAAGTTGCGAAGTATAAGATTCGATCATGTTTTCAATATTGATGTGTCTATGCATAATTTGGAAATATATAGGGGTTACCTTTGGTGTCCTTGGTTTTATTCACAACAGTGTCTTAATTTTAAAGAGAAACATTCTCAATTGAAAATAGAATCAATACATGACTCCTCTGGAGATGGAAAAACCCTACGATAAAATTGAAGTTACTTTTTGTAATATGCTGAATTCGAAAAACGAGGTCTTCCAGGTCGCCACCGGAGACACTACAAATTCAATCAAATCTATTGACAGGACTCAACAAAAGCCACTGAATTCGAGTAACGAAGTCCCCAAGGTCTCAGCCCAACAAAAAACCGGAGACACTACCAATTCAACCAAATTCGTAGACACAATTCAGCAGAGGCCAATGAATTCAAAAACCGAGGCCCCTGAGGTCTCCGCCCAATAAAAACCTGAGATACAATAAAAAATTGATTCACAGTGCCTCCATAATTTTGTTGGGTGGAGAACTCAGGGACCTCGTTTTTCAAATACTCTGGACCTTTGTCTACGAATTTGGTTGAATTTGTAGTGTCTTCGCTCTTTTCTTGGCTGGAGACCTCGGTGACCTCGTTATGCAAATTCAGTGGCCTCTGCTGAGTCCTGTCTGTGAATTTGGTGGAATTTACAGTGTCTCCATAATTTTGTTGGATGGAGACCTCGGTGACGTCGATATTAGAATTCTACTGAGTCCGTGAATTTGGTGAGAGTTGCAGTTGCCTTTGGTTTTTGTTGGGTGCAGACCTCGAAGACTTTATTATTATATTCATATTAGCAGAATTCAGTGTTCCTAACTGTGCCCTGTCTGAAAATTTCAGGAAATTTGCAGCGCCCTCAGATTTGTATTGGGCGGAGTCCTCGTTTTTCGAACTCAACCTCCGTGCCGAATCATGTCTGCAAGTTTCAGAGTTTCGGAGTTTGCGGAGTCTTCAGTTGTGTTATGGGTGTACACCACATTTTTCAGAAACAGTGATGTATTTTCCTTGACTGCAAATTTCGGTTGATTTGAACATCCAGGCTTACCATGACTAGGGACCTCCCTTTGTTCTAAAAGGGGTTATCTTTTCAATCATTTTTAGTGTTTCCAAAGGTGGGGACCATTTTCTTCAAAGCTAGTTCATTCTTTTTCTTAGATTTTGGTTTATTGAGGATGCCTTTGCCGTCGGTTTACCTGTGGGAGATCTTGGGAATCTTTGGTATTGTCCCTTTTTCCGGTTCACCTGTATATTATTTATTGTATTCATTTCGTTTGTTTTTCTAATAATTGGGGTTGCAGTGCCCATGGGTTTGTTATAGTCAGTCCGTCTTCGATCTTACTAAGATTAGATTTGCTTTCAGCACAAATAACAATATTGTTGGTAAAATTCAAAAAGAGCAGCTAATATGAACAACTATAATTTATTTTTTTCAAAATTTTTCAACTTTGCAAGCTGATGTATATGATATAATGTTATTCAAAAACAACTGGAATGGACAATAAAAACGCTATTAGGATTATTATTATTATTATTCAATTCTGTTTTGCGTCCTGTTTTATTTCCAAAACTGATATTTTAAAGCGAAAAACATAAAACTTATTTGATATACTTAGTCTACTATAGAACCGAGAACCAAACAAAATTTCAATGTCAAAATATTTTATTACTCAATATATTCTCCTCTTGATTGGATACATTTATTACAGCGAACCTGCAACGTCTCTAGACCTTTCAAAAAAAATGTTTCTTCTTGCTCTGCAAACCAGACCTCCACAGATTTTATTACCTCCTCGATGGAAGAAAATTTACGACCTTTCAAACTTTTTTTCAGTTGAGGAAAGAGATGATAGTCGGACGGAGCCAAATCTGGTGAATAAGGGGGGTGTTCTAGTAATTCGAAACCTGAATCACGAATTTTTTGCATGGCAAAATGAGATTTGTGTGCAGGGGCGCGTGGTCCTGCAAAAACAAAACACCTTTGGATAGCTTTTCGCGTCTTATCTTTTTAATTTTTTTCTGTAGAGTGGTCAGTAATGTCGAATAGTAATCTCCAGTTATTGTTCCACCCTTATCCAAAAAACCAATCATGATTACTCCATGGCAATCCTAAAAACCTGAAGCAAGAACTTTTCCAGCAGATTTTTGGACACGAAACTTCTTAGGTTTTGGAGAACCGGAGTGTCGCCATTCCATCGATTATTGCTTTGTTTCTGGATCGTAGAAATGTACCCAAGTCTCATCCATAGTAACAATTCGGTTTAAGAAGTCTACTTCGTTTCCAAATCGAGCACAGATCGAACGCGATGCTACTACCCAAGCACGTGGTCAACATTCAAACATTTGGAAATCCATTTTGCAGCAATTTTTCTCATGTCCAAATTGGCGTGAACTATATGATGAACGCGTTCGTATGAAATATTCAGTGCTTCAGATATCCGTTTTAGCCCAGTTCGACGGTCTGTTGAAATCATGTTATGAACTGCATCGATATTTTCGGGGAATGACACAGAAACTGGCCTTCCCGATCCGTTATCATCTTCAATGGAAAATTTACCTCTTTTGAAGCTTGCAGTCCAATTTTTCACGGTCGCATACGAAGGACATTGATTACCAAGGGTATTAAGCATATCTTCGTAAATCTGCTTACCTCTCAACCCTTTTAAATACAGGTACTTGATGATGGCTCGATACTCCAATTTTTCGATTTTCACAATTTCGTTGGACATATTTTTTCTTTTAATTTACTGCGTGACTCTGGTTTACTTTTTTGACGTCAAACTTTATACTGACACTTCTAATAAGTTATTGTTCGTTGCTATGGTAACGCAATATTTTGTTTATGCAGGGAACTGGTCTAGACTAACTAGATATCAATACTTCCTCGTACATACTTCTTCAATTGTGTCCAAAGACTCCAAGGCTTTAGGCGGACCAATCCAACATCCAACTGATGAACTGACAAACCCCTATCGACGTAACTTTCATTTTCGAAAAAATAAAACTCTTATGACGGGCACCGGGCCCCCGCGTGTATACAACCGTGATAACACCGTGATAACCTGGACTGCACTGATGAGGGACTTCATCCCGAAACCGGTCTGCAGTTGGTTCCTTGTTTGGATCAGGCGGTGTCCTACTGTCTGTCTCTGAGAGCTCTTGCAAAGTTGTTCCTTCAAAGTAAGGATCTTTGCACATATGTCTGACAGATATAATTCAATATCTGTCGAGGTATTAGCCAGAGAAGTAGTTGTTTTCTGTCGGACATATGCCATACAATCTATACAAAGGTATAGTGAGTTCCTAAAGGATTGTTTTCGACTGTTTTACAGTCACTGGAACATTTATTGCTCCTTGAAACAAGTATTCAGCATATACCATTTCGCATCCGAAATGTCCTTCTGGAGCGCTCTCTAATCTGTTGCCGTGGTGGATCCTGTAAGCGATTGCAGTGTTCATCCCGGCGAACGATGACGGGCACCGGGCCCCCGCGTGTATACAACCGTGATAACCAGGACTGCACTGATGAGGGACTTCATCCCGAAACCGGTCTGCAGTTGGTTCCTTGTTTGGATCAGGCGGTGTCCTACTGTCTGTCTCTGAGAGCTCTTGCAAAGTTGTTCCTTCAAAGTAAGGATCTTTGCACATATGTCTGACAGATATAATTCAATATCTGTCGAGGTATTAGCCAGAGAAGTAGTTGTTTTCTGTCGGACATATGCCATACAATCTATACAAAGGTATAGTGAGTTCCTAAAGGATTGTTTTCGACTGTTTTACAGTCACTGGAACATTTATTGCTCCTTGAAACAAGTATTCAGCATATTCCATTTCGCATCCGAAATGTCCTTCTGGAGCGCTCTCTAATCTGTTGCCGTGGTGGATCCTGTAAGCGATTGCAGTGTTCATCCCGGCGAACGATGACGGGCACCGGGCCCCCGCGTGTATACAACCGTGATAACCTGGACTGCACTGATGAGGGACTTCATCCCGAAACCGGTCTGCAGTTGGTTCCTTGTTTGGATCAGGCGGTGTCCTACTGTCTGTCTCTGAGAGCTCTTGCAAAGTTGTTCCTTCAAAGTAAGGATCCTTGCACATATGTCTGACAGATATAATTCAATATCTGTCGAGGTATTAGCCAGAGAAGTAGTTGTTTTCTGTCGGACATATGCCATACAATCTATACAAAGGTATAGTGAGTTCCTAAAGGATTGTTTTCGACTGTTTTACAGTCACTGGAACATATATATATATATATACAGGGTGTCAATTTGAAAACTTCCCACCCTTAATATCTTCCTTCCAGTAAACAATATGAGTAATCGAAAAAACAGGTCAATTTTATTGTCAAGGGGGACACTTTCACGGACTATTTGTAGCCCTCGTGGTTCAACCCCCTAGGAGGGGTAGATGTTACCCTTAGAATTTTAAATGGGAAGGGGGGTCAAGTGGCACATCATTTTGATGGGCGTTCAATTCTTGTTCCAATGGTACCCTGACTTATTATTTTGTGATGAGCATTTTCCGAAAAATTGCGTTCTAAACTAACAGAAGTAATTATTAGAACGCCTATACTGAGATGCATTATTGTATTGACTCCCTTTAATAAAAATGGTTAGAAGAGTAGGTGGCACCGCTCCAACCCTTGAATGACAGGAATAAATTTATTACGCATGGGATTTTTTATTTGGTGGTTATTTTCCTTCTACACAATAAAATTTAATTTGCGAGAAAGACATTTCCAACATAAAATCTACTTACGCTTATCTTATTAGCTGTTCGAAATGTTGTCCATTTTGCTCTAAACAGTAATACAGTCTGTTTTCGAACTCCCCTCTAACATTACGGAAAACTTCACTAGGAATTGACCGGCATGCTGCTGTAATTCGTCTTTTAAGTTCGTCAATATCAGAAGGTTGTGTTTTATAAACAACGGATTTAAGATGCCCCCAAAGAAAGAAATCTAACTGCTCCTCTTCTGCCAATCCATCTACCCGGAAATCTCTCGTTTAACCACTGTCGGACGGGAAGAAAATAATGAGGTGGAGCACCGTCCTGCTGGAAATGTAACAGATCCTCCTGCAAAAGTTCATTACCTTCTGCATCAATTTGAGTTTCTAGCTCGTGAGTTATAAGAGGATCGATAGTATCTTCAAGCATATCAAGGTACAGATTGCCAGTCAAGTTTTCTTCCAGAAATAATGGACCAAGAATGGCATTTCCAAGAATACCAGCCCAAACATTAACTATTTGTGGGTGTTGTGTATGCCCTTCCCGAAAAATATGTGGGTTTTCGTCACTCCAATAGCGACAATTTTGTCTATTAACATTGCCGTTCAGAAACAATGAACACTCATCGCTGAAACAGATGTTTAACAGAAGATTAGGGATGGTATTGACTCGATGAGACATGATTTCACAAAACTCTATTCTTCTATCATAATCATCCTCGTGGAGCTCTTGAAGAATCTGCATTTTATATGGATAAAATTTATGCATTTTCAATGCTTTTCTTATAGTCTCGCGTGACATTCCCGTCTGTTCTGATACTGATCGTAAGGAGCTCGTGGGCTCTGCAGCAAATGTTCCCAAAACTTCAATTTGAGCTGCTTCATTTAGTACTCTGGGGTTATTTCTTTTTTTATTTGTCACTGAACCAGTTTCGTAAAACTTATTCACCAAATCAAGCACATACCGGTGACTTACATTACAATTTGGAAGTCTTTCGTTAAAAAGACATGCCGCCCTTCGTGCGCACTTTCCAACTTCGCCATAAATTACAATCATTTCAATTCTGTCTTGAAGAATGTAAACCATTTTTACACTTTTATACACTTATTAAAGTAATTCCAAAACAGCCCAACAGGTACAACCGTATTCACAATACTACCACATAGTTCAAATTTGCTAACCAATTTTTTGCCGGAAAACAGAAACTTTTTACAGCAGAAGTAGCAAAAAAGGAAGGCTATCTGTACAATTTCTGCGATGACACTTAAAAATTCAGCATTTAATAAACACAACTTTACTACCATCTACGTTTCACTATTAGACTACTTTTTTATGTAAAGTGTTTGGAGCTAATGGCTAATGTTACCCCTAATAAAGGGTTGGAACGGTACCACCTAATATTCTAACCAGTTCTGGCCAAACCATGCATCTCAGTATAGGCGTTCTAATAATTACTTCTGTTAGCTTAGAACGCAATTTTTCGGAAAATGCTCATCACAAAATAATAAGTCAGGGTACCATTGGAACAAGAATTGAACGCCCATCAAAATGATGTGCCACTTGACCCCCCTTCCCATTTAAAATTCTAAGGGTAACATCTACCCCTCCTAGGGGGTTGAACCACGAGGGCTACAAATAGTCCTTGAAAGTGTCCCCCTTGACAATAAAATTGACCTGTTTTTTCGATTACTCATATTGTTTACTGGAAGGAAGATATTAAGGGTGGGAAGTTTTCAAATTGACACCCTGTATATATATATATATATAATGAGTTTGCTAAATATATATATATATATAACTCTTGATTAGCACAATTTGCTCTTTACAGAAGGAACGAACAGCAAATAAAACTACCCAAAGACAACACATCAAAAGTACCAATCAATAAATAAAATACAATAAAATACAAAACACAACAAAAGTCATTACAATACAATACAACATATTGAAAACTACCACAAGAAATTCAAATTCAGAATTGGTTTAATACATATTCTCTACATTGTTTTTTGAAATGGCTCAAAGAAGTGATGTTTTTGGTCTCTGGTGGTAAACTATTAAAAGACCCTTATTGAATATTGTGTTACACAATATGTCTTCAGTTTTTATATAAAAATCATTCACAGCACGAGCTCTAGTGTTATGAGTGTGTACATTACCTATATAATTTAATTCTTCACAGAGGTAGGTCTATAACATATTATGTCTGAGCTTGAATACAAAGACCAACATATTATTGTGTATTCTTTGTTTTACCGACATTAGTAACAATATATCTAGCATGTTCTTAATTGAAGTATGTCTGTTACACATGAGTATAGCTCTCATGGCTCGATTTTGTATTTTCTGAATAGTACTCAACTGGTCATTCTTAAGGAAAAATAAAAGGGTTCCACAGTTATCAAAATGAGGTGCTATTATTGATTTCTAAATTGTCAATTTTGAAAAAATAGAAACTTTACCGTTAAGTCTGTATAAAAAATGAACTTTTTTTGCAACCTTCCTTTTATATAATCACAGTGTGCATTCATATTCAATTCTTCATCTATCATTACTCCTAAGTACTTGATTGTTTTTACTTTTTCAATTTTACAGTCATTGATCATCAAGGTCATTTGAAAATCCTCATCTTTCACTCTTTTAAGCTTATTTCTGCTCCCTATCAACATATACTTGGTCTTTTCAAGATGCAACATTACTCCATTATCACACAACCATGTGGAAACCCGATTTAAGTCTTCATTCATGGAGGATTCTATTTCATCTGGCTCACCAGCAAGGTAAATCAATGTATCATCAGCGAATAATTTCAGTTGGAATTTTTTCACTTGACTAATAATATCATTAATAAACAAAATAAATAATATTGGCCCCAAAATGGAACCTTGAGGAACTCCATATTGTGTTTCTAATTCATGAGATAATTCATTTTTATACTTCACCTTCTGTGTTCTATGACGTAGATAACTATTGAACCAATTTAATACATTGCCAGTTATACCATATCTATTAAGTTTCAATAACAACAAATCTGTGTTAACAGTTTCAAAAGCACGCTTAAAATCCAAAAAAACAACGCCTATTACATGGTTTTTGCTAATATTTATTTTCCACTGCGTTATTAAAAATTGTAGGGATGTTTCACATGAGTGAGATTGTCGAAATCCTGATTGTTGGTTGATGATTATATGATGATATAAATATCACTTGCAAAAGCGATTCTTCTCAACTGACTTTGATTTCATAACAAGATTTTCAGATTTTTTTTCAAATTGTGAGGGGACGTTGAAGGTGAAAATTCTGAAAAAAATCGTGATTATCTTTTACTTTCACATTGATATGTCATGATATTTGAAACGGAATCTAATGAATGGTTTTTGGGAAAACTTAAAAAAAAAATCCAAAAATTAGGTTATCTTTTTCCTGGAAAACTGTTCATCAGATTTTGTTCCACATCTCTCTAATTATTCAATTTGAATGCCAAAATAGCTCGATTTTTTTTAGAATTTTTTAACTTGCCGTTAATTTTTTTATGGATTTATATGAACCTTAAACAGACATGTTGATACGAGGTAGGCGGAAACATATATTAAACTCTAACAATCAGATTAGCCTGACGGACACTTTGTCGAGAAGTCAAAAAGCAGGCCTGAAGACAATAGACAACGTAAAACAGTGTCATATATAAAACCACGCGCTTACTAATAAAATCCCACTTTGTATTACAAATCTATTTATTCTATTAGTCATACCCATTCAAGTTACACGCAATCCATCCCAATCGAATGGTAATTTTAATTTTATTCAGTAGCAAGCGACCCTTTGTAGTTTTTTGTTTCCTGTCAGCAGGCCCGGTAGACGACCTGGTACAGGACGCGGGGTATAGGGTGGAACGCTCAGAGCTAGGGGTGTGAGTAATGAGTGAACACGGGGAAAATCCACCCTTTCGACCGGACACAAACACATTTCGCATTCATTACACACAATGTGACTACCACTTGGCCATTATCCTGCTCGGGTGTATACGTTGTCAACGCAGGAAATATGCTTGTGGGTTAGGTGAAGTCAGGGAGGGAGATTAGGAGGACGCACTCACTTTGTTTTCAAATTCGAAAGCATTTTTTTTAATGGACACTGATGAAATGGCTTTGAGTGTCTTCATAGACCTTTCAAAAGCCTTTGGCACTGTTAGCCATCCATTATTATTAAAATCTTTGGAAGACGTGGGTATCAGAGAAGTGGGGCTATACAGTTACTTGAAATGTACCTCACAAAAGATAGAAATTTGTACAAATTAACAGTATCAGAAGCGAACAGAAGGAAGTAACCCATGGTGTACCACAAGGATCCATACTGGGACCAGTCCTTCAACATTTATTTTAATGATGATACTTGCATCTTTTACGAAAAAGAAAATTGGTGGAAAGTCACAGTACTAGCAGAAAAAAATCTTGCTATTATTCAAAAATGGTTCAGTAGCAAATTACTAACCATAAACTATGCAAAAACATCGTTCCTTCCCACATATATTGACATTAGAACATCAAACATTCTCAAAACTCTAAATAATGTAAATATAAATGCTGTTACTGAATTCAAATACCTGGGATCTTGGATTCAAACTTGATTTGGGATAAACACGTCAAACATGTAATTAAGAAAGTTAGATTTTCAATACCCAAATTTAAAGTTATACGAGATATTCTCAATCTTAAGATGCTACATATGGTCCAGCCACAGTTAATACGGTATAGTTGCATGGGGAGGTGTTATCAAATAACACTTGTTAAGTACTAAAATACGCAACTTTGCTTTAATTTAGCTTCAAAGTATCTCTCTGTAGTTTAGGATATTGTAACAGGTTTATTTTGCACTAGAAAACTCTTTCTGTTTTAATACAATAAAATCAGAAATTCTCTGTCATCGATATACACTTTCCACTCTGTACGCTACTGTATCAACATGACAACTTGATCGTTGTCATGTATAGCTTCTTCCGAATGTTAGTACTTACCTTTGCCTTACTAGTTCGAGCGGACATGAACCGGCCTTAAGCTAATGACAGTTATCAGTTGTTCTATTTTGCGGTATGACAGCGTTGTTTTGTAAACATACTTTTGGTTAATCTAGTGTTTTGTGTTAAGAACACAAAACTTATTCGTACTCTATCTCTGTCTTGTGTCATTGAGGTACCTACTTCACATTCGAATACTTGACCTTGTTTGTGTTTGGTTCTGAGATTGAGAGGCTGGCGTTTTCGTCTTGGTTCAGTTGGCAACACTGAATCTTAAGGTGTGCTGTTCATAGCTCCAAGTAGGTCGAGGTAGTTCCTGGACTGATCCCACCGAACACTAACGACCAAGAAAGCGCCTTGTCAGATATTGACAGTTTTGACTTTGACGTCTGAGACATATTGTCCTCTTCCTTATTTGATCTCGATGAGTGACTGACCTATTTTGAAACAATTCATCGATTATTTCTCATCTGCTGCTGAATTAATATCGGAAAGTCTGACGGCTACTGATAAAGATGCAAATTCTTTCTTGAAAACATTACCAAGTAATAAAAATTCTTTCTTCCTTTTTCCTGTTTGCAAAGATGAGGTCCTTGATGCGATTGACTCTTTGAAAAACACTAGCTGCTATGACTTCCACAATTTGAACAGTCCTATCATAAAAAACATAAAAGATATTATTGCTGAACCACTCACACATTTATTCAATTTATGCTTTTGTAAGGGGGTTTTTCCTGATGTTTTCAAAAAAAGCAAATTAATACTGATCTTCAAAAAAGGTAAAATTGATCTACCAGAAAATCATCGACCAATCTCAATAATTCCAGTTATAGGCAAGACTTTTGAAATTATCATCAAAACAAGATTAGCATCGTATTTTGACAGTAACAATTACATAAACGATCAACAATTTGGATTCCGAAAAAACCGCTCCACAATTCAAGCTGTTCGTAAACTGGTGACTGACATAGTCGAGGACTTTGAAAGTGGTAAACAAACTGCAGTGACGCTATGTGACCTCAGCAAAGCCTTCGACTGTGTTCCACATCGAGGGTTACTTTATAAGCTGGAACTCTATGGTGTAAGATGGTCAGCCTATTCATTCTTCGACTCATATATATCGGGAAGAACTCAATACGTATTACACAATAACAATACGTCGATGTATAAATCTCTATCTTCGGGAGTGTCCCAAGGATCAGTTCTTGGGCCACTTCTGTTCATAATATTCATTAACGATATATTTTATCACATAAAACCAACCCAGTGTGTCTTGTTCGCAGACGACATAACTTTTTACAATTCCGCTTCGAATACAACAGAGCTCAATCAGATGAATGTTGAAGCATCTAACAGAATCAGTGAGTGGCTCACCCCCAACAACCTCGTTCAAAATGAGACCAAAACGCAATCTATAATATTTTCTTCCAACACGCTCCTTTCAACAGATGTCCCAGTTAAACTGTTGGGCATCACCCTAGATAGCAAACCTAAATGGGCTGAACACATTGACATTCTATGTAGGAAGTTGTCAACCCAAATCCTCATTCTTAGGCGATTGCGGAACACTGTTAACGCAAACGTACTAAGAATGACGTACTTTTCACTTTTTCACTCTCATCTGAGTTATGGCATAATTTTATGGGGTAACTCTAGCAAAAGAAAGCAGTCAGGGTAATCGCCAAAACTGCCTACAGAGAATCCTGTAGACCGTTATTCAAAGAATTGGAAATATTGACACTTCCTGCATGCACTATATGTTTATTATTGTTTGATTGAGATACATAACCACATCCATTGCTATAACAGCTCATCAATCCTAGATTTCGTCTAAGTACATCATTAAAAAACACAATTGATTTGAATATATACAATAAGGTACCCGAATCAATCAAAAAGCTCAGCTCATATAAATTTAAACTAGCTGTCAAACAGCTATTACTGAAACACAGCTTTTACTCGGTGAATGAATTTTTGTCAAGTGATTTAACCGAATAAAATAAGTATTAATTTAAATACCATCACCATGATATATTTATGGAAAACATCCATTTTATTTTTATTTTTACATCATAATTTATTGTGTAACTTTTTATATATACAACACGTTGCTTTTATTTGTTATGTTCCTATATATTTATGATTAGATATTTTTACCCACGGACATGTTCCAAACTTGCTGACTTGTGTAATGAAAGAAATATTCAAAAACACCAATAAAATTCTATTCTATTCTATTCTATGTTCCATATTCAACCAACCAGATTCACGAAGTTAATATCAGATTCTTTGACGCCTTCTTACACCACATTTAGTTGTAAACAAGAATTCTGAACATTTTGAATCTTTTTTTTTGTACTGATTGGTTAAGTTGGGACCGTATAGAGGATAAGCATAGTTGAAAACTGATAACACCAACGTTTCACACAGGATAGATTTGATAGTTGGTGAAAGGAGATGCCTACTGCCATATATCAATTTTATTGCGAACAAATTAATACAAAAGGCATACTTTTGTATTAATTTGTTCACGTGTTTTTCGAACCTCAAATCTGTGTCAATCAGAACACCTAGATTTCTAGCCAATTTACCTTCGCAAGAGGCTCATCATTAATTGAGATATTGACATCAATTAGATTTTGAAGTATTAATTAGCAGACAGTGATCGGATGCGAGCTTCACGAAAGCATTTAGATCTGCACTGATCAGAGTCGAGGCATCTTCAATTCTTTCTAATGGGAATTTGTAATAAATTTGTGTGTCATCGGCATAGAGATGGGAAGAGCAGTTATGAAGAGATTGTAATAAACCTGAGGTATATATGGTGAAGAGTAATGGTCCAAAAATGGATCCTTGAGGTACACCTGAGAACAATTCAAGATATTGCGACTCATCATCTTCTATACGTACTTTCTGATGTCTATTTTTCAGATATTCACCCATTAATGCTACAGCCGTATCAGAAAGGCCAATATAATGTAAAATTGCTAAAATCAAATCGAAGTTGATGATATCAGTTTAATGCTTTAATAAACGTCATTTCTTATCATTATTATTATAATATAGGACCCACACAACAGTATATCGGTCAAACCATTGAAATTATATAAAATGAAGTTTTGAAATATCCATACTATGAAAAACATGGTATCAGTACTGATCATGACAGATCATATACGGAAATAATCCAACATAGTTCAGCTATAAGTTACAAGGGGCGTTAGTAGCTTAATATTTGTCTCCAAACTAATAAATAATGCTTTTGAACACACAAAAATACAGAATATGGACTGAATTTGACATAAGTAGCTTGTCATTTCAAAAACAACACGAATCTACAGAACTTGATATCACATCAAAAAGTTATTTACTTTTGTTTGTGAATGACACTTTCAAGTAGGTACTGAACTTTTTGTATCAGCATAATTTTTATCATCTCTATTATAAATGTTGCTGAATTAACGTAATCATTAATGTTTCGGCTTTGAACATTTTTTATTTCAAATAATGGTGGACATCGGCTTTTGATGTCGTCGAGTAAACCTGCATTTTTATCAAAGATCGTTGCTACGATCGACTTTACAAACGAGTACGTTTACCCAGAAAGTTGTCCTGAAAACTTTTTTGTATTGAAAGATATGCGTCATTTCAAAGTTTTCGGGTGTGGATCTTCGGGGGCAGTACGTTCCTGACTTTGTTCCAAAATAAATGACGCATGCATGAAACCTCATGGAAGGAATTCATTTGTTCAGTCATAACCAAAATTGGTTGATTTTCAAAAATATCTTGAAAAGTTATCAAAGAAAAACATTTTTCATTTTGTATCTTGAGGGCCCGTAACTTAGTTTTTGAGAGGGGAAGAGAAAGTCCTAAAATACTCTATACTAGTTCAATCGGTTCTTCAATTTGAAATTTATTTTTGCTTTGCATAGTAATGCACTGAATTCCAAACAATTTCGGAAACCCAATTCTAACTTAAATGAACCTCTTCAATGTTGATACGGACTTTCGTGCCAACAGTTGTATTTATTTTTCCAAGCCCTTTTACTGTCTACTCTTCCATGAGTTTGTTCCAACTTGTATGTTATTTCAATGGAAAATCGATGATTGCGAATAGGAATGCTCAAAAGTTAGTTGAAGAGTGATGAATAACCATTTATGAAAGCAGGTGATGTTGAACGAAAAATTATTATAATGGAGAATTTAAAATAAATCTTTCCGTTGGAACTCCAACATAATTGACATGAGGCATAAGATGTCCGGAGGACTGCTCATTGCTAATATCCTATACAATAAAAAAAGTTGGGTCGAAAATCCATCAGAAAACAACTACTTTCCTGGCTAATGCCACGACGAACATTGAATTACATCTGATGAAATTTCCGTGCAGAGTTCCTACAAGGTTATCTCTGCAATTGCTTGTTGCATGGAAATGTTCATCGAAACATTCGCACCACCTATATATCGATTTCGGGGTGTTGTCCCTCGTCAGTATAGGGTAGGTCTAGCAGTCAATAACTACTTAATGACTGGAACGAATGAATCGACATCGACATCTTATGCCTCATGTCATAAGCTCATTGTGAACTACAGTTTTATCCTCAGTTTTATTACGGTCTTGACGATCGTGGTTCATGGGTATTGCTCAGTTGGGTGACCGGCGCTGGGATGGCCCTCGCAGTTTGGAGTTATCTACTGTGCTGGCGCGATCTCAGTTTCGGTCTTTAAATGGGTTTGGTTGTCGATTCATTCGTTGCAGTCATTAGTTATTGACTGCTAAACCTACCCTATACTAATGAGAGGCAACACCCCGAAATCGATATATAGGTTGTCCGAATGTTTCTGTGAACATTCCCATGCAACAAGCAATTGCAGAGATAACCTTGTAGGAACTCTGCACGGAAATTTCATCAGATGTAATTCAATGTTCGTCGTGGCATTAGCAAGGAAAGTAGTTGTTTTCTGATGGATTTTCGACCCAACTTTTCCTATTGTATAGGATATTAGCAATTAGCAGTCCTCCGGACATCTTACGCTTCATGTCATAAGCTCATTGTGAACTACAGTTTTCTTCTCCGTCCAACATAATTATATTGATCTATATGATCTGGGGTAAATGACACGTATGTCAAGCTGGCACAGCCGTTTCATCACAATAAAGAAAAACTAATGCCGAATTTTTCAACTGATTAATAACTATTTTCTAACATAACTCCAAATTTTTTAACTCAAGTGGTTTCGGAGAAAAATGGGTTGTGCTAGCTTAACGCTTAAGGTGACACAGCCGTTCCGTAACTTTTTTTCTGCTGAAAATATTCAGATGATTGTAATTTCAATAACTTTCGGGTGATATACAAGGAGTTTCAAAGTTTAGCTTCCTGAGGCAAAAAAACAAACGAATTAAATTGCATAAATATTACAATTTGATTCCTTCATTTTCTAACTTTCACAAAATAGAACAATGAGGTGGTATTACTCGATATATCACACATATGTCCGATTGTGGAAAAAAATTACAGTGGAAAGTATTAAAATCGTGTCCGAAACGCAACAAGACCGAAATTCTATATAGTCATATCATAAAATATGTCATCTTGAATTACTGAGTTTTGAAAAACTCATCTGCTGTATCTCAAAAACTCCTAGATGAGAATTTTGATTAGAATCCGACCATAAATCGTACATTTCGGTACCGCCATCTTGAATTTTCTACCATAATTACAAATTTCGTCCACCATTTTGGAGCAGTCATTTCGATTTATCAAATATATAGACAAAAAAAATCGTGATGTCCAACCACAAAAATCTCTATACCTATACCAACTCAGAATAGAATCGGACCATAAGTCGAAAATCTTGTCTACTATTTTGGAGTCTCCACGTTGCATAATGAAATAATAAAAAATATCATGATACCCAATCGAATCAGAAATCACGAAACTCTTGAATTTTATACTATAATTACAAATTTCGTCCACCATTTTGGAGCAGTCATTTCGAATTATCAAATATAGACAAAAAAATCGTGATCTCCGACCACAAAAATCCCTATACCTAAACCAACTCAGATTAGAATCGGACCATTAGTCAAAAATCTTGCATGTCTATTTTGGAGTCTCCACGATGAATTGTGAATTGATGAAAAAAAAAATCGTGACACCCAATCGAATAAGGAATCACGAAACTCATCCAACATTCTGGAGCAATCATCTTGATTTTTCTTAATATAAAAATGTCATGTCTACCAAGTGATTACACCTGTCAAATTTCAATTCGACTGAAAGATATTATATCAGCAAGTTGAAATAAGTTTGTAAAAAAAATTATAATATTTCAAAGTTTCGTTCGACCAAAAAGAGTTTTATCTTTTCACAATCCCGATCCGACCCTGTGCCAGATTTTACACTTGCTTTATAATACCTCAACAACCAAGTGTTAGAAGCAGCCTGAGGGGCGTGTCATTCAAAAGAAATTCATTTCCATTTCTGAATCTAGAGTTGTGAGTAATAATAAGTTTTCACTATTCGACGTTTAAACCAAGCCATTATTAGTTGACTTTGATAAAACTTGATATTTCTCATTTCAAATTAAATAATTTCAAATTATTCACAAAAAGAAGGAAACATCGAGAAAAAATGAAAAGTCGTTTAACTGAGTAAATGATGTTCTTGAATACTGAAATGAAAACATATCAAAATATTCGTTGGTTTTGATGGTGGCAATGATCGAAAATGCCCAAAAATGTGAGCAACAACAATATACAACAATATTTTTTAAATTATTACCACTCGACCCCTCATGCCATTTGAAATGTTGCCTCCTCGCGACCTCTATCGGGCAATGACAATGTCCTTCATTTCAAAGAGTAGGATCGGTACCACCATTCGGAATGGCTTTTTTTTCATGTGTCCAGGAGTTGAAAAGGGTAGGGGACTATAAAACTCACTGTATAACTCACGAAAACTCATTTGTTAGTAGTGGAAAGCTTTCAAAGAAGGCATTCCATTGGAATTTGTGAATAATTTTTCAATTTTTTTCCATTCGACCTACTTCAGAACATAGATTTTCCACTGTTATTTCCATGAATAGTCTGCTACATCACATTTGTTTTCTCACTATTTATGAAGTAGTTTTAATTGAGTTAATCCAATTTCAGAAGCACGAACTATACGCTAACAAATATACTCACCGACCAACTCGAAAACAATTCTATGCAAATGAAAATGATTTTCTCGGAAGAGTCCACTCGAATACAAAAACACGCTTAATTCTGCTTCATGCAACAACCTCACTTTGAAAAACTTCTGGTAATTTTTCATTTCTTTCGAAAGCACGATTCATTCGCGTCTAAGTCAAACATCGTTAGTTGAAGAGGACGTAATAATTGGAACTTTTCCATTCTCATTCTCAACGAAAACTTATTTTTTTGCCGAGATAAGCGTTTTCGCTCTTCAACTTGCTAAGCATCGGAAAATTGTTATTTAATAAAGTTAATTATCTTGCTAAGGACATTTCATCCGAGAAGTGACGGTTTCATCTCGTTAGTCTAATTTTTACTAGAATGTATGATAGGAAGAAAGACGACCAGTGCCGTTTCAGACCAAAACACGTTAGGGAATTTTTTATGATTTCACAATTATTATTATACAAGGTAAGTTCCCATTCTAAGTAACTGTGTTGCATGTCAACTGTAACGAAGTCATTCTAAAATATTGATTATTTCACCTGTCAATCACCAATAATTTACTGAAGTATAAAAATAATAATATCTTTATATCATAAAATCGGCATTGACATGACTGATAATTTAATAAATGAAATATAACAAAAATAAACTTCACAAGTACTCAAAATGTTATACGAGGATATATTGTATTCTTAGCCTGCTATAAAAATTTCAATGTCAAAATATTTTATTACTCAACATATTCTCCTCTTACATTTATTACAACGAACCTGCAACGTCTCTAGACCTTTGAAAAAAAAAAAAAATTTCTTCTTGCTCCGAAAACCAGACCTCCACAGCTTTTATTACCTCCTCGTTGGAAGAAAATTTAGGAACTTTAAAAAAAAAATTCAGTTGAGGAAAGAGATGATAGTCGGACTGAGCCAAATCTGATGAAAAAGCGGGGTGTTCTAGTAATTCAAACTCTAAGTCACGAATTTTGTGCATGGCAACAGGAGATTTGTGTGCAGGGACGTTGTCCTGCAAAAACAAAACACCTTTGGATAGCTTTCCGCGTCTTTTCTCTTTAATTTTTTCCCGTAGAGTGGTCAGTGATGTCGAATAGTAACCTCCAGTTATTGTTCTACACTCATCCAAAGATCAATCATGATTACTCCATGGCAATCCCAAAAAACTGAAGCAAGAACTTTTCCAGCAGATTTTTGGACACGAAACTTTTTAGGTCTTGGAGAACCGAAGTGTCGCCATTCCATCGATTGTTGCTTTGTTTCTGGATCGTAGAAATGTACCCAAGTCTCATCCATAGTAACAATTCGGTTTAAGAAGTCTACATCGTTTTCAAATCGAGCACAGATCGAACGCTTTGCTACTACCCTTGCACGCTTTTGGTCAACATTCAAACATTTGGGGATCCATTTTGCAGCAATTTTTCTCATGTCCAAATTGACGTGAACTATATGATGAACGCCTTCGTATGAAATATTCAGTGCTTCAGATATCCGTTTTAGCCCAATTCGACGGTCTGTTAAAATCATATCATGAACTGCATCGATATTTTCGGGGACTGACACAGAAACTGGCCTTCCCGATCGGTCATCATCTTCAATGGAAAATTTACCTCTTTTGATGCTTGCAGTCCAATTTTTCCTGGTCGCATACGAAGGACATTGATCACCAAGGGTATTAAGCATATCTTCGTAAATCTGCTTACCTCTCAACTCTTTTAAATACATGTACTTGATGATGGCTCGATACTCCATTTTTTCGATTTTCACAATTTCGGTGGACATACTGGGTGACCCGGAACCAATTTACCCCCCTGTATCTTCGTTATTACTTTATATGAATGTTTGAAATTCGGTACTACGATTTGATATTATGAATGTACAATTTAGCAAGTATCAATCCAAATATGACACTTCCGGTTTGACCGGAAGCGCATCCAATTTTTATATTTCAAATAGGAAGTATATATTTTTTTTGAAAATTACAATTCAGTATAGAATTACCTTTACAATGATATATCACAATTATACTTTCAATTCACAATCTGCTGATATAAGTGACATTTTATAAAAAAATTACTTTTTGTGTTCCCCTCGTAACGCAACATTTTCATGAAAGTATGCTGTGGAAGATTGAACAATATCAAATAAGTAACAATAATTCATGGTCAAACTTTTTACACAATAAGTTTTATGCAGACTAATTGGTACTCATGGCCCAGTTCGTTGGCCACCAAGGTCACCAGACCTCACGCCAATGGATTTTTTGTTTGGGCTCACTTGAAGAATAAAGTTTATGCTCATAATAGATCTCAAAATCGCGAGGAACTTGAAGATAGGGTAAGGAGAGCCATTAACGAAATTACTCCGGCTCAACTAGTGAATGTTATGCGGGCTTGCTCCGAAAAAATACAACAATGCCTTGACGTTAACGGGCGACAATTTGAACATTTATATTAAGTGAGTCTGTCATAGGTGTTGAATTTCATTTGAATTGAGTTATAAAACTTTACATGTTCCAAATGTAGAAAAATTATCGAAATAAATATTTTGTGCCCACGATTGTGCAGTTTCACAAATAACTCCAGTCCTATAGAATAAATTTGATTCCATAGCCAACTCACATGATGTTGAAATGTTCAATACAAGGTATAGCATGGAAATTATTTTCATAAAAATAATTAGGAAACAAAAATGTAGAGGTTTTTTTCCATTTTTTGTATTTCAATATGTATTTGAGTTTCTAACCAACTTTAAAAATTCCTATGTATTGATGTTGAAAAATTAAGTAAAACTAAAATTATAAAAATAATTAGTCTGCATAAAACTTATTGTGTAAAAAGTTTGGCCATGTATTATTGTTACTTATATGATATTGTTCAATCTTCCACAGCATACTTTCATGAAAATGTTGCGTTACGAGGGGAACACAAAAAGTAATTTTTTTATAAAATGTCACTTATATCAGCAGATTGTGAATTGAAAGTATGATTGTAATATATCATTGTAAAGGTAATTCTATACCGAATTGTAATTTTCAAAAAAAAAATTATACTTCCCATTTGAAATATAAAAATTGGATGCGCTTCCGGTCAAACCGGAAGTGTCATATTTGGATTGATACTTGCTAAATTGTACATTCATAACATCAAATCGAGTACCGAATTTCAAACATCCATACAAAACAACAACGAAGATATAGGGGGTAAATTGGTTCCGGGTCACCCGGTATTTTTTCTTTTAATTTATTGCCGTGGTGGCCGTGGTGGTAGAGCGTTCGCCTTTGGAGCGAAGGGTCGAGGGTTCAAAGCCTCGCATGGTCATCGGTCTCGTGCATGGCATCACACGTTAAAAGGTAAGGGCTGCGTCTTCCCTAGCTCACACAAGTATCTCGAAGACTTCCGAGGGTTGCGCGTAGGGGTGCAATCGGTTGACGGAAATAACAATTTTATAACAATTGCGTAACTCTGGTTCACTTTTTTGACGTCAAACTTTACACTGACACTTCTAGTGAGTTATTGTTCGTTGCTATGATAACGCAATATTTTGTTTATGCAGGGAACTGGTCTAGGCTAACTGGATATCAATACATCCTCGTACATAGCAAGTAAAAGAAAATTCTTTAAAGTTCTTCCGGCTTTCGGAATGCTTTATTCCATCATCAGGGAGACTACAAATAAAAATGTTCATAAAGAAATGAGGAAACATACATTTGTATAGCAGAACTATAAGGTTATGGTTGGTTAATAATTCATTGCAAATTTCAAAGGATGAAAATTGCAATTTCTGACAAAACTGAGAGGATCATGAGAGATGGTTATAAAGACATCATTCTCTTTTTTCTTTTTAGAAACACCAAAAAATTGTTTGTATTTGACAGTGACACTAGACTCCGTTCCAAAAATAAAATATGTATGGGTTTGTTCGGTTTCAGTATAGGTATCAGTTAATATTTGTTCAGTACGTTGATGTCTAATCACAGGAAAATATCGAACTCAATCACGGAGGGAAAATAATATCGCATGAAAGAGATATAGCTAATATATTTGGAAACTTTTTTGTATCGATTTGAAAATTCCCAAAAACCGTTACCGATAAGTTTTCAATGCCAACTCTTATTTTTCATTTTCCAAATTGTTGTATTTGAAGATTGTGGAATCTCACCAACTCAGTTTTGTCAGCATTGAGGTACAATTAATTAGCTCCGCACCAGTTCTCAACTGACTTCAGAGTAGTTTCATACTTCTCAAACAGCAGATGATCCACAGTATCGGACACCACCAGGATGTGTCGTCCGCCTGCATAGTTATGAATGAATCTGTGATGCAGTTGTTTATGAAAAGTATGAATGATATTGGACCCAGAACAGATCCTTGTGGTACACCCATCGTGACGTCCAAGCTCTCAGAATCAAAGTTAACAGTGGTAGACTCACTATGATATTCAAACTTACAAACTCTTGTCTATTCTTCAAAAATGGCAGGGTCCAATCAGTACGAATAAAGCTTTGACATGAGTGTATATTGTTGACATGCACAGTCGAATGCCCTGCTGAGGTCGCAGAGTATACCAACGGGACACTCTCCTGATTCCAGGAACCTTGTAACTGTTTCAATAAATGAAATTACTGCACTATTTGTGGATTTGTTTGTCTCAAAATAAGAGTACTCTAATATCTTGGAAAAGCCTGGACTTATTGTAATCGGCCTGTAGTTTTCCATTTTTTTTTAATTGGGACAACTTGCAGATCTTCAATATTAATATTTGGAAATGACCCAGTTAGGAATGATAAGTTGACGACGAGAGAGGTGACTGGCATTATAATGAAGGGTAGAGATTTCTTTATTAGGAATGATAGAAGTTCTTAAGGTCAAAAGGTCGAATTTCTTCCTCATCTCTTTCAGCTAAAGTTTGTTGTCTTACTCATCAAGAGTGGGGGTGAAGATAATGAACTCGATGAACATTGGCAACACAGCACCTGTCCGTTCTCGATTACAGCGCCAATCAGGTATAAATTCCTTGATCGTAGAATCTGTTTCTTGCAAAAACCATTGATTTCACAAGAGAGATATTTTCTGTATGGGCTCAGTGGTTCCATAAGAATTCCGGAATCTCTCATTTTTTTTAATTTAAATGGCCTGATCATTAAATTTTTTTTCTCAAAAATTATCATAACCAAAAATCACTGAAGTTCCGGAATTAAAAAAAAAAAACATTGAGTGATGCAAAAAAAATTAAAAAATTCTCAAACAAAAACTGTAGGCTCAAAACGGATTCCCGTTTCAGCAAGGTAGTGTTTGCTCATAAGGGCCGGATTTTTTTTATTTTGTTGCTCAGCAACGAAAGTGATTCCTCTGGAACAAAAGGCTCTAAAAAAATGGAATGCTGATTCATGAGATGGTGGTTCAGTTTACCGTCGACTTTTATTTTGTTTATTATTTCTGAAGGAGAATCAATGAAAAATGTATTGAATCAATTAGATAAATCAATTTATTGAATAAATTAGATAAATCACCTATAGGTTATCTTGCAAAGTGTCGTCATTTATAATTTGATTATTTTTTTACGTCTCTCTTCCTGTTTGAAAATTCATTAATTACTTTCCATGCTGTTTTGCTGATTGGAATGTGAAGAATCTGTAATGTGGTAATGGCAATTTGTTTGTGAATCTCTGCAACATTGAAATAATGAAAAACTGACGTTTGATTTAATCGTATGAAAAGAAATTTGGGTATGGTATTCCCAATTCCTGAAGAAGAAAAATCCATTTGATAAATTGAAGAACGTGTATTTAAAGGATGATTCCGTAAATTCACTTGAATTACTGTGTTTATTATTCGAAATCCATCTCGGTTTTCGATGCGTATTCGCCATCAATGAAACGAATGTTCGCTCGGCATGTTTGAATTTCCACTCAATTCAAAAGGAATTCCTTCTTTGTTTTCGATACATTACGGTGAAGGTTCCGGCCATTTGGGCCCCGGTTGTAAATGACAACGATTATTGGATTTTGGGGAATCAGACACAGGACACCTTTTCCCTTTTCTGTGAACGTACACTTGAGAGCATCTGTTGTGTGCAATTGCTCGAGAAAAAAGCGATTACTTTTTTTAGCAAGAAGGCGAAAATGTCGCGGTGAAGGTATATAGGAGAGTGACTTACAAAACTGAATTATTTGGAGTGATTTATTATTTGGGCATAGAATAGAATAGTCTTCATTTCATACTGATACATTGTAATCAAATGAACCCTTAGTTACCGCAACTATAAACATGTTAATAACTCCCTTGGGAATTATGCCAAGCAGTTATGAATATTCAACCTCCTCTTGTTTATTTACAGAAACAAACCGACGATTGTCGAATTTTCCACCGACATTATTTTCCGAATTGTAAGGATTCTCCATGGAACTGTTTAAGGCTGTAGTCAGACATGAAGTTTGATAATCCCCTTCTTCCATCTGATATGCCAGCCAACATTTTTGCGGTATTATTTTTCAATTCCATTCTGTCCGCCAATAACCCTTCTGCTACCGTTGAACTTACCCATCCATGTCTCTTCAGTGTCGTTATATTTGCTCCTGCATTGACCAAGGCAGTAAATGGTAATGGTAATGGGTGGGGGATGCAAGCGTCAGCGACTAGGCCCCAGTGGGCCCTTTTCGAAATCCCCGGCATCTTCACTCATCTCATGGCGGATACCTGCTCGAACCTCTTCGACCTCCTTATAGAAGTCGAAATGTCCTTCCATTGCAATGAGTGCAATTCTTCCTACTTAATAGTGGCAGCTCCGAAGACGTTTTGTCCGAGTCTGTCATAAATACCATATTCGTACAGGAAGTGGAAGGAGTCCTCCTCCTCACCACATTCCGCGTATAGTGGGTCTGCATCAACTCTGATGAGAGCCAGGTGCCTCCCGAGAGGCGTTAGAACTCCCACCAACAGTCGGAGTTCTTTGCGGCTTAGCTTCAGTATCTTGGCCCCGATTTCATCTGCTTTGACTGCCTGCAGCCGTATTCGGCCCATTCATTCGGTGCCATTGTTACATGCCTCCTTGTTAAGCCAAGTGCGGGTTCGGGCACGTAGTAGGGTTACCCAGCACCTTGCTTGGCAAGCTGGTCCGCCTGCCCGTTGCCTTCAATCCGTGCATGGCCCGGGACCCACATCAGCGTTAGTTCCTCTTCATTCTCTAGACTCTCCAGGGCATCTCGGCACCAGTTTTGATTTGGTTCTGGTTCCATTCAGAGCTCTGATGGCGGCCTGACTATCCGAGCAGACATATACATGTCTCTCTGGGCCGGACCTCACCTCGTCCAATCTGGTTGCCTCCAGGATGGCATACAACTCTGCTTGGAAAACTGTTGTCAGAGACCCTAGCGCATATGCTCTTTTCTCTCCGTTTTCCAGGTAAACTCCTGCTCCGGCTTGTCCTTCCTCCAGTTTGGACCCGCCTGTAAAACACACCAGGCTTTCTGGGGGAAATATCATTCTTTCCTCTTCCCACTCTCTCTAGCGAGGTCGTCCTTTTCCACCTGATTTTATCATCTGCCTTCATTACTTTGATAGCTGATAGTGGGATTTCTTTCTCCGCTACCAGAGCGATTTCAGTATGCCCTGTGTACCCCTCTCCTCGCCAGCTCCCGAGTCACGCATTATCAGATAGGACGCCATCGCTTCCTTCTTTATACAAGTTGGAAGTGACCAAGGCAATAGCAGAAGTCCTCCGTCTCGTGAAAACTTCTGGATTTGCTTGGGATTTTATCGAATGCATTTTTCCCAACGGTCTGAAATGTGCAACAGTTTTCGCGATACGTTAGAAAATATCTTTTTCTGAAATCGTTCAAGAATGCCCACTTTCTCGGAGCAACTGCAGGCCTCAAAATACGCTAATCCAGTATTTTAGTCCGTTGCTAAGCAACGAACTTTCCCGGACCGTTTAATACTTTTTTCGGCAACCATCCGGGAAGTGTTCACTTCCCGGACACTTTTTCTTTGGGAAAATAGCACTTCCCGGCCTAGTCCGGGAAGTACGTACTTCCCGGACTAGGCCGGGAAGTGCTCGAATTTTAATACAAATATTAACATAAATAAGAATTAGAATGTTTCTGTTGGTACCTATCTTCTGTTCGAATTTCAATACATGATACAAATAAGAACTGAAATGTTCGAAAAATTCAAATTTGGAATCGTTTCATCCGGTTAACAGATGGGTGAAAGTCGAGCTCTCTTCGTCTCTTAGACTAAATGCGTCTCATTGATTTGTTATTCTACATGGTTGCCGAAAAAATAGTTAAAAAAGTAGTTTTTTTTGGACTCGCAGACTTTCAGGACTCGCTAACGCTCGTTCTAGAATTTGGTCTACTCGTCAAAAATACAGTATTTTCCGGACTTGTTACGTAAATTACTATTCCCGTATCGAAAACGATACGGGAAAGTGCTTTGCCGGCCTAGGCCGTCAAAATCGGTCTTTGGTTTATAGTTGTCACTTTGACGTTTCAGGAAGGCACGTAATTTCGAATCCTCAATTTATGATAATGCTGATTGCGATTTCAGAAAAAATAGTATGTGTACCTCGTAGTAAAAGCACATTTCCAGACTTCAATGCTTGTTGGCCTCGGCTTAACGCCTCGGCCAACAATTTACATTGTCGTCCGGGAATGTAATGCTTTTACTACTAGATACACAATATACTATTCCGGGCACCACGGACGCGAAGACATACCGAGTGTCCCGGAAAATGGCTCGTCCCTATAACTTTTTTGTTTTTGAAGGATCTGCATAAGACATAAGACTGCATTCATTGACAAGTAACTCAAATTAATGGAATTTCCTACCAAGTATATTTTCACCTCTTTTGTCTTCACATGACATTTTGAATACAACCATGTATCATTCGTCACTTTTTGTAACCTACTTTTTTTAATTTTATTTTTCAATCTAGATTTGTTCAAATCACTAATTGCAGCCCCAAAATTTTGGAAAGAATACAACTTCACTGTTTTTGGTCAAAATGTATGTACTATATGAAATTTAATTTTAAAATTGAAGTTACTATTTTTTTAGGGTTAGGAAAAAAGACCATTTTATTACGATTAATTTGATACCCCACACCAACAGGTATTAAAAAAAGTTACGTTAAAAACTCAAAAAACTACGTTAATAGTATACAGGGTTTTCCATTTGGAATTTCCAAACTAGGGCCGTTTCCGGTGAAACCGGTAGAGATGGAGGAGTATGAGATATGGAAAAAAATCAATTTCTGAATCAAATCCCCCTGCCAAGTTTGAATTCCGTACCATTGGAACTATGGGAACCAAGGCTTGTCTGAAAAATACATCAACACCCAGTATACGTTAATGCTGTAATGTTCAATTTCGTGGTGACATGTTTCATTCGAATTTCAGCTCTATCCTCGCAGCATTTCCAGGAAAAACGTAATAAAAATCCCGCAAACCACCCTGACCTGATTCAATAAAAGAGCAATATGGACGTGGAAAAAATATCGAAAGCTAATGTAAATACACGACAGGAACTAATTGCATCCGCGAAAAACTCCCGTCGGGGTAAAATTCATTTATTTATAGTAACACCGGAACGACGCTGGCTTAGGCCTTGGGCTGCAAAGGGCTGAAATGAAAGGTTATACGTATACCTTCCACGAATTAGCATTTACAGTGACCCCTGACCCCTGGGAAAGTGGAGCTGTATACGCCGTATACTGTTACATTAATGCCGGGCCTTCATGGAGAAAGAAGTTTACATTGGTTAATTAGTTTACTCTGGCATGTCAGAATTAGAATGAAATGGCCTCTGGAAAGGATTAGTTTCAAGATGCACTCATTACATGCGCGCATGTTGTTTGGTCATTTTGGTTATTATCGTTTGAACAATCTCAAAATGTAACCAAAGTTTTCATTATGCAAACGGTATGAATTACTTGACTTGGAATCATACAGTGGCTGATTGGTAGGAATTGTGGATACATCACGGTGAATTACGCTGTATTTGATGTGATTATAATTTACTTTTGACTCTCTGATAAGAAGTCTCCACTGAGTCCCTCCCTACTGAATTCTGGTAGGCTTCGCCCACTGAATGCCGCGCGTTTCAATGTTACAAGTGCCAATGGTTCGGGCTCTCACAGAAATGCTGTCACGCGACTGCAAATTGCTTCAAATGCGACACAGGAGTGTAGCAAGAAGAAAGAAGATCCTATAGAGTGCGTCAACTGCGGAGGCACAATCTCTGCCAACTATAGTGGATGCCCAGTCTTTCCAACACCCAAGATCATGAGGAAGCCCCAGGCCCAAGCACACAGAAAAGGGCCACCACCACCACTCTGGAATGCGGCAGCCTCAGCCGAGGTAAAAGCCTCCCAAGTGGGGCCCCCAACAAAAAGAAAGGCCAACCCACAAAGACACAAACAGAGGCAACCCAGAGGAAAAGGGGCTAGAAACTCTAGCAGAAGTAACTCCCGAAATTCTGAACAAAATACTGGCGATAGTAAATGACATAGACCTGTGTCTGTAGTATGGCCGTAGTACAAGCCGTCATGGCAAAAACTGTACTAGGTTTGGGCTACTCAGACCACAACCTCATCCTACTAACCAAAAGCGAGGAAAAAGAGGATGAAGCCCCTATGACTAGTGACCGTCATACGACAAATGATTACGTATGGCTCTGTAGTCTGGTGGAGCAAGAGCCATCAAAAAATGGCCCTTGCTAAACTTAACGGACAACAGAAATAAGCGTGCCTGGCGATTACTGGAACCATTCGCTCCACTCCAACGGCAGCCCTCTCCACATAGCTCTGGATAGAGAGGCAAGATGGGCAGAATACAGACTCTATCAAGCGGCAATTAGTCACCGCAGGCATGTGTCATGAGAAGCAGCAACATGCTGGAGGTCATAATAGCTCACAACATTCTGGGAATGCCCTCAGACATCATGCCTAAAACTATCAACATTCATGCGTCCTGCACTGTGGTCTTTTCTGAAAGTGAAGACTGGGTCCGGAATGAAACCGCAAATGTAGGGCAAATGAACGTTGGTTCACCGATGGTTCCAAAACTTTGGAAGGCGTCGGAGCCGGAATATATGAGATGAACCCAGTAGTGAAACGCACATTCAGTATGGGTAAACTAGCTACGATATTTCAGGCAGAGGTATATGCCATTAAAATGTGTGCAAGGGAGCTGGAAAATCGACACCACATATGAAGAACAATCAAAATATTTTCAGATAGTCAGGCAGCACTGAATGCGCTTAAAACTACTTCAAATCTAGAGCAGTATGGAACTGCAGAGACACCTTAAACTGACTAGCACAACGCAACAATGTTAACCTAGTCTGGAAACCAGGTCACACGAGCCTAGAAGGAAACGAAATAGTGGACGCCCTAGCAAAAGAGGGGGCCGAAACAACGTTCACTGAACCGGTATTCGATTTAGCATATAGCACTTCCAAGAATGTCTTAACAGCCTGGCATACAATGAAAGACTCGAGTATCGTTATTAAATTCATCACATGTCAGATATAAGGGAGCTTCAGTCACGTGAAGGCTGAGCAATACATATCAAAACATATCCTATCACAATAATTATTGTTATACGAGCAAGTCACAATAATACTTGGTTTGAGCGGATAATATTAGTTGTCTATTAACCATAGTCGATCAAAATTTAGTCGGATCTGGATCCAAAATGGCTAGCCTGAATCTGCCATGGAGAATTACACAAACGGGGTCGCCCTGTATATTATAACCGGGTGATTATACCTACATACCTACCTCATTTGGATCAGAAACTAAAAAACATACCTGTTATTGGGAACAATCGCACTCAAAGTCCAAAACATCGTCAAGAAGTAATCATCTCATAAATCAGCTTCTCAACATACCTGAAATAGAGAAAAGGAATCAAAATAAAATACAGTGTGTGTAGTTAAGAGAATGAAGCAGGTCTTATATTTTCATGGAACTCACAATGATAAATGAATGCTTGACCTACATAAATCTAATAATAGAATACCATCTGATCCATACATTGCGTGTTTCCACCCCATAAAGCTTCGTTTTACTGAAGATTGTTGAAATGACCATAGAATTGTTATATTAATTCAGCATTGTATCATACAATGCGTTGTGGAAATGACGACTTCTATTATTGATTGGCCGTTTCGTTCTGTTTGCATGGCATAATGGACGAGTATACGAAATTCTAAAATAGTTATTTATGTATCAAGGGCGTAAAGTAGGCGTTTATGGCCTGAGGCGTGAATAATAGCCCGATGGCGTCAGCCGAGGGCCATTACACGCTGAAGGCCATACACGCATTTTACGCACGTGATACATACAAAATTTTATGCACTAGTGATTAAGCACGAATCGCAAATTCTGAATTAAATTTTACTGTGCTACACGTTTGATACGTTATGTATAACTTCAATAATCAAAAGTGCCAGAACGATACCTGTGAAAGATACTGATTAATTGAAATTCAATAATTTCAAAATACTTTCATTTCTTATTATTTAAATCTAAAACTGGAATTCCAAAGAACTCGATTTACTGAGTTTTAGTCACCCAGTAGAGAAACTAATTGCATCTGACCGGAGCAATAATTTAATTGTCAGGAAATGTCAAAATTTGACAGATAGAGAAAATCTCAGAATTCTCACTTGCTTGAGAGCTTGTTTGACTACTTACGGGCAATCGTAAGTTGAATATCAACAATTATTTTTACTGATACTCATATATAATTCTCGAGATAATTCTCTTTTGTAGGAATTTGAGTATATATACAAATTTTATTTTAAAATACAGTTGCTAGTAAAATTAGTAAGGTACAAGTGCTTCATCGATATAAAGCAAATTGATCTCCAAATTCATATTCAAACTGAAAGTATTCTCAATGAATACCTGATTGTTCTCATAGCGATGAGGATGTTTGTAAAGCAGGAATAATTATATTCAAGAAAAGAGTGAAATCCCATCCTTTAAATAGGTAACTGTACCAACAACATTGGTAATATTAAATTTTAATATCTAGACTTATGGCTTTGATAATGCAGATTATGAATAAATGTTGTTAAATGAGTATTTCTCCTTCGAACTGAATTTATTGTTTCGTGGTAGGTCTTGAATTGACGTGTAAATATGGGAAATTTGAGAACATTACCAACTTTACGGCCCGCGGACGCTAAAGTATCACTTTACGCCTGTAAAACCGGGCGGTAAAGTGTATTTTACCGTCCGCTAGTGCATAAACATTTTTAATGGATTCTGCAGCTTGTGAAAACTTTGTTGGCAATTTTCTTTCATTTCTTGTTAATTTTTTTAATCTTTAAAAAATATTTAACGTCGACCAAATTCAAATTGCTTCTTTCTCGCGCCATTGCGACGTCCTCTCCCGAGAATTCCGAGCAACCAATAGCATTGCCGTTTCACGTCACAACCTACCCGATTAGAATACATCCTTTGGCTGATTGGGCTCGGGAGAGTACGTCACTAAGGGCGCCAATGTTGATAGCTTTGAAATTTGCTGATTTTCAGAAGCGAATGGGAACGGCTGTGGTTAAAATTCGACTCCAAAAATATTTTCTGGGTTCATTTATGTATGCGTTGTGGATTTTAAAGCATATTTGAAGCGATAATATTTTTTGTGACCTCGCCTTATGAGACGCCATTTGGGTAAAAAGTGTTTTTGCAAATATATAAAATTTAGAGTCAATATATTTATTAGTTGTGGCAATATTTTTTCATTTTGCTTTGCGATATATTTATTTTTGATCAAACACAATATATTTCCGTTTCAAGCGTTCCAAATATAAAAACGTGAATTCCCATATATTTATAAATTCGAACTATTTCATGTTGTCAAGAGATAGCGGTACCTACGCGATTCATTACACTCTCGAAAATATAGCGGCAGGAATGTCGTCCTTCCGCAATAACGGATGTTCTTGCAGGTGATATACAAACCTAAATGGTCAGGAAATACAGAACTGAAGTGCTCAACAAATTCATGTCGGAGAGTATATCTCCGCGGAATTTTCCGTTAGGCCACGCCCCGCGACCGCGGGATGTCTTTCTATAAAGGAAGAAATTTCGCGAAGCGAAATCAGTTGATTTCTGTTCTGCTTATGGAACGCTTCGCTGTAGTTTGCAAATAGAGTACCGAATATTTGAAGTGATAATCAGAAGAGCTTCTGATCTTGTGTTCGTTTTTTCCCTATAGTTGATTACAACTTAGGGACCTGTTTCGAATCCTAATCGAGTATTAGAATTTACTCCGAGTGTATCCAATACGAAGAGTTTCGGCTATCTGGCTGACGATATACTCCGAGCATTTACTGTTTGTGGGAGAATCCTGACCAACTGGTTATATCAGAGAAATCTGCGGCCGGCAAAGTGGCAACATCAGCACCTGAGAAGGCGAGGGAGTAGTACCAAACGATCGTTTGTATTATTTCAACATCTAGTCTACACCCGCTTCGAGACTGCGGGCATTGGGCCCCACTGCAGTGAAGACCACAGCTGAAAAGCTGACTGTCGGTAAGACAAAAACCATTGAGAAATCTTCGAAATTTTTTAAAACTCGACTATACAGTGAAACTTTCCGAAATCATAAAATTTCATTCTGAAGAACAGTAGCTTATACGCTAAGCTACTGCTCCTTACTTTTGCAAAAGCTAGTGCTAACTATTAACATTTCTTCATTATTCAAACATTAGTGCTTTGGACTTTCTGGAATAAACAAACAATCTAAGTTGTTTTGAGTTGTTTACAAACAATTATATTCGTGTTTAAGTGGCGGTTTTGGAGAACTTCTAGTGCCAAAAAGGCTAACGTCCTGAGGCGCTAGAATTATCTTGTTTTATTTGTTAAATTTTTCTTAATTCCGTTTCCGACTAACGTTCGGATGTAACAGGAACGATATTTTGATTGACTGTTGTTATTTATTTTACTAATACCCGGGCTAACGTCCCGGTTCTCTTCCAAGCATCTCCCCCCATCCTGTACTGTAGCTGCCTTCGAAACAAACTGTGCTTTTCAGTACAAATTGAAAGAATTTGTATAAAAGTACAGGATGGACGATGTAAAAGCCTTACAACAATTATGACCAAAGTGCTTATATTTCTATAAAGACATTCAAAGTATTTATTCGAATATTCTACTTCACCAAGGCTGGACATTCGCGTAGCGATTATCCACCTTGTAAAATATATTCTTATTTTTCCTCTTCAAGGGCTTTCACCGGGTATTTAAACAAATTATTTTTCTTAATTTTTTTTTCTATTTGGAAATTTCTCCTGACACGGAAAAATGAATCCAAATTTTTTGCGTCTTGCGGAGGAACCCAGGGTAGAATCAGAAATATTTTTTCTGATTCGTTCCAAACCAACGCCGCCCCAAGACGACAGGAATACCTTAGAACTGAAAAAATTAAAGAGTGTATTGAATCGCGTAGGTAGCGCCATCTCTTGACGACATAAAATAGATCGAATTTATAAATATATGGGGGCATTCACGTTTTAATATATTTGCAACGCTTGAAATGTAAATATATTGTGTTTGGTAGAAAATAAATATATAAGAAAGCAAAATAAAAGATATTGTTATAACTAATAAATATATTGACACAAAATTTTACATATTTGCAAAAACACTTTTTACCAAAACGGCGCCTCATATCGCCTATTCCATTATTTTGTTAATTCGTCAAGACAAGACAAATGCACGTCTTTTTTACTACTCAAAATACTTCAACGAGAACGAAATTTCGATAATAAATCAACCTTGAAAAATATTCTGCTCTGTAACGCAGAATATTTTTCAAAGTTCAATTAAAAATGGGTTCATGTTATTTTTAGCGCAAAACGATAACTGATAACCTCATTGAACAGTTCAAATTGTTTAATTCATTTGTCGAGATAATAGGCTGATGCCAAAAAGAATTTCAAACGCTCAAAATAAGAAAAAAAGTAACAGGCAAGGACCAGGTGGAGAAAACTGTTGAGGTTTCAACTTTGAGGAAGAAAGTATTTAAACACGAGAACTCTCAATATGGTGAAATGAGGATGCAGTTTAGGGGTTGAAAACGGTTTTTTTGTTATTTGAGGCAAAACATGACCTCTTAGTGGAAAATGATCGGAAAAAATGTTGTAGATAGTAAAGTGATTAAAAACTTTTGTATACAACACTTTCCGATATAACCTCAAATTATCCGATTTTTCGGTATTTAATTTTTTTTTCGCGTTGAAATAATTGAAGAGTCCAGTGGAAAAACGATGAGGTTCCACTTTTCAAGTTCAAGTTGAGAAAAGCGAAATCTATGGTGGGAGTCTCATCGTTTTTCCACTGTGCTGCCTACTTTCGACCGTAGTTTTTCATGGAATCTCATTGTTTGTCCCCTGTGAGGTTTGGTATGTTGATACTTTATGCTACAAGCTCACAGATGCCGCTAAAATGTCGATTTCAGAAAAAAATGGTACCTCATCGTTTTTCCACTGGATCGATCCCTCAATTTAATTCACATGAAAATTTGTAAGAGTATGTCTTTTTTGGTGTCAAATGAGCATGATTTTTTCGCAATTGAAGAGATGACTAGTTTTCGGGCTATGTAAATTTTTCTAAAAAAATACCTCCATTGTCCAGTGTTTTTTTTTTGATTTCGAAGGTCTTTAAGTGATCATTTTAATTTTTGAGATGTCTACTTTTTTTGTTGATCGTTAAACCGCTCAATTAAGAAAAACCAACAAGTCTCCCTGAATCATGATTTTCTCGATATTTTGAATGATTTTCAATAGCATAAAAAATATTCGAAATAAATTTTGCAGTGTAATTATGTATTAACATATTTTATCATGAATAATTTAATATAAACAACTTTTTGTAACAAAAAAAATATTGAGAAAATCATGATTCATAGATCCTTTTCTTCTCAATTTTAGGCGGTTCAACTATCAATATACCACCAAGTTACATAGACCATTTGAAACCAAAATGATCTCTTATGGACATTCGAAATACAAAAAAACACCAAGACAATTGTTAGTGGAAAATGAGGGTTTTTTTTCTAAAAATGTCCATAACTGGAAAACTAGTCGTCTTCTGAATTGTGAAAAAATCGTGCTCATTCATCACCAAAAAAGGCAGCTTCATACAAATTTTCATTTAATTTTATTCGTTTATACGAGAGCAAAACTGAAAAATCGGTTTTTCGCCATTTTGACGGTTAATTTGAGGTTATGTCGAACAGTGTAGAATTTTTTATTATTCACAACTTTTCCCTCGAACTTTTTTTGCTGAGAGGTCACGTTTCGCCGCAAATCGCAAAAAACTGTTTTCAACTCCCAAACTGCATCCCCATTTTACCATTTTGAGTGTTTTCGTGTTTAGAAATTTTTTTTTTCTTTGAATTGGTACCTCAGCAACATCCACCTGGTCCTTGCCTGTTACTTCTTTCTTCTTCACAAAATTTAGAGGCACCAGTTTTTTATAACATTTATCTTTCAAATAAGTATGTTTTGAGACATCATTTTTATACTTTTCAATTTTCATGCCAAACTCTAGAAGACGAACGGCACTGTACAACGTCTTATCGGGTTTGTATAGATAGATATCTGTCAAAATTTCCCATATGATGCATACTTTTTGCCGGTCACTGTATGTTTTGTAAACGGTATAGAGACACGTTATGAATACATCTTCAATTAAATTTTTTCTACCAATTCAGACTTATTAAAGTCGGTCCTTGTTCACACAGCTGCTGACGATGATCTCAATTATAACACTATAATTAATGAAATATGTTGATCTTGCCCCCATGATAACAATTAGTCATTTTACTTAATTAGTAGATAAATTTCCACATAAAAGCAGTTTGAGGAGTTATTTAAGACTATGACTGTTTCTTGAAGTACAAATATGATACAAATAAATTTAAGGCAAAGCTTTTTGCGAATGGTATACGAGGAAATGCCAAGATGATGAAAACGTTCTCCATAAAATTTATTTAAGTAATTGTGTAATTGTGTGTAAGAGAGGTGAATTTTCCATTGAAGATGATGACAGATCGGGAAGGCCAGTTTCTGTGTCAGTCCCCGAAAATATCGATGCAGTTCGTGACATGATTTTAACAGACCGTCGAATTGGGCTAAAACGGATATCTGAAGCACTGAATATTCCATACGAACGCGTTCATCATATAGTTCACGTCAATTTGGACATGAGAAAAATTGCTGCAAAATGGATCCCCAAATGTTTGAATGTTGACCAAAAGCGTGCAAGGGTAGTAGCATCGCGTTCGATCTGTGCTCGATTTGAAAACGATTTAGACTTCTTAAAACGAATCGTTACTATGGATGAGACTTGGGTACATTTCTACGATCCAGAAACAAAGCAACAATCGATGGAATGGCGACACTCCAGGTTTCCAAGACCTAAGAAGTTTCGTGTCCAAAATTCTGCTGGAAAGGTTCTTGCTTCAGTTTTTAGGGATTGCCATGGAGTAATCATGATTGATTTTCTGGATAAGGGTAGAACAATAACTGGAGATTACTATTCGACATTACTGACCACTCTACGGGAAAAAATTAACCCAAATATTGCCACCAACCTTTTAAAAGGCAGTACTAAAGTTTTCTACTTCACCATTATTTGGTGTTTTTTATTGTAGATGGCGTTAGGTATCTACATTTATTATGGTTTATTCTAATGGAATTTGTGTTTACCTAGCTGTGAGATCTTCTGTTGATCTTGAAAATTTTTATGTTTTGTGTACATTCTTGAAGCCCAATAAACATGAATAATCTAAGGTGAGTGTAAACTATCATATTAACAACAATCAGCTTTTGATTTGAGAAATGAGCTGAAGAATATCTATATTTTCTACCTACAATGATGGTTGGCCATATTTTTTTTTGGTTATGGTTATTATCTCCGATTTGAAACGATTCTTTATAAAGGATTGTGGCAAAATAGGGTATGAAAAGTGAATGAAGGTTTTTTGCAGTTTTTGGAAGAAACCACTAACGTTGCATGAGATGCTTGAAGAACTTGAAAATTCTGATGAAGAAAGAGATATACCAGATGGAATTATAATTTTCCCACCCGATAATGCTAATAATGAAAACACCGATGAAGACTCGGGTGAAGAGGATATCGTTGGAATAAATAATTTACCAGGAAGTCAACTCAGAGCTGAAGTAGAAATAATAAATGATATTCATGCATTGGACAATATAGTAGAGAGTTCTGATAGTGAAAGCGATCTACCATTATCACATTTTTTGAAAAGGAGCAAGAAAAAACGGAATAAAAAAACTAAACAACGTATTTGGACAAAAAGGGACATAAAACCAGATTTCCCAAAGTGGAATGAAGTAATCGCACCTAAAAACCAAATGTCGCCTGTGGAATCATTTCTACAAATTTTTGATAACGAAATTTTCGATATGCTTGTCGAGAATTCCAATCTGTACGCTGCTTCACATAATCGACCAAGAGATATCCAATCAGATGAAATGCGATGCTTTGTAGGAATTTTATTACTCAGTGGATATGTTTGTCTTCCGAGGCGGGAGCTTTATTGGGAAAATTCAGATGATACTTGCAATAAAGCTGTTTATGAAGCGATGTCCAGGAATCGCTTTCGATTTCTCATGCAGAACTTACATTGTAATAAGAATGATCAACTCGATGCCGCAGATAAGTTTTCTAAAATGCGTCCTTTGTTCAATATTTTGAATAAAAGGTTTAGTGATCTGGCACCAGTAGAGGAATGCCATAGTATCGATGAATCGATGGTACCATACTTTGGTCGACATGGTACCAAACAGTTTATACGTGGGAAACCTATTCGGTGGGGGTATAAATTCTGGTGTGGTACAACCCGCTTAGGATATATTGAATGGTTTGAACCATATCAAGGTGGCAGAAGAATTCAAAAGTCTGGGTCTAGGTGCCAGTGTGATACTCCAATTCACCAATGTTATTCAGAATAGTAACCCAGATTTTACATTTCACCTTTATTTTGATAATTTTTTCACGACGTTACAATTGTTAGAGGAACTGAAATTACGTGGTATCAAGGGAACAGGAACAATGAGGGAAAATACAGTGGGAAAGGACTGCAATATTGCACATTCTAAAATCTTGAAGACGAAAGACAGGTCTTTTGAATATATGTCAGATGCAAGTAGTGAAGTAATCATCTGCAAATGGCACGACAACAATGTAGTGACTATGGCTTCCAATTGTTCAACTGTTTTTCCATTAGCTCTAGTAAAGAGATTTTCACAAAAAGAGAAAAAAAATATTTATGTTGAACAACCATATTGTATAAAAAAATATAACGAAAATATGGGGAGAGTAGACAGGGCTGACCAGAACATCAGCCTCTATAGGACATCCATTTGAGGAAAAAAATGGTATTTCCCACTTTTTAGTCATTGCGTTGACATGGCAGAACAGAATGCATGGCAACTTTATCGTTATAATGGTGGAAAGTTAGATCATTTAGGATTCAGACGTAGTGTTGCTCTGGGAATTTTGGAATCCTTCAAAAAGACCACCAAAAGAGGACCTTCCAGAATGCAAGCTGATGTTCATGCATGTTCGAGATATGATGGAAAAGATCATCTGATAGTTTACAAAGAGAACCAGACAGTATGTGTACAGTGTCACAAAAAAGCGAACTTTGCGTGCCACAAGTGCAATTTGACATTACACCCCAAAATATGTTTCATTGCTTCTCATACAAAGTAATTCTTTGTCAGTGGACATTCCAATTAGTTGCCTTAGATATTTGTCATTGTTAAAGTTGAATTGAGATCCTCTTGTTAGTTTTCAATAAAATAAATTTTTTCAGAAATTGTACGTATATATTGCCACCATCCTTTTAAAAGGATGTAGTTTTTTTCGATAGTGAGAAGAAAAATACCTGAATTATTTCTATAAGAATACTCACCTGACTATTTTCGACCACCTTGATGGAATTTTCGAACATATTTGTAAAAAAAATAGTTTCGGCAATATCTGGGTTTTAAAGAGAAAATACGCGGAAAGCTATCCAAAAGTGTTTTGTTTTTGCAGGACAACGCCCCTGCACACAAATCTCATGTTACCATGCAAAAAATTCCTGATTTAGGGTTTGAATTACTAGAACACCAGATTTGGCTCCGTCCGACTATCATCTCTTTCCTCAACTGAAAAAAAGTTTAAAAGGTCGTAAATTTTCTTCCAATGAGGAGGTAATAAAAGCTGTGGAGGTCTGGTTTGCAGAGCTAGAAGAAACAATTTTTTTGAAAGGTCTAGAGACCTTGCAGGTTCGCTGTAATAAATGTATCCAAATAAGAGGAGAATATGTTGAGTAATAAAATATTTTGACATTGAAATTTTGTTTGGTTCTATAGTAGGCTAAGAAATTTTCAATATATCCTCGTATATAAAATATTCACATTTTGCCTGATGCCAGGAAAACTTTTGAGAGACGATACTTGTAAACACATATAAATAATATTTTTTAATTCGATTTTCAAAATTATCACCACTCAATATTTATTACTTTGATCAATAATTATATATGTTTAATGGGGAACATAACCTACGACTGGCAAAATATGCAAATATACGAAGTTATTCACGGAGAGAATATCTTTTTTAAATACCTCAATCTGTTTTCAGCAAACCCCTTTACAAATCAATTCAAATATAAGCCTGTCGACCTTTCCAAATGCCACAACTCTATCGATCTACGTCTATATCGGTACCGGAAATTCAATTCCATTAAATGACATTGTTCGATATCGAATTACAAAAATGGCTCTAACACATTTGAGGTGCGAACGAAGCGTCAAATTGCATCTACGTTTAAAAAGGGCACAAAGGGATTAGATCGGCTAAAGGACAATTTTATTTTCTCTGTGGATGTCGAGGCGAAATAATGAAGATACCACTCCAATTAATGATATTGAAGGGATAATGGAAACGGACAAAGCTATAATGCAATTTGGGACTGATTCGAAAACCGATTTTTCCATTGAATACTGGAAAGAAGAATGTTTCAGCACGAATATGTGACAGTGAAATGCTACATTAGGTATGGACTACAAGCGGGGTAGGGAAAAGGACCCCGCAAACTCCTTATGGAATTTGGGTCCCGGTGGATTTTTTTGAATTTTTGGTATGATGTAGTCCATGTAATTCTCAACCAATGTTACCATTGCGCCAACTCAAAAAAATGAACAGTTTTGCTGCTAGGGGGCGTTGAAATCACCCCTTGCGCAGTTTAGACTATTTATTTTTGAACCCGGTAACAATATTTTCACTTATTTCATTGTTGCAAATGTTGCACAATATTGTAATGTTTTATAAAAAAATTCTTACCCCCTCCCCTTTTTCCCCCAACTCCTATTACGAAACGCAAAAAAAATGTTTCTCGAGTGCCTTCAAATGTATCGTCGAATGTTTAAATATGCCTAAATAAGGAAAATAGCAGTTTTTTATGATTATCCCCCCACCCTCAAAATGACAAAAAACGAAAAAATTTAATTTCGGTGGATTTTTCTGAATTTTTTATATGATGCAGTTCAAGTTATTTTGAATAGAAATTAATTGGGTGACAAACCCCAAAAATTAATAGTTTCGGTTCTAGGGGGCGTCGAAATCATACCTTGATCAGAATAGACTATTCATTATTATAGGCAGAAATAATAGCTCTACGGATTTTACTTTAGATTATGCTGATCAATTGTGTAAATTTTTGTAAATTGAATCATATTTATCAAACAGATCCCAGTATGTATTATTCAATAATAAAAAGTCAAATCAGAAAATCGTAGACTGTGGGGTTCCCCAAGGATCTGTTTTGGGGCCCATACTTTTTCTTCTATACGTGAATGATCTGCCCAATGCGTCCCCCTCCACTGACCTCATACTATACGCAGATGATACTACTGCAATTCAGTCTGACAACAACGCGACCTCACTGGTGTCTAGGATAGATAGCCAGCAGAAACAACTAGAACAATGGTTGCTAGCAAATAAATTAAAAATAAATGCATCTAAGACAGAAACCATCTTATTTTCCCTCAGACCTCAAAATGCAAATCTGGCTGCTCTGCCCTCTTCAATCCACACAAAATTTCTTGGAGTTTATTTAGATGAAAAACTCTCTTGGAAATATCACAGCGAACATCTTTGTAAAAAAATGGCCAGCTACTTATATCTTCTTAGAAACTTATCGCGAAATGTTACTCAAAATACATTAGTAACGCCTTATTATGGACTCATACACGCTAATATTTCATATGCGATACTCACATGGGGACATTCCTCCCATTGTTCAGATATTTTCCGAATACAAAGAAAGGCATTACGTATTATATCAGGCTTGCGACATAGGGATGACTGTAGAAACGTTTTCAAGCAACTCAAAATTATGACCCTTCCTTGCATATATATCTTTCGGTGTCTTATTTACGTCAAAGAAAATGAACACATATATAGAAGTCATTCACAAATTCATGACTATCCTACGAGAAATCGACAGAATCTCCAGCCACGTGACGCCACCAGCTACTTTGCGCCAACATTTTACAACGTTCTTCCTGCAGAAATCAGAGAGCTAGAAAACAACCAGTTTAAAAACTTTGTCAAACGCTTTTTAATACAAAATCCATTTTATTCACTCGACGAATTTTTAACTTTTGACTTTCACACTATACATGTTAACTAACCTTCTACAATGTAATATTATTGTTTTGATGTTTTCGTCTTTACTTTCATTTTACAACTACTATGTACCTGACTTGTGTAAACATTCGTGTATTAGCACCAATAAAGAATTGATTGATTGATTGATATACCGTCAAACTGTATAATTCAAATGCTGCCATCTGAAAACGTTACTTCAGGCAGAAAATTGAACTTTCCAATCATTGACAGAAGTTTTGACGGCATGGAACGCCAGGAAAGTATCTAAAGTTATGTGATAATCATCAATGAAGTACGAGGGTTGCTATTCATGTATTGAGAATTGGCAACACTGGTGTTGCTGGGCGCAACTGCGCTATCGCAAAGATTGACATTTTTGACAGTATACGTAATCAGAACTTTTTGTCATACATACGCTATTTGTATTGTTAATAGACATTTGAAAATTATATCTCGGCCAAAAAATTTAGCTATCTCGTCAACATTTTCGTGCCATGATTTTTTACGATTTTCGACGTGGATTATCTCAACAGCAGTGTGCGATTTTTGCTGATGAAGCACCACCCAAGGCCACAGTATATCGACGGTTTAGTGAATTCAAACATAGTCGTACTTCGCTGGCGGACGAAGTTAAAGATGGACGTCCAAAATCGGTTGTTGTGCGAGAAAACATTGATGCTGTGTCCGAACTGATAATGCAGGATCGTCATGTAACATATCGCAAGATCGAGGCATCCCTGGGCATAAGTATGACAAGTACACATGAGATATTGCATGAACATTTGGCAGCCAGAAAGATTTGTTCTCGTTGGATTCCGCACAATATGACAATCGATCAAAAAATGACTCGTGTAAATTGGTGCAAGGAAATGATTACAAAATATGAGCGCGGTGCATCAAATGCAGTTTATAACATATACACAGGTGACGAATCTGGAATTTATTATTAAGAGCCCGAAACTAAACAGCAGTCGACTGTATGGGTCTTTCAAAATGAACCAAATCCAACAAAAGTTGTTCGTGTTCGCAGCACTTCGAAGAAAATGGTGGCCTGTTTCATCGGTATAAACGGTCATGTGGCAACCGTGCCTTTAGAGCAACGTAGAACGGTAAACTCTGAATGGTACACTACTATTTGTTTGCCAGAAGTCATCAATGAAATAAGGAAAACGAACCGTCGACGAAGGATAATTCTCCATCATGACAATGCGAGCTCACACACATCGGCTCAAACAACCCGCTATTTGAGCACTCAAAACGTAGAATTGATCGGTCATCCGCCGTACATCCCTGATTTAGCACCTAATGATTTCTATTTGTTCCCTCAAGTGAAGAACAAATTACGTGGTCAACGCTTTTCGACGCCACAAGACGCTGTTAATGCATTCATAAACATGTTTTGGAGATACACATGATTTGAAAGGAGAGTATTTTGAAAAACAATAAAGAAGTTTCTACACCACAATTATTGTTTTAGTGCTTCATTCTCAATACATTATTAGCAAACCTCGTATAATACCATTGTATCAACAATTTTGAGAAATAATAAGGAAAAATCAAAGCTATCAAAAACTTACAAGAAAAGACAGTAATATCCAGAAGGGAAAGTCCAGCAGCGAACAGCAAGAACCAGAAGAACGAAGTATTTTCCATATTCCATGTGGCAGAAACCCCAAAAAGGGATGCCATACCTTAGGTGGGATTCAATTAGAGAAAAATAAGCCATTCTGCCTGTATTGAAACCAAGTTCCCTAGTTATAATCCTGATGGCATAGCAGCCTGAGGCTAATTTATAATTCAGGTTTTTCATGTGATCCTCAAACCTCAGCTTATTGTCAAGAATGTTGAACATGATTTGTTTTCTACGGTGTGACTACCTAAAGATATGTTGTCATGATCAAACTTGAGAGTTGATATGTTCGTTTTATTTACATTGAAGCTCAGTAGGTTGAAGTCACACCATTGTTTCACTTTTTCCAAGTCGGTTAGAATATTTTCCTTTAATAATTGAACATTATTTCCATGTCATATTAATGTTGTGTTATCTGCAAACGCGGTGAATTTTCCTTTGATGCCAAGGTTGCTGAGATCATTCAAATAACTAAGGAAGAGAATTGGGCCAAGTACTGATCCTTGAGGAGTACCATAATTGATGTTGGAGGGATCTGATAGTACGTTCTGAAATTTCACTATCTAAACTCGGTTTGAGAGAATTGATTCAAACCATTTGATCACTACACCTCTGAAACCATAACAATAACATCTTTTTGAGTAATATTTGGTGATTTACGGAATCAAATGCTTTAGAGAAGTCACAAAAGAATGCTCCAATAGCTTCACCTTTATTCAAACTTGAATACTGGAATCCAAATTGAGAAGAGGATACAATCTTGTGTTTATTAAGAAAAGCCAATAACCTTTTCTTCACAAGCTTTCCAATTATTTTTGAGAGGGTTGATGGTAACGCAATGGGTCGGACGTTTGAAGGTTCGTTAAGCTGACCACTTTTATGCAACGGGATAATTAAGGCAGCTTTCAGACGAAGTTGCTTCCACTAAGACAATTAAAACTTCATCTGGTAGATTCAGTAAAGTTTTTTAAAAGGACATTTTTAGAAATGTTGCAAATTAATGAGGAGAGTAACAGCCTACTTAAATAAAAAAACATCTCAATAATTTGAGTAAAATTTACACATATATTTTAAAACTTAACAGAGATGAGTTGAAAAATTATAGAAATGCTGATATACCCAGTAGAGGTACTTGATTGTTTCTCATCATTTTTGAAGTTGATTGACAAATATTTAAAATTTTATTTGTCCAATATTTTTATATACAACATTCTTTTTTTGATGCTAATTTCTATTTTTAGGTTAAGTAAGTAGATTCAATATTTTTTCTCCATTTATTGAATTGTCCTTTTGTAGTTGTCCTGAGGAAGGAAATAAACATTTCCGAAAGCTTGGCAAGATGACAAAGAGTTTACTTTATTCCAATATCAGACTGCAACCTCAAGATATTTTCAATTCTATGTATATATATATACATATATATATGTGCTGAATACTTGTTTCAAGGAGCAATAAATGTTCCAGTGACTGTAAAACAGTCGAAAACAATCCTTTAGGAACTCACTATACCTTTGTATAGATTGTATGGCATATGTCCGACAGAAAACAACTACTTCTCTGGCTAATACCTCGACAGATATTGAATTATATCTGTCAGACATATGTGCAAAGATCCTTACTTTGAAGGAACAACTTTGCAAGAGCTCTCAGAGACAGACAGCAGGACACCGCCTGATCCAAACAAGGAACCAACTGCAGACCGGTTTCGGGATGTAGTCCCTCATCAGTGCAGTCCTGGTTATCACGGTTGTATACACGCGGGGGCCCGGTGCCCGTCATCGTTCGCCGGGATGAACACTGCAATCGCTTACAGGATCCACCACGGCAACAGATTAGAGAGCGCTCCAGAAGGACATTTCGGATGCGAAATTGATGTTTTCGACTGTTTTACAGTCGCTGGAACTATTATTGCTCCTTGAAACAAGTATGCAGCATATATATATATATATATATATTTATTTATTTAATATAGAAAGGGTAGTCGTTGCTGACTAGTTAAGAATAAAACCAGTTAATATTGGGGATTGCAGCAAAGTCAAAAGTGTACTCTTTTATAGAGTTTATTCCAAGCTTTCGTAAATTTTATTTACATCTTCAGGGAACTACAAAGAATTATTATGTCAATTTTACATTTTGATGTTATTAAATTTTACTTACAACTATAGTGAGATTGGTTGACATGTTCTTAATTCTTTGTCTTTGAATAGTGACATTACAGTTTAAAATTGTAAATAATATGAAAAAAGACTTTACAAATATAAATAAACAGAAAATTTTAAAATTTCAGTCGAAAAACAAACGACTTGTTGATTGTATATAAGGGATATACATCAGGTGTCAATAGAAAAGAAATCTATAATTTTCAAGTCAATGTTACCAACTGTAATCTTGTACCAACTGTTGAAAATTGATATATACGACTGTTGTTTTGTAAGTTAGGAAAAAATTACATTTCCCATTGAGTAGTTATGGAGATATTATTGTTCATAGGGAGAGTGTGGTCTAACGACAATAAGAAGGAATAAATCTCACTCAAATGATTTACATCAGTTCTTTCATTCATACATTTTTTATCTTGAGATATGAAGGCCATTTCCAAAAAAGTGTCTCTTTAGCTAATATTTTAGTTGAATTATAATTTATTCGATGGTCAAATTTGTTAACATGATCAGCAAGAGCACATGTTTCAGGATGAAGTCTACAATAACTTTTATGTGAGGAAATTCCACTTTTCAGGCATCTATAAGTCTGGCCTATATCATTTTTATCACAGTCCTGACAAGGAATGCTATAAACTACATTTGAAGTGGAAGTTAAAGGAATTTTAACTTTTACTTTTGAATAAATTTATCTAATTGGTAAAATAGTTTTATTTGCTCTTTTGACATTACACACTGAATGAATGAGCTTGGACAATCTTGGTGTAATATCTTTTATATATGGAAGTGAAGTAAATGTAGGAATTGTAGGATTTGTAGGATTAGTATTAGCAACATTGCCATTAGTGGATATGTTAAGATTGTTAGATATAATATCTGTTTCAATATTTAATGGTGTGCTGAACAGAATACTTCTCAGTAATTTAGGTGGATAAGCATTGTCTGAAAAGAGTTTGAGAAGAATATCTAGGTTTTTTTTATGAAAGGATTTATCTGAGATTTTGAGTACTCTAGCTTTCATCTGTTTCACAAGGTTTATTTTCATTGAACGCTTGTGATAAGACTCGAAATTTCGACTATAAAAAAATATATATTTGTAGCACTCCTGCGTTTTCGTAGAATACTATTTTCTGCATTCCAAAAGTTCATCTTACCATAAACTTTTAGAAAAGGAATTTTCATTATACCTGTCTGAAAACACTATATTTACATGCTTATTCAGCATACTGAAAAATGTTTTTTTCCGTGCGCACGAACGGAAAAATTTTCTGTGCGCTGGTGTCATTATAGCTGCCAATTTACATGTCAAAATTATATAATATGTGGTTGACAGTTCTCTAGAAATCGCAAATTGTTTGAATATTTCCTTACCAACAGGATATATATCGCTTGTTTTGCACCATAAATATTTCAATTAATAATACAGGTATTTGTTTTTTCATCATTAAAAATAAATGTTTCTTAACAATCTGTGGTTTTCAGGTAGATATAATGAAAAATATCGTTCATTACTCGTCCATAAATGCTTTTACCGTGCTTCGGCTTAGGCTCCCACGGGAAAAGCCTATTTTCTGAACTCCTAATAAAATATACTATTTCCTATCATCGACGACACTTGGGAACATTCATGAATCGTCTGAGTGATCCTGTTGTCGTTGAAATTTCTGATTACAGTTGAACTACGAAGAAATGACACTCCTGGATTAATATTCCGGAATTTTGGACCGGATGTTAAGGTCTTTAACTCGGGTTAAATGACAAACTCCACTTGAGATTGCTTGAATGTTTGGGTGTAATATATTCAAGAGCTTCAAAACTGGAAGTTTACGCGCGTAATAGCTCTGCGGTATGTTCTATTCGCTGTCTAATCAGGGGCGTGCTGTGGTTTCATCACTACTCAGAAGACAAATGAGTCTTTTGCTGATTTAAATACCCAGTTCCAGGAGACATTGAGATATGAATGTGAAATAACGATCACTTTCTCTCCTACCTATAAATCAGAAAAATTGTCGCTAAAATTGACGACGTCGTCTCCAGAGTGTATGATATTAATATTGGTGCCCCACAAGGCAGTGTCCTTGGACCGCTAATCTTTTTATTGTACTTCAATGACTTACCTCATTATATAACACAAGCTGAAGTATTTATGTATGCAGATGATACTCGCATGGTTATAACGGAAGACTCGAGACATAATCTTCTTTAAAAAATTGATAAAATTTTCAATGAATTTGAAAATTGGTGTTCTAGAAATAGGCTTATTATAAATTTGAAGAAAACTCTTTTCATAGAATATTACAGCTTGTACAAAACTTCTTTGACTTTCTCAAATTTTATCCATCTAGTCTAGTGACTATGGGTGTTCCTCATTGAACAGTTTTGGGGCCAGTCCTGGTTTTGGTCGTATAAATCATTGACGTATAATATCGTATAAATACAGATGGACTCAGCATTGACATACCTACGACAAGGAGTGATTTGAAGTCTCTCTGTTTTTAGGCGCGCGGGCTGTGGGGAAGAGAGAAGGTAGCGATAGACTGTGACCTTCCCACAACAGACAGGAGCGCACGCATTTGCTGAAATTAGGGTTCAATCGCAAGAAAAAATGCTGAATTTGAAATAATGATCAAGGAAAGTGTTAGAATATACATCCGATGGGACTTCGTGAGATAGAAAAACTCATTTGACATACCTGATGTCATAAAAACTTCATTGACTCGGATAGTATCGATCCTTAGAAAATTAGGTTCACAAATTTTTCAAAAAAAAAGTCTTTCAAGACTTTCGTTTTCAATTAATGGAAAGCTGGAGACAGTCGACTGAAAAAAAAGAATAAAAATGCATTTACTAAAAAATGGTAATTTATATATTCAATAAATACATGTTCTTATACATATTAAAATAAATGAATATTGTGAAGAATAAATAATCCAAAGATATTTTCAGCGCATATTATTAAAATTCAGAAATACGAAATTTTAATGTATTTAAGACAATATGCAAACAAAATTCACAATACAGATAATCAAACATTTTTTTCTAGAAGATATCAAAAATCAACTACGTACAGAGTTTCACAAAAACAACAATAAAATAAAAATGAAGAATTTGTTTTCTATTCTGAAATGATTTGCTAATTTCTTGAGTTCCCTCCTCGAGCAATGATAACCGCCTGTTATACTCAATATCAGAGTCATTATTCAATTATGTCTCCCAAATTCACTATACTGTCCTTCAGCTCATTCTAAGTAACTTTGGGCTGCTGCAGGGCTCTAATTCATCTCCCAAGAATATCATATTTATGTTCGATGCGGTTCGTATCAGAACTTCTCGCGGGCAAGATCGCCCGGTAATACTGGCGGGCAAGATCGCCCGGTAATACTGGCGGGCAAAATCAAGCCGTGATCTGCAATTTTCTGCAGTCAATGAAGGCATTGTTACTGCCCTGCATGACATCAAGTTGTGCTCCCTTAAACTTTGCTTGAAGATATCTTTACTAGATTAGATTAGCTTAGATTCATTTTTGGCTTCCGCGCTAAAAGCCTTTACACTGCGACCATTTCAGACATATTGTGTGTGCCCTTCGAAATCGTTTAGAGCCCTTGCAGTGACAAAGTACGTGTACTGATGTAAAGCAGCATTTGAAAATTTTCATCATTATTATTATCACATTGATATTATGGAATTCTTGTATTGTCGTCAGGTCTTGATGTGTGTGCTGAATTTAAGATTATTCAGAGTGGGTGGAAATTGAGTTTAGAATTTCTCATTATTATTATCAATAAAACATTAATATAATGAAATTCTTATATTATCGTCGGTCCTTGGTAAGTATGCCTAATTTGAAAATTTTCGGATGATTAGAAGTGGGTGGATTTGAATAAAAAATTCACGTCATTATCATTATTATCATTATCATTAAACTTTTATAATTAAGTCCTTGTATTGCAATCGGTTTATGTGTGCCCAATTTCAGATCATACGGACGATTGAAATCAAATTCGAAAATTCTCATCACTATTATTATTATTAGGAGCGTTATTATCATAAAATTCTTGTATTGTCGTTGGTAGTTTGGATTTTGAAACTTGTAAGTAATACAGGTTCAAGTTGTATGATAATGTCACCATCACCATACTTCATTCTTTGATTGTTATCGAATGGAATACGTATTGTGAAACAATTTTGTCCATCATAAACACTTATCACCTACGAGATGTGACAACGCCCGACTCGATATCAGGACTACAGATTGTGACCATCCACGACTTCAATCAGACCAGCATGTAAACAGCTAGGTCCAGTACAATACTTTATAAGTCCTTGATCCGAACAATACGCATGGCATGGCAAAGTTTGCATGAAAACATTTCAAATGCTGACATATTTTCATCGCTTTATGTCAAAATCTTTGTATAAGAATCCTATCGTAAATGGAGATTTTAGTGATCAAAATTAATATTAGGTCATTCAAACCATAAAGAAATCAATATTTTGTTTATTTTAACTGTTGCCAAGAATTGTAAGAATAAGTGATGAATGACAAAACAAAAACCAATGTGGAGGATAAAAATTTAACAGCTGTTAAACAGGTCTTGTGATTTATTCACTCATCTAACAGACTTTATTCAATGAATGGTGGTGTCTGATTGGTCTTTTCGATGAAAATAGAAATAATATGCAATATTTTCTGGTTGCAGACTCTGTTGTCTTGTTTACTTTGTTTTCTGAATCATCATCTAAGCTATCAAAGAACTCCAGCAATCGAACTCTCACACACTATTGCGATATACCCTGTATAATTTTATCGATTCTGATTAGAGTATGAAATTCTAATGAAATTGAGTGACGGTAAAGCTATTAGATTGATTAATAGATAGAACTCTAAACCCGCATGCGGTTGCTTCCCTCCTTCATCCGGACCGCTCGAGAAGCTTTCCAATAAAAAATTCAACAGCGCAAACTGAAAACGGACGAGAGGATTAATGAATATTGAATGACCTTATGCCTGAAAGAGATAAAACACATACACGCTAAGGTTCGAATTTCCTTGAATATTAGTGTCACGAAATGAAGGCTGATTCGATTAGAATCGGTTAGTAGGGGTTAGTTTTCTGAAACAGTGAAGTGTTGCAATAGTCTGGGAGCTCTTGATGGGTTTCTTGGTTATTTTCACTGGGTATATCTGTGTTGGCAGAGATATGCTTCAATTGGGTAAGCAACCGCCAGAAGTTCTCAAATAATATGTCTATTGCAAACTCGTTTTCTTACTCCTGTTGATGAAATCACTTCAAAAATAAAAAACAATTGTTCTCCTGGACCCTAAGGAATCAGCACAAAACTGATAAAAACATGTTTGTTTGAATGTTTTAGACGATGTAATAACTTGATTACTTATATTTCGGACGTCCATCATCTTAATGGTTGAAAGATTTCTATCTCTTTCAAATTTTTCACAACGTTTCAATTGCTTGAATCCGCAATCGTCTTCTGGTGAATAATGACAAAATCAGATGCTACGCGACCTTTTATAGGTCTATAATTAAAGTGTAATTACGGTGTAATTACGCGCGCCACAAGACCGCGCGTAATTACACTTTAATTATAGACCTATAAAAGGTCGCGTAGCATCTGATTTTGTCATTATTCACCAGAAGACGATTGCGGATTCAAGCAATTGAAACGTGAAAATTTTGAAAGAGATATAAATCTTTCAACCATTAAGACGATGGACGTCCGAAATATAAGTAATCATGATAAAAACATATCACCTTTATTCGATCAAACTTTTAACACATATGGTCAACTTGATTTTCAAAACAGTAAAAATACCAACACAATGGAAATAATCTAGGGTCACTCCCAAACATAAATCCGATGACAAATCAGAAATGGGCAACTACCGACCGATCTCTGAGGAAATTTTGCGAAAGAACATGCCCTGAAAACTCGACCTTTAAATTTCTTCACTTAAAATAAAGTGATAACATAGACAGTTTGTTGTAAAGGGATACATTCTCAATTCAAAATTGAACCAATACATGACTCCTCTGGAAATGAAAAAATCCTACGATGAATTGAAGAAACTTTTTTGTAATATCTAACAGAAAACAACTACTTCCCCGGCAAAAGCCACGCTGGACATTGAACTACATCTGATAGATATTGTGAAAGACCCTATATAACTTCCAAGAGAGGTTATCTTGTACGATGGAAAATAACAACTAAAGTTTATCTTTCAGTCGCAGATGATTCCACAACTGACTTTATGAACATCATGTTCATATTTTCAATAAAATCAAAATAGACAGTTTGATTTCATTAATAAAAGTAATACAGAATCCGCCATATTGAAATTCATTTCTCATACAACAGAGGCGCTGGATAATTCCGATAAGTGCCTAGCCGTTTTTCTAGATTTGGCCAAGGCCTTTGACACGGTTTCTCATCTAAAATTGATAAACAAACTTCATACTTATGGAGTTCGAGGACCGGCAATTGACATCTTTAAAAATTATTTATCACATAGAAATCAAACTGTTAAAATTGACAATAGCATCTGTTCTCCTCGTGAGATCTGTATTGGGGTACCCCAGGGCACAGTCTTGGGACCCATATTATTTTTAGTGTATATCAACAGTATAGCTGTAATAAGAAACTTCAAATGCCATCTCATCTCATCTCATACGCTGATGATAAGGCCATTGTTTATAAAGCTGAGACATGGCGGCAAGTACACAAAGAAGTGGAAGAAAGTTTAGAAAAAATACAAATATGGCTGAAGACAATCTCCTCAACCTCAATGTTTCAAAATCGAAATTCATAGCATTTTCTCTAAAAAGTAACCAACAACCTGATATGCAAATGATTTACATTCATAAACAACCTTGTCCAAAAACATCTTGTAAATATCCAAATATTGAAAAGGTAAAGAAAATTAAATATCTCGGCCTGATTCTATTTATTTATTTATTCATTCACCATTTTAGGTTGCTAACAGAACAAAGTTCCAGAAAACAGCATCCACTATACAGGGTGTTTCTTAAGTACGTGTAGAAAATTTAGAAGCGTGTTGCTGACATCAAAATAAGAAGAAAAGTTCCTATACACATATTTCCGCAAGTTATTCCTTTCTGAGATACAGAGGTTCAAAGTTGAATTTTTATTTTAATTTTTTGTGAATGATTTCAAAATTATTTTGATATTTGGGTAAAGTTTGGTATCTGAGAATATTCATTATTTAGTTTGTGTAAAAAATATATTCTTGGTAGAGATCACTGAGAGTAACTGTTTTCGAATTATTGAGATTTGAAATAATCGATGCAGGTGATTTTTAATGACAAGATTTTTAAATTTTAAATAAATTCAATTAGATATTCAGCTTTTTCGCAATCAACATAAAATTTGATTTTGTCATTGAAAAATCATCCCAGATACCAAACTTTACTCGAATATCACAAATATTTTGAAATTCATTTATAAAAAACAAATATAAGAATTAAACTTTGACAATCTGTATCTTCGAAACGAATAACCTGCGGATATGTGTATATGGAGACTTTTTTTCTTATTTCGACGTCAGCAACATGTTCCTGAAGTTTCTACACGTATTTAAGAAACATCCTGTATAAGAATTATTCTAAGCTATTTCCAAAATTATACATAAACTTTACTTTTCGGTATAAAATTATCTGGCAGTAATACAAATACGTGACTTAAAAATATGGTGTGAAATGTTTTCATAGTAATAATACAGTCAAAAATATTAGAACATAATAGATCATAAAAGAACAAGTACAGGGAATGAGGAACCATATCTATTAATCTGAAATGAGGGACATTTTTTTTTCAAAAAAAAATTGAATCGAGGCAGAGACATCGAGAAAATATCTAGAGATGAATTGGGATCGTGACAGTGTGTATTGAATGCTTTTTGCATACGAACTAGTGGAGAGTTTTGTCCTAGATTGGTTCTACAATAAGGAATATTGAATGGTGTATAATATCGAAGATTGTTCCTACTGGGAACATTGAAATTTATTTTTGCAAGTAGATATGGGCAGTCGACTTCATGTCTAACAATTTTGAAAAGAATAGATAAATCTGTCATAGTACGTCTTTTACTAAGTGGCATAATTTTAAATTGCTATCGAATCGGCTGATAATTGTGACCCTGAAAGCGAATCTTGTTTTGAAATGCTAGGAATCTTAACAATTTATTTTGAACACTTTCTATCCTTCTTGAGTGTACTGCATATTGAGGGTTCCAAATTGCTGACGCAAAAGAGAGCTTGCTGCTGACGAACGCAAAATATAGCGAGATGATAGTGTCAGAATTATGAAAATATTATCCGTTTCTCTTTATGAACCCAACCATCCTGTTTGTCCCGATTATAGACCAGCATATGAGATGGGATGAACATATTTCGCATATGATCACAAGACATATGCAATTAACATATAAAATATATAATCTGAGATGTATTTTAACAAAACAAAACTTACATGGTGGTTCTTCGGGTTGTAAGGCCGACGTATGTTGAGAGAAGATCTCGACGTTTTGCCAACACGAGTGGTTAGCATTTTCAAGAGAAATTTTACAAATTTTCTGGATTCTTAAGTCGCTGTCAAGAATCCAGAAAATTTGTAAAATTTCTCTTGAAAATGCTAACCATTCGTGTTGGCGAAACGTCGAGATCTTCTCTCAACATACGTCGGCCTTACAACCCGAAGAACCACCATGTAAGTGACGATGGCCGCGAAAGCCTTTCACAATTTATAAAAAAAAACTTGTTAATAATATATAATTCACTGGTTGAATCAGTCACCAGATACTGTATCACGGTATGAGGGTACCATTTGAGAATATATTGAGTAATATTCAAGTCATTCTTAATTTAAAATAAATCTACACGGTTTGATATGAAACAGCTATATACTGAAACCAAATTACTTGACGTATGGATGCATACCACTGTCTCGTTTGGATATTGTTGTGTTGTGTTATCAAGAAATGCCATACACAAAGAACAATATTTTATTTTGTAATGAAATTGTATATTATACTGCCAAAAGAATCAAGGGATAACTCAAACTTCAAAATGTATAAAACAAATATTAAAAAATTCATCATTACAAACGTTGAACTTATTATGACTCGACTAAAAAATGCTGCATTATAAGAAATATGTACATACAGGGTGTCCCAGAATAAATGGGACAAACTCCGTCGGTGAAATTCTCACTTCATTTCAAAAGTCCAATAAACATATACTCTAAAGTGAATATTAACTGAGATACAGGGTGTTGAAAGTGACAAAAAAGGTGTTTTCAAGAATAACTCCATAATAGCTCAACTTTTCCTAATGAAATTTGGTGTGACACATGACAGCATTCAGTTCCAAATTTCAATGTAAATCACATATTTGTAACTTTAAACAGGGGCGTACGGCTGACGGGTACCCCTAATCGCCCTTCCCCAACTTTCACGCCACTGGATTAATATCTATTTCATCTTCTTTTTCCTAATTCTCGATATTTTCTATACAAAAAAGGGTGAGGTTTCGTTATAAAAATTGACAACGGTTTTCAAGATATTCGAAGTTGAATAAGTGCGTGCGTATGTGATTCGGAAACTCTGTTGAATGTTTTGTTAGAAGTTGCTATGTAATTTGTTTCAAATATCAGGAAATTTTTGTGAAAAGATCCCTCATAAATACCAATAATTTTCGGAATATTTGAATTTGCAATGAGTACTTGCATGGTGTGAAATCTCTTTGTTGGTTATATTGTTATAAATAGTTATACATTCCTTTCAGAAATGGGGAGATTTTTGTTAAATTTTAAATGTTTTTCGGTAGTACAGTTTCATGGGTTGCTGATCCTTAGAAAGTAGTAAGTAATGCTTTAAATTTTTTCCGCCATCTTCTGAAATTCATCGAGAAATACCACTGAGGGCACAATATATTTGAAATTTCACCATATTGCCATGATTTTTAATACAAAAGACATAGCCACGTTTAACAAAATAATCAACAGTGACTTTCCTTATCACATACGCACGCACTTATTCAACTTAAAAAATCTTGAAAACCGTTGATATTTTTAATAATGAAACCTATCCATGTTTTGTATAGGAATAGTTGGGGATTAAGAAAAAGAAGATAAAATCGACATTAATGCAGTGGCATGAAAATTGGGGAGGGGTGATTAGTGGCACCCACCTACCGTACGCCTCTGTTCGAACTTACAAACTCATGATTCACATTGAAATTTGGAAGTGAATGCTGTCATGTGACATATCAAATTTCATCAAGAAAAGATGAGCAGTTATGGAGTTATTCTGGAATACATTCATTTTTTTGTCATTTTCAACACCCTGTAACTCGGTTATTATTCATCTTATGGTATATATTTATTGGAACTTATAGCTTTAAAATGAAGTGAAAATTCTACCATCGGAGTTTGTCGCCTTTATTCTGGGACACCCTGTATACAGGGCAATTCAAATTCAACCCCCACCATTGGGATCTCCTAAACTTTAGGAGATACGTCGAAGCTTGAATTGGGGCAAAGTTGCGTATTTTGGTGCTTAACAAAATACTGCTTTGAAACTTGGAAAATTCCGAGTATTTCCGGAAATATCGGGAAAAACTGAAAATCGGAATTTTCGTTTTTATTTTTTTCTATCGTTATTTGACAACATAGCTCAAAACCAATAGTACATTTTCATTGATACTTTTTTCAATTACACGTTTTCATGTTCAGATTCACTATCCGACGTTTCGTCTTCTGGCATTCATCATCAACTTATTTTTCTGTTATGGGCGCCATATTGTTTTTTATACAGAAAAATAGTGATTCTCATTCCGATTTCATTGATGTATAATTTGTTATGATTTGCACTTCTGAAACCACAGATATTAAAAAAAAACAACTTCATCTGAGATGGTCATGACTCCATCAAAAATTTTGTTTAATGAACACTAGTTGTCAGAAATCATTAAACATCATAAGTTTGCACAAATACTTCAGTCGAAATGTCCTCATTCTCAAATGAAGAAAAACGAGATATGTTGAAACTTTATTATAAATTTGATAGGAATAGTACGAAAACAGCACAAATTTATTTTGAATTATATCCGGAAAGACAACAACCGGATAAAACATTATTCGGAATTTTGGACAAACAATTGGCTGAGTACGGTGCGTTTCAAAAACCAAGAATGAAATATGGAAGCAGAATGGAACAAAATATTAGACGTAACTTATTCAAAGAAGTATAATTATTCTTGGTTATTTTTTTAGATAAATGAAGATCCTTCCAAATCAACACATCAAGTCTCGGCAGAAATGGATGTGCCACAGACGAGCGTTTGGAAGGAATTCAAAAAAAGTGGTTTGAAATGTTAAAAGATACATATTTCACAAAAATTACATCCAGGTGATCCTGAGAGAAGGATGGAATTTTGTATCTGGCTCTCGAATAGGGTAGACCCTACAAACTTCTTGAAAAACATTATTTAGACCGACGAAAGTACTTTTTCGAACTGTGGTGTTTTTAATAGAGATAATGAGTACATTTGGAGTGAAAATAATCCACGACACTTCAGAGAAGTCAGACCACAAGTTCGGTTTCGTTTGAATGTGTAGGCTGGAATTTATGACGGCCGAAAACTTGGACCTCATTTTTTTTCTAATACTTTGAACGGGGAAACCTATCTTCGGTTCTTAAGAAACGAATTCGAAGAATATATGGATACGTTTCCCCTTCTTAATAATAACAGCTGCTGGTTTCAGCATGACGGGGCTCCTCCACACAATAAAAGAGCAGTTTGCGAATATTTACACCAAAGATTTCCTAATAGGTGGTTAGGAAATTTTGGACCAGTGAGGTGACCGGCAAGGTCACCTGACCTTACAGTTTGGGATACTTTCTTGTGGGGCATTTTAAAGAACAGAATCTATGATGGAGAGCAAGAATATGACACAGTAGATGAACTTAGAGACAATTTCATCACGCAATTCAGGTCTATCAGAAGAAGGGATATTTTTAGGGCTGATCTTAATTTGAGACGACGAGCTCGGTTATGTATTCAAGAGGAAGGCCATCATTTCGAACACTTATAATACTTTTTGTGCATTTTTTACAAGCTCATGATTTCATTCTTGTTTTTTGAAACGCACCTTACTCAGCCAAGTGTTTGCCCAAAATTCCGAATAATGTTCTATCCGGCTGTTGTCTTTCCGGGTATAAGTAATTCAAAATAAATTTGTGTTGTTTTCGTACTATTCCTATCTTTATAATAAAGTTTCAACATATCTCGTTTTTCTTCATTTGAGAATGAGGACATTTCAATTGAAGTATTTGTGCAAACTTATGATATTTAATGAGTTCTCACAACTAGTGTTTATTAAACAAAATTTTTCGATGGAGTCATGACCATCTCAGATGAAGTTGTTTTTTTTAATATGTGTGGTTTCTGAAGTGCAAATCATAACAAATTATACATCGAAGAAATCAGAATGAGAATCACTATTTTTCTGTATAAAAAACAATATGGCGCCCAAAAAAAAGTTGATGATGAATGCCAGAAGACGAAACGTCGGATAGTAAATCTGAACATGAAAACGTGTAGCCGAAAAAAAGTATCAATGAAAATGTACTTTTGGTTTTGAGCTATGTTGTCAAATGACGATAGAAAAAAATAAAAGCGAAAATTCCGATTTTCAGTTTTTTCCCGATATTTCCGGAAATACTCGGACGCTTAAACGAAAAAACTGGCGGCTGGCGAGCTTGAAAAATGTATCGGGGAAACTTTTCAGTTGAAAACGAGGTCGTTTTTTAGGAATTTTTCGAAAAAAAAAAAGAGGGGGCGACTGGGTACCAATCCAACAAACCACTTTTTTCTGATAATCTAACTTAATCTTCATGTCCCTTGAAGGGCATATACCTTCGTAGATAATCGACGACCCTACCACCCTACCACCAACGGTCTAATATACTATTGTTTAATTATTAATTAAATATTATTATCTCAAACACCCGTGGTACATTTACGTCATAATTTTCTTGTATATTTGTATACAGCAGATCATCACCATTTCAATTTGTTTTTTCATCTACATTCATTATTAAAGTTGAACTACGTCTTTTGTTTCCATTATTTTATCGAATGAAACTTTTTCGTCCTATTGGGAATAATAAAGCCCATCATTTTTTATTTTTATTACAGTAGCATAACGGTCATGGAGCAAATAAAAAAGATTAAACATAATTTTCGACACACCATTTCCAATAAAGTTCCGGATAATGGAGTTTCCATTCTCATAAAACCTGTGATAATATTGACTTCCACAAATCCGTCATATAATAAATCATTTACTGAACCGTAACGGAGTTATAAATCCTTGGAGGAGCAAGAAAAGGATTGGAGAGATGAATATAACGTTTATTTCTTTGCAGCAGAGAAGGCTCAAGAACATAGACATTCCTATAAGCAACAAAATTGGAATTCAAGACCTACCGTCTAGCCATATAAGTGAACTATGAAGAGATGAACAGTATTCATGGAATTCAATGAGTTTCGATTGCTTGGCTCATTATCAAGGTTCAGTTGGAAGAAATAAAATGTGAAACCACATATGAATCGAAAAATTGCTTTTATCCACAATCACCTTATAATTGAAGTTTTATCCACACTTATGAACCGTATAAAGTACCACTTTATCCACTAGTGGAATAATGAAATTACTTTATTCCACTAGTGGAATAATGAAAAATACAATCTTGAATATTAATCACATTTTACTTATTTATCGCAAGGTCTCGTCAAAAATTCTTCCACGTGTGCTCTTTCCAATTCTGCAGCTTTCTTCGCCTTGTATTCTCTCGACTCACTCTTCAGATAGGCAGTGAGTTTACTATATTTCCCAATGTCTATGTTTTTATAGACCTTTATAGCGGCCTTCAGTATCGAGTACTTCGACCACAAGGATTAAATTGCATACTTCTTCTTTAAATTTAAAAAATACGATAGCATGACTTTCTCACTTATTGCCATTACCCTCCGTTTTTCTTTCCATTCATTAAATTCGGAAATAGTAATTTTCCTAACAAGTGCGGAAAGTGATGCTTTCCCGTACGCGACTGCCGTTAACCCGAACGACGCGGAGCGGAGTTCGGGTAAGCAGTACTTTTTCTACGACCGTGCGTTTTTACCCACTTTCCCGCACTCATTTTAGTTTAGAAAGTGTCACTTTCCCGCACTAGTGCGGGAAAACTCGCTTTCCCGCACTAGTGCGGGAAAGTAAAATATGTCAATTTATCTTTATTAAATGTACATTTCATTGTTGCTGAGAGTTATTTGGAGGACTCCGTAGAACAGAAGAAAACCATCTCGAATAAAATTCTTTCATGTACTGGCAACTTGCAACCGATGCCGTCTCCGTCATCTTCATGCACTTTGCAATCTACGAGTGTTACTCTTAACAGCCAGTTACCGCCAACTAACTACTCTGGACCGGCTATTCTGACGCATTTGCAGAATGCAACAAATTGTGTTTTCTACATTAATATTAATCATAATTAGTGGATTTTCATGGAATGTTTTGTATGTTGAAATAAAATATATATTTTCAATGTGCTTTTTGAATATTTATGCGGTCGTAGAAAAAATAATGTTCCTAATTCATGCGTGAAGTGTCTTTCCCGCCCTTGACTGCTTGCCCGAACTCCGCTTCGCGTCGTTCGGGTCAACGGCAGTCGCGTGTGGGAAAGTATCACTTTCCGCACTTGTTAGGAAAATAACTATTTTCTACAAGCGTAGGAAACAAATTCATTTTTTCAATTATTTATTCATGCAAATGGAAACAACTAACAAGAGTAACATTTTCTATCCACTAATTATTCGTAATATTTATTGTAAATGTACAATTTGATGCATTATGTAAATTTATAGCGGAAGCCAGCATATTTTTTGAAGATGGCTGATTTCCTGAAGAAGAAGGTAACTCGGGCAATACATTATCGAAAGAAATCGAATGTGCAGGCACAGGCATCAAATCGTCGCCGATCGATATAGACGTGGATGGTTCTAAAATGCACCCGGAAGACGATGTAGTGTTCAAATTGAGAATTTTGTTGGACATTTCTTTTTTTCGATTGGTGGAGTCTTCTAAATACCCCTCTGCAACTGAAGTCGATTTCCATCCTCCTAGGCGTTTGATATTAGTTATACCCACACCACAGTCAGCAAGTAAAGTGGCTGAGGAACGCCTGAAGCTGTGACCAGTGTAAAGCTCTGGATTTTGAAGGCGCAGATATACTGCTATTTCGGAGGGTATCTTTCCTATGGTATTGATTCCTACACATTGCACAGTACATTTTCCACTTTTGTAATACAAGAATAAACGACGGTGAGGAGTCTCTTTTGGACGTAAATGTACATAATTTCTGTATACGTTCAAAAAATAACCATCAATTGCTTCTTCAGATATCACGAAGGATCTAGAGGAATGATTTTTGGAATCCTTGATATTAACAATTATCAGGTTTTCTTTGTCGTCTATGTCGTCAATGGTGAGTTTTGTCAGCTCTTCTCGTCTGCAAGCACCAGCTAATCCAAAAATTGCTACTAACTTAATCATGAGGTATATGTCATCGGGTGCTTCAGTCATAAATTTTGAAACATCTTCTTGAGTGAATATTTTGGCCTTTTTCGGTCGAAAACCGACATTCTGTCTTTTAATGAATGCAATTATTTTGTAAAATTTGCTAATATCCAAATTTTGCTTTACTTTGAATACACTCTTCAACATTGAATATCTTGCCCATAAAGTGTTCGGCTTCCATGTTTTAGACATTTATAGAAAATAAGCCAAGAATACTTCTTCTTTATTTGGTGTTTTCACTTTCTTATTGTTGCACCATTCAATAAAACTCGTGTATTGATTCTCATAAGTTTGTTTAGATTTCGTTGGCAATAACTCTAAGTTCGCATCTGTAGCTGCTTGCACGATTTCTTGTGGAAGTTCTTCATCAGATGAATAATCCATTGTGGCAATTTCACTGAATCGAAAATTTTATATAAGTAACGCTTTGTCTGTCACTCTGACAATTACAAACAAATGTGTGTATTGATCGGCATGACAACATCAATTGTTACCTACTCGTTATCAGATCAATCAAAGCCTATATATAGGGTGATTTTCATAACAATACATTTTTATTTATCAATATTTGTTCAATTTTTCAATAAATAGTGCAAAATGAAGGATGATTTTGAACAAACCCACTTAGGGCCCGTTTTTCATGTTCGAGTTAACCTCCAGATAACTAACTAATAGTTTAGATGGTGAACGACATTCTTTGAATGACGTTTGAAGGATCGCATTCTAAACTATTAGTTAGTTATCTGGAGGTTAATTCGAACAGGAAAAACGGGCCCTAAGTATTACAACAAAAAGCTTGAACTTTCATATTTTGTCACCCACCACTTATATTTTACGAGGATATCATATAAATGTTTTTCCCGCACTAGTGTGGGATAAAATTTCCCGCACTAGTGTGGGAAAACTTTTCCCGCACAACTGTGGGAAAATGACACTTTCCAAACTGAATTGCGTGCGGGTAGAGGGTGAATCACGCACGATTGTAGGAAAATACTTTTTCATAATGTTCCCTGGACTTGGCAAGCAATAATTGGCGTGTTGCTTCTTCAGCTTCCTCAAGGATTATATCAGGAACAGAATTATTTTCTTGCATTTTTCACCAACTTCACAAATTTTTACAAATGGAGTCGATAAACAATAGAAAATACATAGCAACCATTCAACACCCCCCGATATTTTTGTATGTTATTTCAATGATTTTTGAGGAGGTGACAGCCGCTGTCAGATCAAAACGTCAAATCATTTTGTGATGAAAAATTTCCGCGATTCTGATTCTAAATGAATGTGATTGTGAATAAAACGTTGTATTGCATGCGTGTTTTAGATACAATTTATTTGCTTAAGAAATTTAAACGCTCGAGCTTCGCTCTCTAAAACACTTATACATTAAATAACTATTTCCTACGACCACCTAGGAAAGTAATACAAATAGACCGTCAGTTTCAAAGACTTCTATCAAGAATAATATTTTCGAAATGTGGCGTCCTAAACATGTTTGAATGAAACCAAGATATATATTTGGAATAACTGTCAACCAGCAAAGAGAAACTGCGTGAAAGAATAAGACAGGCTGGCATAAATCGCACATGTACTTCAAAAGTGACACAACTCGAATTAGTTCATTTCCAGAAACCGCAGAAAACTGTTGTCTCTAATGATAATGATTTCACAGATTTCAGAGTATTGACGATAATTTCAAATTATAAATAGTTCTCTTTCATAGTTATTTATGCAACAAGTGCAAAAAGTGAATGTTTATTGCACTCGACGTGAAATTGTCCGACGAGGCCGTTAGGCCGAGTTGGACAACACGTCGAGTGCAATAAACAATTTTTGCACGAGTTGCATACAACATTCTTTCTGCGTTCATGCAAAAAGCAAAAAATGATTTATTGAGGTGCGGCACTAGGTGTAGGGAAATGAAAAGCGCAACTTGAATACTTTATTATTAATATCGATTTGCATTGAAACAGAAACTAATACGTTACGAACAATTTAACTCAAACTTTATTTTTACCTTCAATGTTGAAAGTGAATGAACAATTGGTGCAATTTTCAATATGAATATTTCGTAGTGAAGTACCTATTTCCAATCTCACAGAATATCTGCTAAATATGTAATAGGTTTAAACGTTTATGTTTGTCATGATGACAGCACTCCCGCTCCACCAATAGAATAACAGCTGTGTTTCTATCCTTTGTAGTTCTGTGGTTACGTGTATAAAAGCCCAAAAAATAGGTTTTGTTTGTAATGTAATAACACAAAGCCAACAGCTGTGAGATTGTATCAAATAAACAAATAACACAAGCGCACCCTTATATAATAAATAATAATGTACTCACTCCACCATGAGCAGTGTTTGTAGTCGTGCGATCTTAATAATAGGGTGGTGTCAAGTAATTTCCGTCAGCAGCCCAACGCTAGGGTTAGTTGTCAAACCGTTATCGGGTTATATGGTTTCATGTGAGAAGGGCCAAATCAAACAGGGAAATTGTGTGGAGCTCTGTCTGATTAAAGGGTTAGTAGGCTAGTCCACAAGAACTATTTTGGTGAATTTCTCTTCAAGAGCTCATTCGATTTGGAATGACATTTTTTGAAAAATTTGGGAAAGTTATAAAAAATAGAGGGGGGGGGTTGGTTTTTTGCAAATATCTCGGAAACTATTGAAAATATCCAAAATTTGAAAAAAGATCCTGAAAGGGGAGGAAATTTACTGGAAAATACACTCCCGGAACTCTACCAACAGTATTTGGAATTTTAATTTATAGGCGAAAATAGCGCTAAAAGCGGGTGATGCGAGTCCCGCGTGCGCTGACTTATACGGACCCTTGAACAATAAATATAATTTTAACCCATTAAATATCAATATTGAGAAATTGAAAAATTCACTTACCTTTTAGACACTTGAATAAACGAAAATCCATGGAAACACATTTTTCCGTAATTATTTTATTGTATATGCTTTTGTTAATTAACTAGTTTCTACAAGTTTCAAATTTACATACAAACCCTGATAATTGTTGAATAAAAACCTCAAATTTGCTTTTCTTCTTGGATACCCACTGGAAAAATAAAAAAAATATTGATTTTCCACTTTGTTATTAAAAATCTAAGAGACTAAAAAATGAAAAATGCAAATTAAGCTATGAAAATATTTTTTTAATATTCCAATTTGTTCTTATTTTAATGATTTGAAGTTACATAAAAATATTTTTTTTTAAATTTCTCACTCTGATTGTTAAAATTATCGTTATAATCGTTTGAATTTTTGTTTTTGGATAATGAGTACAGCTTTGGTTGAAAACTATACCCATACCTACAAATCCAGTTATAGAACACCAAATAAATATAAAGAATACGATTTTTTTGCACCCCGTAACAAGCAACGAAATCATCAATATTATAGCTAGTCTTAAAAATAACACCTCTGACGGACCTGATGGTATTTCAACTACCATAATTAAAAAGTTTCACATTTTCTTCATAGAGCCACTTTGTCATATAATGAATTTAATTTTCATGTTGGGAAAAATTCCTGAATCTTTCAAAGAATCTATTACCACTCCAATCTTCAAAGCGGGTAACAAAAAACATGTCACTAACTACAGACCTATAACTTTAATAAATAACCTGGCCAAAATATTTGAGAAATGTTTAAAAAATAGAGTGGTCCAGTTTTTTAATAACAATAATATTTTTTCTGAGTCTCAATATGGATTTAGGGAGAACAGATCAACTGAAAAAGCAGTTTTTGAAGTAATCAACAGAATTAATAGTAGCTTCCAAAACGAAGAAAAATGTATTACTGTATTTCTAGACTTGGCCAAGGCATTTGATACAGTTGATCATGATATTCTCCTCCAGCGTGTGTCTGACGCAGGTATAAGGGGTGTTGCCTGGGATATTTTTAAAGATTACCTAACGAATAGGGTCCAAAAGGTAAAAATAAATAACACGACAAGTGAACCGCTCCTAGTAACTAGAGGTGTGTCCCAAGGAACTGTTTTGGGTCCTGTGCTCTTCCTATTATATATTAACAATATTTACAATATTCCGAATTTTGCGGGTGATATAACATCATTCGCTGACGATACAGCCATTACCTTTGTTGGAAAAACGTGGGATGAGGTCCATCAGCAGGCGGAAACAGGAACCAAAATTATTCTCAGTTGGTTGAGTGATAATTTACTGAGTGTAAATGTAGAAAAAACAAAATATATCGCTTTCTCTCCAACAACAAAAAATCAACCAAATAAAAACAATTTAAAAATCCATAAATCAGCATGTACAAACTTCCGCCACTGTACATGCGCCTCTATAAGTAAAATTGATAAAATAAAATCCTTAGGTATATATGTGGACCAAAATCTAAGATGGAATGAGCACATTGACTATACAATATCTAGGCTGCGGAAACTCACAAATTTTACCAGCTCAGAAATATATTGAATAAAAAGATGATTCTGGCTGTTTACGATGCCTTGGCTGAGTCTATTATACGTTACTGTATGTTAGTGTGGGGTGGGATTTTCAAATCATCTTTACATAAATTAGAAATAATTCAGAATTCATTATTGAAGATAATGTTTAAGAAGTCGAGGTGTTCTATTACTCGGGCCATATTTAAAGAAAGTGGACTGCTTAGCATAAGACAGTATATACTTCAATGTTTATTTTGGACAGCTAATGCACCTATTACATTTGTGCAACATGCATATAGCACACGTATCTGCGCAAATCAGATTATTGATGTTCCACGATGTAGACTCACTCTTAATCAAAAATTCATCTCCTATCTTGGACCAAAACTCTTCAATGTCCTACCTCTACAATTGAAATGCATCAAAAATAAAAATAAACTGAAGAAAGAATTGAAAAAATTTGTTAACAGAAACTACCAACTCCTTGAAAGCATGTTGGATAATTGAATAAGACATTCACCAAAAATTGTACTCAACACTATGACAATCGCTGCACTCTCTTCATAATCCTCAGATCTTTGTTTTTTTCCTTGAAACTCTTCTAGCTTTTCAGTATTTTTGTAAGGTATTCAGCAATTGTATACAGAGATAGGCTACTATCGGACTGCGTCTACAATAAAAGCATGGCTTAGGTAACCGCAGTCCTTATAGCCTAAAATCGAGGGGGAAGTAACTCTTTCATTAGGTGTACATCATAACATTTTCATTACTTCATTAATCATTTCATATTCAACTTAAAATCGAAATCTATGTTTCTGGGGATCCGTGATATGATTTTTTTCGGTTCCAAGTTGGCAAATTTATGCCGTCTGACAATCGGTAAGTGATCGCCTCGGTGATCGCTGAGCAGACGCGGATTTTAATCAGTGATTTTCCGATGAATAGTATAACATCATTAATGGTAATTATTTTTCATTAGAGTTAATTACTGCATTATTTTCATTAGGTGTACAAAAAATGGCTAGTTACTTCCCCCTCGCCTAAAATACTCTTTAATGAACATAACAAAATTTGTATCAAAAACTGTATGTAAATAATTGTGAATCTGAATTGAATAAATTGAATTGAATTGAGTATCCTAAAAAGACCTGAGGTGTCCTTGTCCTATCTCCATTTGTTTATGAGTTATTTTAATAAAAATGATTGAAGAGCTACGAGGAAACGCCATCCGTAAAAATAGAAAAATATTTAAAATTATTTTTTTACACAACAAATGACACCTGATAGTGTTTTTTTATTTTTTGCAGTATTAAAAATATGTGTTGTGAAGAAAAATAATTTGTTTATAACAAATTGTTTATTACATAAACAAAGAAAGTATAAATAATATTTTTCAGAATATCAAAGAGCAATGGAGATTATGATTTTGAAAAAATGGTTCCTTAATATTAATAGTTGGTAGCAAAAAAATTGTTAAGCAACAAATGCGTTTTTAAGCAATATATATTTTTTTAAAGCAATTCATATTTTTGTTAAAAAATAATTTTTTTCTTGAAGATCATAATATTTAATACTGATTAAAATTCCAAAAAAAAATTCAAATATATTATGAACAATGCATTTCTTTATAACAATTATTTAAATATCCAGCAAGAAATTTAAAAAAATCATTTTTATGTAACTTAAAATAATTAAAATACGAACAAATTGGAATATTAAAAAAAAACTTTTCATAGCTTTATTTGCATTTTTATTTTTAAGTCTCTTAGATTGTTAATAACAAGTGGAAAATCAACATTTTTTTTATTTTTCCAATTGGGAACTTTTTTTAAAGCCTTTCAGGAATAGTTCCAAGGAGTGAAACAAATTAGAGGTTTTTAGTATAACAATTTTCAGGGTTTGCATGTTAATTTAAAACTTGGAAAAACTAGATAATTAACAAATGCATGTGTAATAAAACAATTACGAGAAAAATATTCCATAGATTTTCGTGTATTCAAGTGTCTAAAAGGTAAGTGAATTTTTTTAAATTCTTAATATTGATATTTAATGGGTTAAAATTATTTTTATTGTTCGAGGGTCCGTATCAGTCAGCGCACGTGGGACTCACATCACCCGTTTTTAACGCTATTTTCGCATCTAAATTAAAATTCTAAATATTGGTGGTAGAAGTTCCGGGAAGTGGAACTTTTTTTATTAAATTTCTTCCTCTTTCAGGATCTCTTTTCAACTTTTGAATATTTTCAATAGTTTCCGAGATATTTGCAAAAAAACAACCACCCCCCCCCCCCATTTTTTACTAAATTGTTTATAACTTTTGCAATTTTTGCCGGCTCACCCTCAAATTTTTCCAAAAGTTACTAGAGGCCATTCCGTATCGAATGAGCCCTGGATCATAATTTTCGGTGATCTGGAAGAGAAATTCACCAAAATAGTTCTTGTAGATTAGACTATAGAATTTTGAGATCGAGTGGAGTTGTCAAATATTCAGTGACAAAATATCCTGAACGTTTCGTTATTAATTAACTCAGCGATTTAATAGGAATATTTTCAATGACAAGAGTAATTGATTATTTACTATGGATAGAACAGACAACACAGAGAGAAGAAACTACAGCATGTTTATGCACAAAATTGTATAAGACACATTTTGTTTCATCACAAAGAGCGCAATTTAAAATACTAATCGACCTGTCAGAGCATACGAGTATTTCTAAAAAAAAACTGTATTCGATTCACTGAATTTATTCCTCCGAGTTAGAGACTGGCACTCTAAGTATAGTTTTTTATGGAACGTCTTCATAATACAGTTTTATTTTTTTCGTAATCCATTAACGGTATTCAGATGATATAATTGAAAAGTTAATGTTAACAGGCACCGTCCGTTACGATTTTTTTAACGGCCGGCGGCAATTAAGAAATCACTTGTTCAAATACTTTTTTCAAAACTGTATTCTGCTTAAAATAGCAATAATTATAATAATACTAACTATTTATAGATTTGAAAAGTAATTTGACATTTGCTATTATTTGAAATTTCTATTCCATCGATGAGAGATTTACCATCTACAGCACCAGTATTTGAACTTGTTGGTGTGGCCTCATTACTATGAAATATTTGTCTCGTTATCTTCATTCTCTTTGAAACTGAATTTTCAATATACCACTCCGCCACCGCAAAGGAGTTCGAACCTCCAAGTTCTTTTGCCGATAGTAGATCGCCACCATTTTCTACAAGCATAGTAGCCAAGGATCTGCGAAACGAGTGCCCTGTGTATAGCTGAGGATTTTTCAATTTCAAGAATGCTGAAATTTCCTTTGGAACAGCTCCAATAGTATGAATGCCCACAACTTGTTTTACACATTCACCAATGAAGAATCGCCGATTTTCCAAATTTGAAGGCCGCAAATCTACGTATTTTTGGCATAAACCATAGGCATCAAAACAAAGTCCTTCTTTGGGAATGACAAATACCCTGTTCTTTTTGTTTTTAGTATACCTCAATGTACAAAGGTCTGGTACTGGTTCTTTCAAAATCATCCACAGTCAGCTCAACAAGTTCGTCACGTCTACAGACGCCAAAAATACCACACATTAATACAACCATTTCAAGCAACCATCTATGATCATCTGCCTCCAACAAAAACTAAGTTACTTATTCTTCAGAAAAAAATTCTGATTTCTTTGGTGTGTATCCAACAGACTTTCGTCTCAAGAACAAAATTTATTTTCTAAATCTGAAAATACCATTTCTATAGCTAATACTCTAATATGGCATACGATTTAAAATAACTATCCTTGAAATGTCAATGTTGTCATAAACTTTCAAAGCAAGTTTCAACATTGAAATCTTGGTCCACAGCGAGTTAGGAGAATGAACCTGATTTTCCTTTCGTATAGGCTAATAATACATCTAAATTAACCACCTTTACATTCATATATATATATATATATATATATATATATATATATATATATATACAGGGTGTCAATTTGAAAACTTCCCACCCTTAATATCTTCCTTCCAGTAAACAATATGAGTAATCGAAAAAACAGGTCAATTTTATTGTCAAGGGGGACACTTTCAAGGACTATTTGTAGCCCTCGTGGTTCAACCCCCTAGGAGGGGTAGATGTTACCCTTCGAATTTTAAATGGGAAGGGGGGTCAAGTGGCACATCATTTTGATGGGCGTTCAATTCTTGTTCCAATGGTACCCTGACTTATTATTTTTTGATGAGCATTTTCCGAAAAATTGCGTTCTAAACTAACAGAAGTAATTATTAGAACGCCTATACTGAGATGCATGGTTTGGCCAGAACTGGTTAGAATATTAGGTGGTACCGTTCCAACCCTGTATTAGGGGTAACATTAGCCATTAGCTCCAAACATTTTACATAAAAAAGTAGTCTAATAGTAAAACGTAGATGGTAGTAAAGTTGTGTTTATTAAATGCTGAATTTTTAAGTGTCATCGCAGAAATTGTACAGATAGCCTTCCTTTTTTGCTACTTCTGCTGTAAAAAGTTTCTGTTTTCCGGCAAAAAATTGGTTAGCAAATTTGAACTATGTGGTAGTATTGTGAATACCGTTGTACCTGTCGGGCTGTTTAGGAATTACTTTAATAAGTGTATAAAAGTGTAAAAATGGTTTACATTCTTCAAGACAGAATTGAAATGATTGTAATTTATGGAGAAGTTGGAAAGTGCGCACGAAGGGCGGCATGTCTTTTTAACGAAAGACATCCAAATTGTAATGTAAGTCACCGGTATGTGCTTGATTTGGTGAATAAGTTTTACGAAACTGATTCAGTGACAAATAAAAAAAGAAATAACCCCAGAGTACTAAATGAAGCAGCTCAAATTGAAGTTTTGGGAACATTTGCTGCAGAGCCCACGAGCTCCTTACGATCAGTATCAGAACAGACGGGAATGTCACGCGAGACTATAAGAAAAGCATTGAAAATGCATAAATTTCATCCATATAAAATGCAGATTCTTCAAGAGCCCCACGAGGATGATTATGATAGAAGAATAGAGTTTTGTGAAATCATGTCTCATCGAGTCAATACCATCCCTAATCTTCTGTTAAACATCTGTTTCAGCGATGAGTGTTCATTTTTTCTGAATGGCAATGTTAATAGACAAAATTGTCACTATTGGAGTGACGAAAACCCACATATTTTTCGGGAAGGGCATACACAACACCCACAAAAAGTTAATGTTTGGGCTGGTATTCTTGGAAATGCCATTCTTGGTCCATTATTTCTGGAAGAAAACTTGACTGGTAATCTGTACCTTGATATGCTTGAAGAGACTATCGATCCTCTTATAACTCACGAGCTAGAAACTCAAATTGATGCAGAAGGTAATGAACTTTTGCAGGAGGATCTGTTACATTACCAGCAGGACGGTGCTCCACCTCATTATTTTCTTCCCGTCCGACAATGGTTAAACGAGAGATTTCCGGGTAGATGGATTGGCAGAAGGGGAGCAGTTGAATGGCCTCCGAGATCACCGGATTTAACACCCTTAGATTTATTTCTTTGGGGGCATCTTGAATCCGTTGTTTATAAAACACAACCTTCTGATATTGACGAACTTAAAAGACGAATTACAGCAGCATGCCAGTCAATTCCTAGTGAAGTTTTCCGTAATGTTAGAGGGGAGTTCGAAAACAGACTGTATTACTGTTTGGAGCAAAATGGACAACATTTCGAACAGCTAATAAGATAAGCGTAAGTAGATTTTATGTTGGAAATCTCTTTCTCGCAAATTAAATTTTATTGTGTAGAAAGAAAAGAACCATCAAATAAAAAATCCCATGCGTAATAAGTTTATTCCTGTCATTCAAGGGTTGGAGCGGTGCCACCTACTCTTCTAACCATTTTTATTAAAGGGAGTCAATACAATAATGCATCTCAGTATAGGCGTTCTAATAATTACTTCTGTTAGTTTAGAACGCAATTTTTCGGAAAATGCTCATCACAAAATTATAAGTCAGGGTACCATTGGAACAAGAATTGAACGCCCATCAAAATGATGTGCCACTTGACCCCCCTTCCCATTTAAAATTCTAAGGGTAACATCTACCCCTCCTAGGGGGTTGAACCACGAGGGCTACAAATAGTCCGTGAAAGTGTCCCCCTTGACAATAAAATTGACCTGTTTTTTCGATTACTCATATTGTTTACTGGAAGGAAGATATTAAGGGTGGGAAGTTTTCAAATTGACACCCTGTATATATATATATATATATATATATATATATATATATATATATATATATATATATATATATATATATATATATATATATATATATATATATATATATATATATATATATATATATATATATATATATATATATATATATATATATATATATATATATATATATATATATATATATATATATATATATGTTCCAGTGACTGTAAAACAGTCGAAAACAATCCTTTAGGAACTCACTATACCTTTGTATAGATTGTATGGCATATGTCCGACAGAAAACAACTACTTCTCTGGCTAATACCTCGACAGATATTGAATTATATAATTAGAGAAGTAGTTGTTTTCTGTCGGACATATGCCATACAATCTATACAAAGGTATAGTGAGTTCCTAAAGGATTGTTTTCGACTGTTTTACAGTCACTGGAACATTTATTGCTCCTTGAAACAAGTATTCAGCATATATATATATATATATATATATATATATATATATACATAAACCTTTATTGGTACAATGTGGTGACACATAAACATCTTTTTTACTCTTTCTACAATATATAATTTATTTTAATATAACAATTTTTCATCTCCATGTAAGTAATACCTACTATATTGTACTAGATTACCTTTAGTGATAATTTTCTTCTTTTATTGTAGAATTTGAATTAGCTGAAGATGAATCTATTTAGGTTCGAAACATGTACTACCTACTCTATATAATACCGCTCAACTGACAGATAGTGTCGCTGTTCCACCTGATGCATAACTTTTAAGGTTGAGATTAAAATTTTGGAGATGACTTTTAGTTTTTCTGCATCGTAAATCCACACCGCTCCACTTTGAGATACAATGGACTTCTACCACAGGTTAATAATTTTGCAGATTTTTTTTTTTTTCATAAATTCAGTTGAGCGTTCAAGTATCGATGGACATCCTGTATATAGCTGCCCGACGACAGCAATAGTTCACGTAGAATAAGCAATCTCTAGAAGTTCTGTTGAACATTTCAGTAGAATTACAACTCGAAACTTTGAAATTACGAAACCTGTTTTCCTTTCAATCATAAGTTAGGAAACTTTGTACCTTTCCAATTAGTCTGAAATTGCTTTGAGTGGAATCCGGTTTAGTTTAAGATAATGTTTTCTTGTTAATTTATAACCCTAAGAAGTGTCTGCTTCTTCATCAAATTTTATTGGTAGTTGATTAATGAATATCTTTATATCATGCCAATCATTGAATATCCTTCGTTAGGACTTTAGGGCATTTCTTGTAAACGAAAGGTTGGATTTAGTAAAGTGTTCTAGTCAAACACGTGAGAAAAGATACTGATCACTACTAGAATAATTATTTCTTTGAAAATGGCTCGGTTAGATTATAGGCCAAGCTGTGAGTAGAAAAAAATAAGAGACTCTTTCCACACAAAATAAGAAACGCAAACGGCCTATACTACTTTTTATAAGATAGTTCTTGAATGAAAACCAAGGTTTTCGCCCAATCAAAATCGCTTTGTGGAATTTTTTAAACAAGAAATAGTGTAAAAATTACAACTTTTTTATTTTTTTTTACGAATATCTCAAAAAGTATGTTAGATTTTATGAATGTTTTGTTAATAATTTCAATAAAATCATCATGAAACTAGGTGTTTCACGAATCTCATTTTAATAAAGAAATAATTTTTGAAAATCCAGTCTTTCGAATACTTCCCATACAATAGGAGTTTTGACGGCATTACAGCATCGCAGCATCACAATAATGATCTGCTTTTTTGCACCGTACTAGTGCTAAAAGCATCACGATTGATTAGATTCAGCGTGTACATTTACAAGGCGGAACCCCATTCCAGAAAATGTGTTCGATCTTTTCCACTAATGTCTTTTTGAAACTCTCAAATCCTTCGATTTACGACCAGAATTCATACACCAACTGTTCGAGACCGAAAAAGAAAACTTTCACAGAGATATCTTCACACATAACTTCAAGTCAACCTGCCAAAACTTCGTAATTCAATAATTGTCAATGAAAGAGTTGTTTCTACAGAAACTTTTAAACGAAAAATAATCCGTCTATGAGTATTCTCCAGAGTAAAGAATCGAATGGAGAAATGGAATGACATAGCCCACGCTCGATACTGAAACTATCTTGATGATATGCAGCAATACAATTAACGAGATAGATTTTAGCCGATCGTTTTGCACTTAGTGAAGTATAAGATGTCCAAAAATTCAGGAGTAGCGACTTAGACCTAAAGAACTGGTAGCATCCAAAGTAGCAAAATCATTGTTTTATGGAACTGATATATTTCATACTAAGTATCTTATAATGCCTTATTGAGGAGTATTTTATCACTTGTGAGTGAGTTTGACTGCGATAGTTTTTTGTTTGTAGAAAAATGTTTTTATAACATTGTCGTATAAATATTTATTCAACTCGCATTATACAGGCCGTTTCTTTTATCATGTGGTAACACTGCTATATTCTAAACCGTAACAGATACGAAGACGATTAAATGGGAGAAAAGGTAACTATTGTGGAGAACAGTACAATGGTCAAAGAAAATTTACAGGGAGTCTCGCCCTTCCCGAGTTATACAGGGAAAACCAAAAATGCTGTTATTTGTTTTTTACGAATAGAACTGTTATTTCTGAAAATATAAAAAAATTTATAGGGAAAGTTTTAATGTATTTAAAATGTACTATAAAAATGTAATAATGAATCTTTGATTAATCGTTTCGTGTCAACACGGCCACCATCAACATTTTTTTTTCAAATACGGACCTGTCTATTTTAGTACAAATATTGATAAAGCGATAAAATCACAATTCAGTGGTATATCACACTTGATATTTTTATAACGTTTCATTTAAAATAACTAGCATCCTCAGTGACAACAATTTTTAATTACGGTCCTGTCGTTAGTTCTTTTGTAAATTATTTTGATTTCTTCAAAACCTATTCAACTATTGGCATACTTCGGACTTCACCCAATAATTTCGATAAGAAGATACCCCAACACAACGAACATTCGTATTTTTCCTTCTTGAGCATTTTTGTATTACAGAAATCCTTGTTTCAAGGCTGATTTCTTCTGAATCAATTATCATACTGAATATTTCTATAATTCTCAATCCTGGAAGTAACGAATATATTAGTTTTTGGTCAAAATACGACTATTGTGTGACATGGTACAATTAAATAGCATCTCACTTCATTTACCATTTTTAAACAAGTAGGCTTTGCTTGGTTTCTATGGCAGGACAAATAAATTAGTTGTTGATACGTGTTAAGAACTGTCAGTCGTTTATACACTCAGTCATATGTATTCAAATGACGAAAGGACTGATATGCTATTTGCTTATGCAAAATCAAATAGAAATCCTCTTTTGGTAAAAAATATGTATGGTCAGCTATACCCAAATCGTCGTATTCCAAACATTCAAATGTTTAGACGATTAGAAAGAAATTTGAGAGACTGTGGTGCATTTGATAGAAATAAAACTAGAAAATGTTTTGTTACTGGAAGTATGCGGAACCAAATAAATGTTTTAGGTAAGCAAATATTACTTCATAAAGATTAACAAAGTGACGAAAATATTTTTTTTTCAATTTAGGATTGGTCAGTTACAAAAATATTTCTAATCAAGATTATTCTTCACGAGAAATTGCCCACGAACTAGGGATTTCTGTAAAATCTACCAGAAATATTTTGAAAAAGAAAAAATACAAATGCTACAGGATACGCAAAGTTCATCACCTCAATGAAAGGGATTACGGAAGGAGAGTACGATTTGCGATGTGGTTGAGACGTAGAAATATGGAAGTTGGAAATATTTGTAATAAAATAATATGGACGGACGAATCAAAATTCACCAACAATGGTTGGTTTAACAGAAACATCCATTATAGGTGGAATAATACAAATGAACATTTTCATAGAGAAACCAATTTCCAGGAAAGGTTCGGAATAAATGTTTGGTTGGGAATTTTGGGAACAAAAATACTAGGTCCTTTCTTTTACGACGAGCATTTGAGTGGTGAATTTATTTACATTTTTTATCCAATGAGTTTGATGGCTACTTAGATGAATTGCCACTGAACATCCGCCGTGAAATACAATATTTTCAACAAGACGGTGCCCCTCCCCATAATGCAGCAATAGTAAGGGAACATTTAGATGCAATATTCCCAAGAAAATGGATTGGAAACAATGGACCAATTGCCTGGCCAGCTCGATGCCCAGACCTGACTCCTTTGCACTGAATCGAAACATTTCAATAATTAGTTATCATAGTTACGTTTATTAAATTTTTTTGCTTCATTATTAGTTGAATTGTGTGAATGTAATTCCTTTATTTTCATTTAAAAAAATGTAAGCTATCAATGTTTTTTTCATCTGGTGGCACTTTATTTTTGAAATCATATAAAAATATTCTCATGGCTATATATGTTGATATAGGGTGTTTTTTGTGACAGTTAGTTGTGAGTTTTCGAATTTTTGAGTTGTCATAACTTTGTTATTAATAAATATTTTTTCATAAAATTTTAGTCACACCTGTTTAGAGGCACACTGAATCCAGTGGCGTAGTGATTTTTTCAATTAAAGAATCGCTAATAAAAAATCTCGATTTTTGACTAAGAAAAAATATCGTAGTATGCCCTGAAAATTGGAATAAACATTTAAAATTTTGTCCCAAGGTAGACCTTTCAGTACTTGACATTTCAAAAAAAAATTATTAAAATCGGTTTACAACTTCAAATTTTAGGGGGGTGTTTCCATTAAAAATGGGTCACACTGTATATTCAATCAGAAAATTTCGCTGCATAGGGAAATTCTTGGTGCTGAACAAATTTCAGGAGTTTCATAAACCTAATAATATCGCACAAATACACGTTTTCATCATAGCGACTGTTTTACTTTCATCTTTTCGAACTATGACAACCATTTCGGTGAAGTTTTATCTCCCCACGTTGTGTCAACGTTATTCGATATAATCATTGTAAATTGCGTCTTTAAAGAAATAAAATATCGTATAAAATATAGGACGCAGACTAGGGCGTCATAGGATATTTGTAGTTTTATCAGATTTGTTACAAAGCAGTTTAATGAAACTCTTATAAAACATGATTTTGCTACTTGGTATGTAAATTTTCGCTACTGTATTTTGTTAATTTTTGGAAAGCTTCTGAGCAATATAGACTTCTCCCTGTGGTGACTTACTTCCAATGAGCCTTAACGCAACATACATATATGTTTATAGTTGGTTGTCTAACCTATTTCATAGAAACCTTATCAACATTCCCATGCTTATTTTGATTCAAAAACCGCATTTAATGATCAATTCAAATTTGACAAGTTGTCACTACAAGAAGAATAATTAATAAGTTCTGGATGCACATCAAAATAATTTCATAACTTCTTTTTTTGACTTGTTCTCTCTGAAATTGCATACGTTATAGTCCTATTTGTTTCTCAGAGTAACACCTGTATTTCTGCTTACTAGAAAAGTGTGATCTGTTTTACGCTTTGCAAGTGTTGATCTTCAACTGTCAGCTGCCAACTGTCAGCTGCCAACTGTCATCTGTTTCATTTTTCAAGCTATCAGTGTGTCACATTAGCTTTTGGGGTTTCTGACTAGAGACAACCAAACCATATTGAAATATCTGAATGTTGGTATCCTAACTTCCGGAACGAGGAAAGACAGGGTGGATCTCGTTTCCGATTAAGGTAGTTTGATGGTAGAATTTGAGGAAGCTACAGGAGCCTAGCAAGACAGGTATTCCTGGTTTTGTTCGGCTGACGAATTCTGAATTTGTGAAGTGATCCTTTGTGGATATTCCGTTCTACCCATCTCACTATCAACTCCAACGTTTATGATACGCTTATGATAGATGCATATCTTGGACAGTTACGACAATTTGGCGTTTGAAAACCCTGTACCACGCCAACACATTTTTTATACAAGGAAGGTGAGTTATCCAACTTTTCTTTTCATCGTTTTCATGCTAGCGACTGTATAGTACAGTTATTCATTAAAAAACATTCATAATAGGGTTGTGGTCCCTAGGAATTTCACCCAGGAAATTGTCACGGTTCTGGTTGGGTATCTCCCTAGCTCTGGTTGAGCCCACGTCTCCCTCTTGTGGATATTTCTAGTACTATGGCTCCAGTATGGGTCATTTGCCCGAAGTGTAGATCACCTGGTTTCGCCTGATGAATTTCTTATTTCCGTCAGATATGATGGAGCCTTCTTCATTGAAAGTCTTTGTAGACTCCCTTTCCTCATCACCCCATTCCTAGTTGGCCTAGGATCGAGTCCTAAATCTTCACGTTGGTGTCACCGGAGGAACAGGTTTCACCCATATCTTTTATATAGGATGAAATACTACCATTTCAATTTTTAATTGTTAATACTTATTTAATATTGATACTCTCAGGTTGAAGTTTATATCTTTCAACGAATATCTGTAAAAGACCGTCAGATAACGACAGATTTTGCTGACTCATTTTCTCTCTTTTGGGATTTTAAATTTTAAATAGAAAATTCATTTTACCTTGTGCAGAAAATTTTTTTTTTTATTTTCTCGCTTATGGCATTTTAACACATGAATAGATATAACGATTTAATAGTGAAGAACCAAAGCCATAAGATTTGCACGTGCTTAAAGGATTGAAATAGGGGCGCGAACTTGTGAAACCATAGTTGGTTGCTGATGCATTTTCTCGCTTATGGCAATCAACAGAATGAAATTTAATATCGTTAGGAACCCGAAAAAAAATTCCCATAAACTGGTCAGCTGTTGAAGTATATTTTCCGGACGAAAAATTTTGTGAAAATTTTTTTCATTTTCCGGCAAACTTTCTCGTGAACGAAATAATGTGCAATAGAAATTTATTAATGTAAAAGTCTGTCATATAAAAATCCATAAGTCTAGTTCGTGCTATCATACTATATGAAACTGGAAAACTTGCAGAAAAACACAGGAAATTTTGTTCATTTTCTAGTTTATGGGAATTGGCATGTAGGAACAAAAACTGATTTCAAGACTAGAAAAAAAAGCCATAAGTCGGAAACATGATTACGATGTTTTATACAGTGAGGTCCTGAAGTAACGGATACATTAATTTTCTACGTCATTATTTTTTAAGAAAAACGTCGAGTTATGTTCTCAAAAAGACAACCTGTGACATAAAAAAATCACCCCTCCTGCACCCCTCTCAAGGTGACAGTCATTCACCCAATTTTTTTAATGGAGGAGAGGGTCAGTTGAAAACCCTTGAGATTCACCAATCCATTGAAGAACAGAATTTTTTGGGGTTTCAAATATTTTCAGAAATTCCAAGACCTATGTTATGGGTTATTTTTTAGAGAAACCGAGAAGATCTTATGTCACAACGGTACTTGTAAGTCCAGTGCTAAGACATGAGAGACTTGTGCACACATATCCAGTGTGATATGGTTCCTTGGATACGCAGGAACCAAGAAAATATTACATTTCCTTCTGTTCACTATTTGAATTGTACCGAAGACACTTCAAATCGATTTCAACCTATGGTCCAGAACTGCTTCTAATCTGGAAATGAGTTCGATTTTTCATTTAGACAAAGAAGCAATTTATTATTCTGGAACTTTCACTATGATAATAACGCGCCGGAAGCTCTGCCACTAAGGTGGTGGGGAAACGAACTAGTGTTTATTATATTCCTGCGCACACTGGCTTGCTGTGTTTACTTTTTTGTGAACTTTGATTCACCACATAGTGTCACATAGACACAATAAACAGGTAAAGGGCATAATCACATTATTTCAAAAATCTGATGTTCCGTATTCAAATTCGAATGATCATCCGATTATGACACAGCAAGCCAGTAGGCGTGGGGGAATTACGCAGTTAAGATATTTAACTTATAGGGGTTGACGCAAAATTGCTTGAATTGTCTTTACAACCGCTATCAGTTTGTCACAATAATACCCATAACTATTTTTTTTTCACTCTATAAAAAATTATTTAAAAAAATAAATTATTTGGTTCCAATATTACTATCATACTTCCGACTTTTTTTATGGCCTAAGAATGAAGTTTGCAATGCATATGCCAAATCCCATGGAGGAAGAAATGAGCAATTTTATCTTTACTAATTTCTCGCAGCAGAATTTTCAAATAGTTGTATTTATTTATGCAGTGTGACCCATTTAAAATGGAAGCACTCATATCAAACTTTAATTTTTCAACCGATTGGAATGATTTTTTTTTCAATAGGTAGACATTCAAAAAGTCTATCAGGGCACCAAATTTAATGAGTAATTCTTCATTTTCTGGGTCAACTGTTCTCATTATTCAAGGTTAAAAATGTAATATTATTTTTTTTAGAAGAAATCTCACCAATACACTGGATTCGCGACATTTTTGAATAGTTCTTGTTGAAAGTTTGTTGAAACTCGTCCATCAATGAGAAAGTTATAAAAAAATGAAATTTTAAAAAAAATTGCCGGTTAATTAACCCACCAATTCAATTTCAGAACTCTTATCAAAATTTGGAATACACCAAGAAGTCTCGAAATATCACTGGTCAGAATTTCATCAACATCTATTCATAAATAAGAAAATTACAGGATAACAAAATTTTAAAAATATGTTGATGGAATTTCATGAAAATATCATTTTATTTAATGATTTTTCATTATTATTTATCAATAGATTTTGATGAAATTCTGATCAGTGATATTTTGAGACTCCCTGAATCCAGTGGTGTATTCTGAATTTTGGATAAGAGTAGAAATTGAAATGGTGGGTTGATTAAACGGCATATTTTTTAAATTTAATTCTCCAATAACTTTTTTTATCGATGGACGAATTTCAACAAAATTCCAAAATTAACCATTTGAAAATGTCACAATTCCAGTGGTGAAGTCTGATTTCTTCTCTAAAAATTGCTAATAAATTTTTCAGTTTTGTATTTCTGGGTCAACTGTTCTCATTTTTCAAGGTTAAAAATCTAATATTATTTTTTTAGAAGAAATCTCACCAATCCACTGGATTCGCGACATTTTTGAATAGTTCTTTTTAAAAGTTTGTTGAAACTCGTCCATCAATAAAAAAGTTATAAGAGGTATAAGATGTCCGGAGGACTGCTCACTGCTAATATCCTATACAATAGGAAAGTTGGGTCGAAAATCCATCAGAAAACAACTACTTTCCTGGCTAATACCACGACGAACATTGAATTACATCTGATGAAATTTCCGTGCAGAGTTCCTACAAGGTTATCTCTGCAATTGCTTGGTTGCATGGGAATGTTCATAGAAACATTCGGACCATCTATATATCGATTTCGGGGTGTTACCCCTCATCAGTATAGGGTAGGTCTAGCAGTCAATAACTAATGACTGCAACGAATGAATCGACGACCAAACCCATTTAAAGACCGAAACTGAGACCGCGCCCGCACAGTGGATTAACTCCATACTGCGAGCGCCATCCCAGCGCCGGAAGCCCAACCAAGAAAACCCATGACCACGATCTTCAAGACCGTATATAAAACAGAAAAGAAAACTGTAGGTCACAATGAGCTTATGACAAGAGGCATAAGATGTCCGGAGGACTGCTCACTGCTAATATCCTATACAATAGGAAAAGTTGGGTCGAAAATCCATCAGAAAACAACTACTTTCCTGGCTAATGCCACGACGAACACTGAATTACATCTGATGAAATTTCCGTGCAGAGTTCCTACAAGGTTATCTCTGCAATTGCTTGGTTGCATGGGAATGTTCATAGAAACATTCGGACCATCTATATATCGATTTCGGGGTGTTGCCCCTCATCAGTATAGGGTAGGTCTAGCAGTCAATAACTAATGACTGCAACGAATGAATCGACGACCAAACCCATTTAAAGACCGAAACTGACATCGCGCCCTCACAGTTGATAACTCCAAACTGCGAGCGCCATCCCAGCGCCGGAAGCCCAACCAAGAATACCCATGACCACGATCGTCAAGACCGTATATAAAACAGAAAAGAAAACTGTAGGTCACAATGAGCTTATGACAAAAGGCATAAGATGTCCGGAGGACTGCTCACTGCTAATATCCTATACGTTGATAAAGATTCAGGTGATGCCCAACTTGATAATCAAGGTGGTCAATGGAAAACAGTTAAACGCGTAAATAGATACAAAAAACGCATTGTTGGCAATAATGCAAACCTGACTATTAGAGGCGTCCCCAAACTAACTGAATTACATGTCTGTAGAATTGATAAGTCAACTTCTGCAGACGATCTGAAAAATGTCTTACAAAAATCATTCAACGTTGTGGCCTGTGAACCTATCACTCCCAGATATCCACAGATATATTCGTCTTTTAAAGTAACCATTCATGAGCAGACTTTCAGGTTTGCAATGAATCCCAAGTTATGGCCCGAAGGGGCGTGTATTAGCCGGTTTTTTCAGATGCGAAACAAGCTAAGCTACGGCGCATGAATGATGTTTTGGGGTGTTTTGCCCTGAATAGAACTATCATGGAACCGACAAGAGTAACTTCTGCGTCTGGTTCTTGTATAGATAATTTTCTGGTGAGCGAGCATCTTATTTACTTTGAGTCATCAAACATAAATCTCTGTCTGTCAGACCATTTTGCACAGCTCCTGAAGGTGCATGTACAGGGAAAACTGAAGGTTATGGACACTAATAGTTCCAATATGTCCATGTTCCGTAGAGACTTTTCAGAAACAAACACCGCAAAATTCTTAGAGTTCTTAGAAAAGGAAGACTGGGCAGATCTTACTAAGGAAACATGTCCAAATGCAGCTTATGAAATATTTCATAGAATATTAATGTACTATATTGAAGTAGCTTTCCCTATGAAGAAAACGAAAACAGGAGGAATTTTAAAGACTCAATTGTCACCTGAAATATTAGATTTAAAAAAATTAGTCACTCTTTATAACGAACTTTCAAATACAGATGAAAACTACAGAGAACCTAGCAGACAAATAACAGAAACTTACAGGAAAAAACTAAAGGAACATAATATAAAAACTATAGATCAGAGAGTTCATAGCTCGCAAAATAAAACTAAAACAACATGGAAATGTATTAATGAAATCCAGAAGAAAAACAGTGTTAGAAAAGAAATTACTATTCTAGAAGAGGGGGAACAACTTCCTAAAGATATCGCTGCTGGTAAATTCAATAGTTATTTTACACAGGATCAGGCGAGTGGCAATATTGACTACGACTTCATGATAAGCTGTGTCAATATGTGCGCAAACTCCATATATATGGTGCCAGTTTCTGCTGCTGATGTTATAGCTTTAATAAGATCTCTCAAAACTTCAAATGCTAGTGGTTACGACGACATTTCAAATAACCTTTTAAAAAAATGTCAGGAAAAATTAAGCTATCCCCTGACACATATCATCAATATATCAGTTGAAAACGGTACTTACCCGGATAGATTGAAGCTAGCTCAAATAAATCCAATATATAAAAAAAATGACCCGCACCAAATAGAGAACTACAGGGCAGTCAGTATCCTATCCAGCATAGGTAAAATTTTTGAAATGAATATAAAGAACCAATTTCTGTCATTTTTAAATAAAAATGAAATGCTTTCCCCTCATCAACATGGTTTTACGCTGGGTAAGAGCACAGAAACGGCATTGAATGCTTTTCAGGAACAGATAGTAACGGCTCTTGATAGCAGGGTTAAAATATGTGGACTTTTCATTGATTTTTCACGAGCTTTTGACTGTGTTAACCACGAGCTGTTATTATCAAAAATGGAAAGGTATGGGATAAGAGGAGTAGCCTTAAAGTTGATGCGCTCTTATTTAACAAATAGACATCAAAGTGTTGTTATGCAAAACACACAGAGCCCTTCCCTACTCATTAAACAGGGTGTGCCTCAAGGTTCCATATTGGGTCCCCTTCTGTTTCTCATATATGCAAATGATCTCATTCACTTTTTACAGAACCTGTCAACGATCCAAGTGATCACGTATGCTGACGATACAAATATTATAGTATCACAAAAGGATGTCGAAAGTCTTGTGGAATCAACTGAAACTGCCTATAAAAAAGTTATTTTGTGGTCGGCAAAAAACCACCTAACTTTAAATGTACAAAAAACAGTGTTAGTTAATTTTTCCCTGAGCAAACAAACCGAAACCCTCTCTATCTTTGAAAATGAGGATATAAGAGTAGATGCATCAGAGACAACTAAATTACTGGGTGTCAATATTGATAATAAATGGAGCTGGGAAACACATATTGATAGTCTCTGTGCAAAACTACGTAAGAACTGCTATGCACTGCGATTTATGTCCAATCACTGTAGCAAATCTATATTGTTAAGTCTATATTATGCCAACATCAATAGCCATTTGAGGTATGGGATACTTAACTGGGGTTCATCTGCTTCATGGGAAAGAGTTTTTGTTTTACAAAAAATGGCAATTAGGATATTGGAAGGTCTAGGATGGAGGGTCTCATGTAGAGACACTTTCAAAAGTTTAAAAATTTTGACTGTAGCAGGCCTGTATGTATATGAGCTGTGTATTTTTGTCTATCAGAACAGAGATAAGTTTGCTCGTAATGGAGAAAATCATCTGCATGAAACAAGATCTAGAAATATGCTTGTTCCAGGCCAACACCGTACAAAAAAGTTTCAGAGAAGCCACCTGTTTCTTGGCTGCAAGGTCTACAATAAATTAGATCAGAATATTAAAAGTGCCTCTAATATAAGTTTATTCAAGAAATCATTGAAAACCCATTTAATAAATAAGAATATCTACTCTGTAGACGAATTTCTCTCATAATCCGTATGTAAAAACTTAATCGTTTATTTTCACTTGATCAATGTCTCTACTGGTATTTTTGTTTTAAATTTAATTTACATTTATTCTATATTCTAGACGTTTTCTTTGTTATTGTACAACTGTACCTTTCAACAAACGAAATAAATTATATTATTATTAAGGACTTGAAAGTGGACAAGTGAATTTTGCGCCAAACATTCTTTCGTTAAATGTTCAATCCTTAAATGTTAGTTCAATCAATGCTTTGGAGTTGGATCTTCATTGTTTCGATAGTATTCAGTTTTTGTGTTTATCAGAAACTCATTCAACGAATGATTCTATTATTTCAAAATCTATTGAAGGTTTTGTTTTAAAAAGTTTTTTCTGCAGAAGCCTGCATAAGATGGGTGGAGTTGCCATCTATTCTAGAGCAAATTTAAATGTTCAAATAATCGATGTAGAGGCTTTATGTATAGAAAAAGACTTTGAAGTCTGTGTAGTTTCGTGGTACAATGATTCTAATAAATTTATAATTGTCTCTTGTTATCGCTCTCCAAATGGCAATCTGGATGTCTTTTTTGAAAATATGTATTTATTAGTAAATAAACTATATCACTTGAATGCGCATATTTTTGTCTGTGGTGACATGAATATAGATGCTACCCAGAACTCCTTTGAATCCAAAAAATTCAGGGAGTTGAGTAATATATTTTTAAGTTTCGGTCTATGTTCTACAGTGGAATGGCCTACACGTATCACTGATAATTCTAGTACCATAATCGATCACGTATTCACAAATATGAAAGATACTACTATCTGCGTAATAGATAATGAACTTTCAGATCACAGAACTGTACTAGTGGAACTCGGCTCCATTATTGAAATTAATAGAGTTCGTTTACTGAAGAAAAGGAATTTTTGTCAATCAAATATACAATTATTTTACAATCACTTACAGACTCAAGATTGGTCTTCTATTTACCAGTACAACAATCTGGATGAGGCATTTGAGAACTTTTTTGAAGTATTCGGATTTTATTTCGATATTTCATTTCCCTTGAAACAATTGCGAGTGAAATCAAATTCAAGTGGAGAATGGGTGACTGACGAAGTAATCAAATCCAGCCAAAATTTGAAGGATTTATTCATATTGAAAAATACATACCCACTCTTAACGGATCGGTATAGAAAAGCAAAAGGTGAACATATGAAACTTGTACAAAAAACCAAGCGCTGTTACTATCAGAATAAAATCCTTACATCTGACAATATTTGTAAATCAGCTTGGGATGTTATTAATAAACAGACAAGGAAGAGAGAAAGAAATTCTAATACTTCACTTAGAGAAAATGGAGTTGATTATGAGGATCCTCAACTAATTGTAAACATGTTCAATGATTATTTTATTGACAAACCTAATGATATTATAGATTCAATACCGAGTAACAATAATGACACAAATCTCAATATAGGTTTTCGATCTGAAAAAGGCTCCATTTTCCTAAACCCTTTTGTCAATGGAGAGCTTCTGACTTTACTCAATCACAAATTGAAAAATAAGTCCTCTAGTGGACCTGATGAAATCCCAATGTTCATACTGAAAAAAGTTATTTCAATCATTATAGAACCGCTCGTATATCTCGTGAATCTTTCATTTGCCACAGGCTGTTTTCCTTCAAGTCTCAAAATAGGTAAAGTTGTGCCAATACAGAAGATACCCAATTCTAGGAATTTAAATGACTTTCGTCCAATCACAATACCATCGTGTTTTTCGAAGGTATTCGAATTATCATTTTCCACAAGGCTAATGGATTTTCTCATGAGAAAAAAATTATTATCAGCTAGTCAGCATGGATTCTATCCAGGTAGGTCAACTAGCAGTGCCATCTGTGCCTTTTTGGAAAAAGTTGTGAACTTCATCGAGGCAGGCGAGTGCCCAGCGGGAATCTTTTGTGATTTGAGTAGGGCGTTCGACTGTGTCGATCATGATTTGTTGCTGACTAAACTTTATTCTTGCGGAATTCGAGGTCCAGCTTATACATGGGTTGAGTCTTTTTTGACTAATAGAGAACAGTACGTGAATATATCCCACTGTGATGGTACTAAAGAAAATAAGTACAGTTCGAATAAAAGAGTAGTATCTATGGGTGTCCCGCAGGGATCTGTGTTGGGCCCCATGTTCTTTATGATATATATAAATGATCTAGATAAACTAGTTAATGATAATTCGTATATTCTATTTGCAGACGATATTTCCATTGTCGTCAGCGATAAGAATATTAACATCTTGAATAACAATTGTTCAGAGATTATGAACCGTACTGTAGATTGGTGCTCTAAAAACAGTTTATTTCTCAATCCTAATAAAACTCAAATTGTGAGATTTCATAACAGACAGAAGTATGCGCAAAGACTGAATATCAGTATTAATAATGGGAATGAACACTTGACTCAGTCCGATTCTGTGAGGTTCTTGGGAACTGTTTTGGATGACACACTGAACTGGAGAGCTCATTGCGAGTCACTTATACGAAAATTAAATTCATTTTGTTTTTTATTTCGAAATCTCAAACCGTTGTTAACTTGTAATCAGATAGTTACATTATACTTCGCTCAAGTCGATTCCCGATTGAGATATGGCCTTCAATTTTGGGGAAATTCGTCTTTGGCTCCTAATGTATTCACAGCACAGAAAAAACTTGTTAGAATGATCGCTGGTGTCTCTCAACGCAGTTCCTGTAAACCATTATTTGTTAAGTACAAGATTCTGCCCCTGGTTTGTCTGTTCATTTTGGAAATGTCCGTTTACGTTTTCAAAAACAGAAAACTATTTCTGACCAATGACTGTAAACGTGAGAAGTCAACTAGACAGGATAAATACTTATATATTCCATTTTGTAAATATAATGTGACTTTGAATACACCTAAGTACTTGGGATTGAAAATTTTTAATTTGTTACCCGAAGAATTAAAATGTAGTCAGTCTGAGGGACTTTTTAAAAGAAAACTTAAAAATTATCTTTATGAAAAGTGCTTTTATAATTTGACAGATTTTATGACTTAGAGATCATTTGTTTGTGTTGTGTAAAAATAATGTTGTTTTATATTGTTTGTGTTGTGTAAAAATTACTGTTGTTTCATATATTGAACAATCACTGTACGTCTATGTTGTATATTTGTAATTATGTCTACTTTTTTTAATCAATTTATACTTCTTTTTTCATATAGTATTTAGAATACTACATGCCTGCTCTTGTATGACAATTTTCTATACGATGCTGTAATGTATTGTCCACGGAAATAAATTATCTTATCTTATCTTATCTCATCTTATACAATAGGAAAGTTGGGTCGAAAATCCATCAGAAAACAACTACTTTCCTGGCTAATGCCACGACGAACATTGAATTACATCTGATGAAATTTCCGTGCAGAGTTCCTACAAGGTTATCTCTGCAATTGCTTGTTGCATGGGAATGTTCATAGAAACATTCGGAACACCTATATATCGATTTCGGGGTGTTGCCCCTCATCAGTATAGGGTATGTTTAGCAGTCAATAACTAATGACTGCAACGAATGAATCGACGACCAAACCCATTCAAAGACCGAAACTGAGATGAGTTTCATTTTCTGTTTTATATACGGTCTTGACGATCGTGGTCATGGGTATTCTTGGTTGGCCCTGAAAATGAAGATTTATTATCCCAGTGGACTTTTTGATTATCTACCTAATAAAAAAAGCATCGGTTGAAAAAAGTATGATTTATAAGGGTGCTTCCATTTTAAATGGGCAACACTGTATAAAACATCGATATCATGTTTCCGACTTATGGATTTTTTTTTCTGGCCTTGAAATACTATTTTCTCCTCACATGCCGATTCCCATCAACGAGAAAATGAAAAAATTTCCACAAATTTTCCTACAACTTTACAACTTATGGCTTTTCTTGAGGTACATGCAAAGCTTATGGGAATTTTATTATGATGTTTATCCATCAACAAAATCATATGGTTCAAATGCCATAAACGAGAAAGTTTGCCGGAAAACGAAAAAAAAAATTCACAAAATTTTCCGTCCGGAAAATATACTTCAACAGCTGACCGGCTTATGGGAATTTTTTTTTCGGGTTGCTAACGATATTAAATTTCATTCTGTTGATTGCCATAAGCGAGAAAATGCATCAGCAACCAAGTATTTTTTCACAAGATCGCGCCCCTACTTCAACCCTTTAAGCACGTGCAAACCTTATGGCTTCGGTTTTTCACTATTAGATTGTTATACCTATTCATGTGTTAAAATGCCATAAACGAGAAAATGAAAAACAATCACACGACCGATCACTGAATTTTCATTTTTTGGGCTCAACAGTGACATAATTTCCAGTGGTTAAAATCCCAGAAAAGAGAAAATGAGTCAGCAAAACCTGTCGTTATCTGACGGTCTATAATGTAATACAAGTAATACATCTAACCTCATATGCAACAGATATCTAATATTCAATATTATTAGAATCAGTGTTATTTTGGGAATCTGTTACTCTGACCAGTAAAGATTCATTCATATTAAATGTTTGTGTGTTAATTTTTGTTTCGTTTATTCATTTATAACTTGAAAACATCGTACGGCAAAGTCTCTTATAGTTTTGGGTATAACATCTTAATAGTTATTATTGGGTTGCTCAACTTTCCAAGTAAGACATTGACATATTGGAAGCTCTTATTTTTGTGACCATTTTGTTACTGTTCAATGATATAATTCTGTTATAAACGATCCCATAGTGCCAACCGACGAAGAGCAAGTCTGCATTGCTCCTTTTTATTTAACTTTTTAGAAAATAGGGTTGCAAACTGTTGGATCAATCGTGAGAAATTTTCCAACTTGATAACTAGATAATAAATGAAATCGTTGGATGTTTATCAAACATTGTGAAAGGTTCGAAATGTGAACCATTCAATTCCTCACAGAAATTTAAGCGAATTTCGAAATATCTTCGCACATTTCTGGAGTCACTGTACGACAGCCATCTACAATTCTTCTGCTTAGATCATTAAAATAATTTGCTGTATAATATAAACTTTGTATTTAAAATTACCTCTTAAAAAAGTCTAATGGTGATAGATCAGGAGATCCATCAGTCCATTCTATTGGTCCTCGCTTTCTAGTTCATCTCCCTGAGAAATTGTCACCTAAAAATTGGCGTACAGGTGCAACAAAATGTGGAGGAGCTACATCTTGTTGAAAGGTGAGCAGAACTTCAAGTAGATTATCATCATCTTCATGGTCATATGGTCTCCTAGAATCCCAGCATAAACATTCGATTTCTGGGAGTTTGTGAATGAGTTTCCCTGTACCAATAGGGATTTACGTCACTCCAGTATCTGCAGTTGTGCCCGTTCACATGTACATTTAAATAAAAAGAAAATTCTTCAGAATAGTACATATTGTAAAGGTAATTATCATCTCCAATCAATAACTGAATCATGATTTCACAAAACAAAAACAAAATTTGTTGTTATTGTGATTGATTGAAAAAAAAAAAATGATAAAAAGTACCATTTTCAATAAAAAAAAATAAATAAAACTGGTGAATTAAGTAGTGAATATTGTGCTGAAGAAAATAAAGAGGCATTTTGACTACTTTGAGTGTGTTTTTGTGTGGAAGAAACGTGTGATAGAAAATGCCAGTTATCATTCAAAAATAGTATAGTAGTATCTCCGAAATTACTTGAGACAGCCAAAACTTCATTCGGATTTTTTTATCAGGATACTAAGCTACGATAGCCTTCAGCTCCTGATGAACGGAACTTACTTCAATGGTAGCAAAAAAATATGTTTTAACAGGTGAGTTGATTGAATTCATATTTGATTCTGAAAATGAGGTAGATATTTTACCTTACAAATATGATAAAATGATGTTTGAAAATCAACTTGATTAGACTCTGTACAGCCTCTATAACAAAATACCAATGATAAATTAAATTTTTTTGTAGAATTCAAAGGCATCGTATGACAGTTACAATGTTTGTTAAAATAATAGATATGTGACGTCAGAACTTACGGTCAGATTGACGAAAGACGAATGACTATTTGAAAGAGAAGTGCTTATAACTGTATAAGCACTTTCGGCATACTCTTTTTAGATGCCAAACATCCAAGTAACACATTTATATTTTGAATCAAAGTCAGTGTTTGTTCCGTTTGCAAATGAATGACACAGAATGAAAAATAATCAAACCACCTACCTAGCGGAACGCTGTGAGGTTTACTTCCATTACGCAAAATCCCCTAATAGTGCCCCACTTTCAGGGACTGAGGTTCAAATTATGGACTTTAACTATCTTTAACTGGTGTGCATTAGTGAAAATGGTTTTCGGCCAAGAAGTTGCTCGTCCTAAGTGCCAAGTGGGAGCACGCATAAATGTACCTTATATTAAACTGGAGGTAATGATATCACAGATTGAGGACCAACCAACTCTGACGTAATTTGACCCTCTCACTCGTTAATTTGCATCTATATTCTGCGTGTGATTTAATTTCCTTTATTAAAAAATACTCCAGAAAGCAAAGTAAAGATGATTTCCACAGCTGATGAATGTTTTAAAGAAATAATACTGAATATCAACAGAATCTCAAAATAAATGATAGCAACAAAAGTTATATTATGAAATTATTTCACACAAATAGTCGAGTTTATGATCATGAACTAATTGACCGGGGTACCTCAGGGCTCAGTGCTCGGATCAACTTTATTTTTGGTGTACCTAAATGACTCGTTGAGCTTACGAATCTCAGGAAAATTCACAAGTTTTGCTGACCATACCACCCTTTTATGGCATGGTAAAAATATGGAAAGTCTAAAACAATCATAGCTCAAGATTCGAAAATGGAATGATTTTCGCTAAAAAAGTTCACAAAACTACCACAATTATTTCGCTGTACAACAGTTTCATCAAGTGGAGAATATGACCTAAATAACATATTTGCTGTGTTTCCAAATACTGATCGTAAAATGTATATCTGACTTTTACTAAACCTTCGATAAGCACCAATATATTACTGATTATACTTAATCTAGCCATTCGATCAGAAAAACATAATGAGTAGGGGTAAATTATTCAGTTCCAGTTGGTCATTGAGAAGGTTCGGAGAATTTTTCCATTTATTAATCTCCATACTTTCTAAAAGATGCAGCCTCATGCCCTTGTTTTGAACATGAAGGATTTCAAACTCGTGGTCGAAATTATGGTTTTCGGTTAATAATTGGGTGGCATAATAATATGATAAATTCGTTTTTCCGTTTACAAAGCTGTTTCTATGTTCGGTTATGCTCTTTTCGAGGTTCTACCAGTTTGAACAAGATGAAACTTGGGACAACTACCACAGGCTAATTTATAGACTTTTTCTTGTTTTTCCACTTTATATTTGCTGTTTTTTTATAATATAATCATAATAATATGTCATCTGTCATTTTACCATCATTTCTTGAATTTTTTTTTCACTTTCTGAAAAACTGTTCTGTAGGTCTAAAAGCATCACTCATCAGTAATCTTCAGCAGCAAATATATTTGAATTTGTCTCAATTTGTATACATGGCACTCAAAAATCTAAGGTAAGGTAGCGATTTTCCAGAAATTCTTAAAATGCCCATTATCTCGAAAACGGTGATATTTTAACTGAGGTGAAATTCCGATATTCTGAACAGTCATGACCTGGTCTATCACCAGTTTCAATATTGTTTACCGGACACACTGTATGTATCAAACTATTGAAAATTTCAGCCAATAAAAGACAAATTTTCTGGGTCAATATATTCCTGATCTTTGAATGACAAAATCTTTGAAACTGAAATAGATATCAAAAAAATTTACCCATACACATTGTATTATTTTTCTTGTTCCACAGAAATGTGTCGACTAAGTTTTTCCTGATCTTAAGAATTAACTGGAAATTTTTAAAAACTTTTGAAACATCAAAAATTGACTGCAACAGATTTTGAAATATCAGAAAATTACTTTTTTTGATCACCTTTTGAAAATCTACAGAAAACGAATTGATTTTTTTCCGTAATATTGATAGTCCGGGAAATATTTCAATAAAAACGAAAAAACGGGACTATTGCACAATTTTTTTCTACAAACATCAATAATTCGAAAACGAAACGAGATATCGAAAAAAATTATATAAACAGTTTTATTGTCATCAAACAAAAAGTTCACATAATTTTTTTATATCTTGAAAAACACGTATTTTCATGGTAAAATTTTGTTTTTCCGATGTTGGTGTTTTTTAGGACAAGTTAGGTTCGGTAAGGTTAGATTTGGTGATAATTTTATGATTGCGAATAACTGTTTTGTTTTTACTTCTCTGAGCCTTAAAAATTGTTGTTTAAGTGACTATGTAAAATCGATAGAGGAGGTCTAAAACGGTATTTTGGACACAGAAAATGGGGAAATTCTTGATATAGTTCTGCAAATGGCATTTTATGAAACTATAGAAATCAAAGATTGGGCTTATGAAAAAAATGGTTATGTCCGACTTTATGAATGGATCAGTTCACCAAGTCGATGGTGCGATTAGTTATTACAAAGCTAGCATTATGAAATAATTGATTACCTATTTATGAGTTTCCGGAAAAGTTCATCTTACCTGTAACAAAAAAAACGATTCAAACATTTATCCACTTTGACATTATTTGACAATATTATATTATGGTATATTTCCATGGGTCTATGACAAAATATCACGCCCAAAAATATCCTGTTAAAAATGTCCTGCCAATAATCCCCCGTCCAATATTATCCTGAGACAATACTAACAAAATTATCCAGTCCAATTATAAGTCTGATCTAACCTGAACGAACTAACCTAGCTCGCAAATTGGAAGGTTATTACTGGTCAGTTCAAGTAAACTTGATATTATTAACTCTCAGAGTACTAGATGATGAATATTTATCTGAACACTTTCCAGTACATCTTCGATTCAAACTTCAAACAGAGGTCAATAGTCCCAAAGTTCGGCATAATTTGTATATATATATATATATATATATATATATATATATATATATATATGCAATACAATATATAGAATCCACTTTTGTCAATTGTTTTCACTATAGTTAAAACATTATTGTAGCTTTCCCTGATGATGACAATAATACTTGTCGAAATATTGGAATAAACTGGTATAAGAGTATACTTCCTGCATGCTGCTCACCCAACAAGTTCCCTAGCTTGATCTTAACTAGTCAGCAAAGACTACCTCTCTCCTTATATATATATATATATATATATATATATATATATATATATATATATATATATATATATATAAATATATATATATACAGTGTCACCGTTAAAGTCCGCATCATATGGGATTTTTTTTTTATTAGCCAGTTATTGCAAATTTAGAGTTCGTGAACAGTTTGTGCTTTGAAAATTATGCAAAATGACTTTTACGATGTCTTCCTATTCATCGGCTACACCTGTCAAATATGACATTTTTTCTAAAAAATTACTAAATGTCAGGTAATTTCTCAATATTTCGAGAAATATTATATGAAAAAGTTGTTTATTTTTAGATTTCCTACCCACCTACCAAATTTGAACCAGTTTGAACAACTTTGATTTTTTTCTCGTTTTCTTAACCTTACAATTTTTCAGCTATTTTAAATTTAGTCAAATCTGAAAAACCAGTTGAGATGTAATACACACATCTGCTGAAAGAATTTTTTTCTGATTAAAATGTTTCTAATTAGATATTTTCAAATAAATACAAATATGCTGAAAGAATTATGTCTAATACTTGATGCAAAGTGGCTCTAGTTTCAACATAGCAAAATTCACTTTAATAATTTTTATCACATGAAGACATTTCAGATAAGTGCTATAACTCTAGAAATATCAAATCAATTTGCCGTTCAAATTCTTGCTAAATCAATTTCATACAATTATTCTCTGAACTTATAGTCAAAAATTAATCATCAATCAAGGTGCTGTTGAAATGGGAAGTATGCCATGGAAACAATAGAAGTGAATGTTATGGAAATTGATATAAAGTGTTTGACAGTTTCAAGGTTATGAAACAGTAATTTTTATCAAGTAGTAGATTCAAAATGCTGACTTAGCAGAAAAAAATAGAAATTGTACGCATTTGCGGTGAAAATACAAGTCATAGACAAGTTGCGAATATTTTCAATGGACGGCATCCTGAAAGAAATATTCACCAGTCTACTGTGAGCAGGATTATCTCAAAGTTCGAATCGACGGGTTCAGTACAAAATACTTTCAAAAGACCTCATAATCCAAGAGTTTATGATGAAGAAGCTCAATTAAGTGTATGCCTAGATGTGGTAGAGCATGGGCAAACTAGTATAACAGATATTTGTAATAGGACCGGTGCTAAAATGGAGGCCGTGAAAAAATATTACACATTAATAAGTTCAAGCCGTTCAAACCAAAATTTATAAACACGTTAAAAGAGCGAGATTTTGACGTACGGTTGGATTTCTCTTTTTGGTTCCAAGGACAACGAGAAGAAAATTCAAATTTTCCTTGTAAAATTTTATGGACAGACGAGGCGACTTTTACCTCGAATGGGGTAGTCAGTTCACAAAACTGTAGGTGGTGGTCAACAGAAAACCCAAAGTTTGTGATAGAATGCCGAGATCAATATTCTTTCAAGACAAATGTGTGGTGCGGTGTGTTAAATAACAGAGTCATTGGCCCATATTTCTTCCGGGAAAATTTAAATTCAGAGAGATGCTTGCAGTTTTTAAATGATGAAATACGTCAAGTTTTAGATGAAATGCCCCTTAATGAAAGACATAACCTATTCATAATTCGGCAGGAGTTAAAAGATATATCTTGGAAGTATTTCGAGGGAATACAATAGGGCGGAATATGGAACAACCCTGGCCACCTAGGTCGCCAGACCTTACCCCACTAGATTTTTTCCATTGGGGGTATTTGAAGCAAAAAGTCTACAAGCGCAGACCATTTCGAGATGTCAACCACCTGGAGACAGTAATTCGAGATTGTGTATTAAATATGTCTCCTCAGTTTTTAACAAACGCTGTCAACGAAGTTTCCAGGCGAACCATTATTTGCATTGAGCGTGATGGAAGATATACCGAAATGTTATAATTGATATCCAACCCACGTTGTACATTCTTATCATTTGAATCGCCTTATAATAATTAATAAATGTTTATTGTGAAATAATTGTTCATTTTTCTATTACTACAATTCTTTTCAGAGCATGCCAGAGCAACTTCGGAGAATAATTTTTGAAGATTGACTTAGCAACTTTAGGTCTATTGATTTGGAAATGGATTCGAAAATTCAGAACTAGGGCCACTTTGCATCAAGTATTAGACATAATTCTTTCAGCATATTTATATTCATTTGAAAATATCCAATTAGAAACATTTCAATCAGAAAAAAATTCTTTCAGCAGATGGGTGTATTACTTCTCAACTGGTTTTTCAGATTTGACTAAATTTAAATTAGCCGAAAAATTGTGAGGTTAAGAAAACGAGAAAAAAATCAAAGTTGTTCAAACTGGTTCAAATTTGGTAGGTGGGTAGGAAATCTAAAAATAAACAACTTTTTCATATAATATTTCTCGAATTATTGAGAAATTACCTGACATTTAGTAATTTTTTAGAAAAAATGTCATATTTGACAGGTGTAGCCGATGAATAGGAAGACATCGTAAAAGTCATTTTGCATAATTTTCAAAGCAAAAACTGTTCACGAACTCTAAATTTGCAATAACTGACTAATAAAAAAATATCCCATATGATGCTGACTTTAACGGTGACACTGTATATATATATATATATATATATATATATATATATATATATATATATATATATATATATATATGACATGCTCTCCCCTATCCGATAAAAAAAACTAGGGGTTGACGTACCCCTATTTTTGAACCACCCTGTATATAAAAATAAATGTCAGTGTGTCATTGAATTGCGATCGAGATTGAGGAAGTTCATCCAGACTCAATTGGATCTTTAATTCTCATGAACGAACTTACACTGGTTGGTTTAAAATTATTCGAATTGGATTTTTCTTTGTTCCCCCTGTTGTAGATAACGAAATGTAAAAATATAATTGATACGAGATCCAGATGATATTGTACGATCGTTCAGGCATGTTATTCCATGAATAAATGGGCGTTGTGTCAATTCTCGGAGTTGTTGAAAATTCTGAGCAGTTCAGTAATTGTTATATAAATTAGAGTATTGTGTTGAAATTATTAGATAGATAGATAGATAGATAGATAGACATTTATTGATCATTTTCCAACGTGTACATCGGGTTGATAAGTCAGAGTAGGATATAACCCAATTGGTGGGTAAAAAAATATATAATTAACAAATTAAAGCATTGTATTTCGTCAAATAAATTATTTTTAAATTAAATTAGACTTTAAATATACCACAATACTATTATAAGCTGCTACTTTATGTTGATATGGGTATGATGAGCTATTGTGAATTGTAATATCTGTAAGCGACGGTTAATGAAAATAGATAATTAATGCTTATTATTTACTTCAGTTTTTGTTAGGTCCAAAATTATCGAATTATCATTTTCTGATGCTACCGTGAAGTAATTCCAAGAATTGATTCATTTATCTAATTGTTCCTGTGAAACCTACCAAAATGTCATCAACATACTTATACCAATATATGAAGTTTTTGAACATTTTATTACCTTTTATTTGAGTTTCTAAATTATCCATGAGAATTTCAGCTAATAAAGGGCTTAAGGAATTACCCACAATCAACCATCCATCAGAAGAATAGAATTTATTGCTGAATTGAAAATAATTTTGACTTGAAGAAACATCGTGTAAATCCAATATCTCCTGTTTAATGACGGGGTTCACATGATTTATATCTATCTTTATCTATCTATATCAACCCCGTTATCAAACGGGAAAAAAAGAGCAGATATTGTTACAACCGAACACGAATAGCCTAAGTATAAATAAATAATGTTGTGTGATATAAATTATTGTTATCCTACCGGTACAAAATAAATTAATTTCTAACGTTGAGACTATTTTTATTACAGTACAATGTCTACTTCTATAACTTCACTTCTGGAATCTCGAAAAACAAAACTGCATCCCAACGAACTAATCCGTGCAAAAGTGGTTTCGTTCACTGCGAATTTTACCGGAACGATTAAAAGATAGAAAAACGGAGATAAACGAATAAATGATTACACTCCGATTATCCAACAATAGCAGCAAACAAATGCAACTCTGCTCATCCGAAGCAGCTTATTGTGACGGAAAACAACTGCCGTTTATTTCTCACCCCGAGTCCAAATATCGCGTTTAACTTTCACAATGGTACCGATGTACAATACGAAAAAAAAGTAATCTGGGATTACTACCGAACATTATGCTGGTTACAACTTCGGTTGGTTGTGTTTGTTGTTCGTTATTCCGAAAAGGCGATTACCAGTTTTGTGAGGACGTCAATGGATCGGCGAATGCGCTCAGAACAGAAATTGGGGTGGTTCTTATCTACCCCATCACCCCTCTCTCAGTAGGGCATATTCATGTACGCGACTGTTAGTGAGAACCATTGAAATTACATAATTTGTAGAACCAATGATAATATCCCAGAAAGAAACTGACCAAGTAGCAATTTTATATTATGATTGCGAAAACGTTACCTATTGGAAAAAGTTTATAAAATAATTGAGATTTCTTAAATGTTTTCAATGCGTTTATACAACAGCTACAAACGCAAAACTGGCACCATTTCAGAAAATAGGTACTTCAGTCTCCGATAATAATCTATTAAGTCTTTTGAAAATATTACATAACAATTTTAAACACACTGTGGCTACTTTGGAGAAAACTCATTTCTTTTATAAAATATTTTTATTGAAAGGTTCCTTACAACTCTACTTTGAAATAATGTTGACTATTTACCTATTATAATTTGTTCTAGGAATAAATACTTACTTAATAATTTTCAAATATTTACCAGCTGCAATAATTAGACAAATGCGATTTTTTTTGTATTCTCAACTTGAACCATTTTGATTTTCCCTAATGCAGCCATTTTTCGAATTGCATCTGCTTATAAAATACTTGTTTCAAAAACAGGCGTTGTCAGATAATAAAGCTATGTGGTCATTCATTTACTTTACAGTGAAATGCAGAGAAATATTGAGGATTTTGCCAATCGTTAACAAAATTAGACGTAGGCAGGATAATGTACTATTTGGAAGGCGTCGACGACGAATTCAAAGAGAGTCCAGTGTCGTTGAAATTCCAAGAGCTCGTTTTCAGAAATAATTTTGAATATACAAATATTTGTTGGCAATTTGTGCAATCTTTTGAAACCGTATATTCCAGAACCCAGGTGAACAATGTATCGAAACTGACATGAAAGTCGCAAACAAAAAATATTGGTAGCTTTGCGCTTTTATGCGACTGGTTTGGTTTAGTAAATATTTTAACCTGGAAGTAAGTTAGACGAGTGTACGAGGATATATTGAAAAAATTTTTAGCCTACTATGGAACTAAACAAAATTTCAATGTCAAAATATTTTATTACTCAACATATTCTTCTCTCAATTGGATACATTTATTAAAGCGAACCTGCAACGTCTCTGGACCTTTCAAATAAAATGTTTCTTCTTGTTCTGCAAACCAGACCTCCACAGCTTTTATTACCTCCTCATTGAAAGAAAATTTACGACCTTTTAAACTTTTTTTCAGTTGAAGAAAGAGATGATAGTCGGACGGAGCTAAATCTGGTGAATAAGGGGGGTGTCTAGTAATTCAAACCTTAAAGGTTGATTCTCATTAGACGTGCCAGGAACCGAATCGGCAACGGCAAGGCACATGCTCGGCGCGAGCAAGATTTCTTGAGGCAATTCACACTGCAATAGGCTTGCTTGCCGTGGGTTAAGTAGTTTTCAGCTTTGTGAAAAGTGAAATGTTTCCGACTTCTACGTTAATAAAAATTGCTCTGTTGTTAGATGAAGAAGAGCTTGAAATGAACAATTCTAGAAAGAGAAAAAGACGTTATTGGGTACATAATATGCTAAAAAAACGAAATGAAGAAGGAGAATTTGCAACGTTGCACCCAGAACTGTTAGATGACCAGACTAAATTTTTTCAATATTATCGAATGTCTAGGGATGAGTTTGACAATTTATTGGAAAAAATTAAGGAACCTCTTCAAAAACAGAACACAACCTTTCGTGAATCCATCTCACCTGTTCAAAAACTGGCGGTCTGCCTAAGGTAAGTATATTTTAAAATATTCTTCATTTTAGAAATTTTTTTATTCTCCATTAACAGATTTTTTATAAATACATCAGAACCCAAATTTTACCATATAAAATGTAGAACGTAAAAATTGCAACTCTGGTTAAACCTACAACATATTATATAATAAAATACAGAATATACTTAACATAACATAATATAACTACTCATACTTATTATTGTCTGTGGGAGAAAAATTCTCGTAATATGACGAGGCGGATGATGATTGAGGTACCGAGACACTTGATGGTGGACGAGATGCCATTGGGATTACTGAAGCAGGTGACTGTGTTGGAGATGGTAGTGGCTGATATTGAAATTGTTGAAATTGCGAATTTATTTGGGTTTGTATATTAGGTTGTACATTGCTATGGAAATAAGTTGAATGTGTGGGAATATGCGAAGAAATCTGTTGGCCGATATATCTACCTTCAATATCTGAAACAATCTTGAATATTTCTTTTTTTGCAAGATGTTTGTCTGCGGGTGAAAATTTCTTTACGGTAGCTTTAGTGCCGTCAAAAAAGTGATCCAAATCATCTCTTTCAGCACTTGTTTTTTTTTTCGTTCTCCAGTAAGTACTTCATAAGAGTGCCACTTGCTGTCTGATTAGTTGCATTGGAATTATTAGCGTTCTTTTGTACCGGTTTTCTTTTTTTCGACGGCAATTGTGGTATGTCAACAGTGGTAACTTCAGGCACATTAAGATTTTCGGTGTTTGACATATCCTGATTTTGGCTTAAATATTCATCCTCGGTATCCGTACTAACACTTGAAGTTTCATTTACAATAGAGGTCAATCGTTGCTTATCTTTCATGTGCGGCCTGAGAAATTCCAATTGATCGTCATATTTCCATTTTGACCTTATATCAGCTGATTGTCCTGTTGTGGTCTTCTTGGACTTAATGACCTTCCTATATTGGCCACGAATAGATTCCCAGCGATGCTTGCATTGTTGTCCACCTAAAATTATATTTTGTTAATAGTGTTGAAAATTTTTCATACTTATGTTTTAAGACCAAAACCGAGTTAGTTTACTATTTATTTTGTTTTTTTTTTTACAGATTTCTAGCCACTGGAGATTCTTATCAAACCATAGCTTTCAGTTACCGCTTAGGACATTCTACTGTACACGCCATAGTCCAAGAAGTATGCAATGCAATAATTAACAAGCTGTTAAGAGTTTACATCCCCACGCCTCAAAGAAACGACTGGGAACATATTTCTCAAAGATTTTGGACTGCGTGGAATTTTCCTAATTGTTTAGGAGCTTTAGACGGCAAGCACATTGAAATTGTAGCACCTGGTAATAGTGGTTCCAATTATTTCAATTACAAAAAAACATTTTCGGTTGTTCTGCTCGCACTGGTCGATGCAAATTATAAATTTATAGCTGTAGATATAGGATCCTACGGGAAAAACAGCGATGGAGGCATTTTGGCAAATTCCAGACTGGGGGAGCAGTTAGCAAACGGCACCTTGCAAGTACCTCCCAATAAAAACTAACCAGAAACAGATATTCTAGCACCCTATGTAATGTTGGGAGATTCAGCCTTTCCACTCAAAACCTATCTTTTGAGGCCTTTTTCTCAGGACCAAACACTGAATGATGTTGAGAAACGCGTATTTAATTACCGCCATTGTCGTGCAAGACGTGTAGTCGAAAATGCATTTGGCATTTTAGCTCAACGCTTTCGTTTATACTTTAGAAAAATTAATTCAAAACCTGGTTATGTCGAAACAATTATTCTAACAACATGCATACTACATAATTATCTGCGTAGCAACAACGTAAACATACAAGAAGAGGGCAGATCTGTGGACAACAATGAATGTATACTGAGAAATCTACCAGGACAGGGTGGTAATGCACAACAAGCAGCGTTTAATACCAGAGAAATATTTACCAGGTTTTTTAATTCAGAGGCCGGATCTGTGCCTTGGCAATATGAAAAAATATAATCTACCTACTTATTATACTTTTAAGAAAAAATAATATTTCGTTTAATGTGTATTCATAAAATAATATATATTTAATAAATACACTTACCTTTTTGTAATTTTTTGCCAATTGTGTTCCATAATGTGTTTTTATACATACTGTCAGCGTATCTTTTATTAGAGAAATCATAAACAGCTTCATTTTCTCTAACATATTCGATAAGGATTTCATCTTCTTCCAATGAAAAACTGTCCTTCTTCTGACGAGACGACATATTCACTCTTGTCACCACTACACTCCTAAAATCCTAGGAACGCAAATACTACCAAGCCGGTAACGTATTCACACTTGTCTGAACCTGCACGGAACATGCTCGGCAAATATTGTTTGAGAAGAACCCCGCGGGCAAAGGCCGTCGCTTGCCGAGACGTTGCCGGCATAATGTGAATTTAACCACACAAAAACCATATGATCAATGAAAAAGATATTTTGCCGATCCGGTGCCTTGCCTGTGCCGAGCACGTGGCTTGCACGAAAGTGAGAATTGGCCTTAAATCACGAATTTTTTGCATGGCAACATGAGATTTGTGTGCAGGGGCGTTGTCCTGCAAAAACAAAACACCTTTGGATAGCTTTCCGCGTCATTTCTCTTTAATTTTTTCCCGTGGAGTGGTCAGTAATGTCGAATAGTAATCTCCAGTTATTATGTTCTACCCTTAGCAAAAAATCAATCATGATTACTCCATGGCAATCCCAAAAAACTGAAGAAAGAACTTTTTCAGCAGATTTTTGGAGACGAAACTTCATAGGTCTTGGAGAACCGGAGTGTCGCCATTCCATCGATTGTTGCTTTGTTTCTGGATCGTAGAAATGTACCCAAGTCTCATCCATAGTAACAATTCGGTTTAAGAAGTCTACATCGTTTTCATATCGAGCACAGATCGAACGCGATGCTACTACCCTTGCACGCTTTTGGTCAACATTCAAACATTTGGGGGTCCATTTTGCAGCAATTTTTCTCATGTCCAAATTGACGTGAACTATATGATGAACGCGTTCGTATGAAATATTCATTCCTTCAGATATCCGTTTTAGTCCAATTCGACGGGCTGTTAAAATCATGTCATGAACTGCATCGATATTTTCGGGGACTGACACAGAAACTGGCTTTCCCGATCGGTCATCATCTTCAATGGAAAATTTACCTCTTTTGAAGCTTGCAGTCCAATTTTTCACGGTCGAATACGAAGGACATTGATCACCAAGGGTATTAAGCATATCTTCTTAAATCTGCTTACCCCTTAACCCTTTTAAATACAGGTACTTGATGATGGCTCCATACTCCAATTTTTCGATTTTCACAATTTCGGTGGACACATTTTTTCTTTTAATTCATTGCGTAACTCTGGTTTACTTTTTTGACGTCAAACTTTACACTTACACTTCTAATAAGTTATTGTTCGTTGCTATGGTAACGCAATATTTTGTTTACGCAGGGAACTGGACCAGGCTAACTAGATATCAATACATCCTCGTATGTTCATAGGAAAGTTATTAAGTTTTACAACTATTTATGTTAGAATATTCGACTTCCGATATCGGAATGTGGTGCTCTCCCTTCAAAGGTCAGAACGGGGCATATTCTACCTTCTTTTTATGTTTCAAATGTGCAATAGCAATACTATTATTTCGTTTGGATCACAAAACTTTCAATCTTTGGAAACAAGCTACGAAGGTCAAAAATCAAAGTCCTGAAAGTTGACTTTGAAAGCACCATTTCTTTTATTCCCGTGACTTACTATGAACATACATTGTAGCTTTGTCATTACGATTTCTTTCATCATGTACAATAAAGCATATTTTGAAATATATTAAATAAAAACTGCTTCTTTCACTTTGCTTTATATTTTAGCAATGGTTTTTATATGACTACGAATATATAGTGACCTAGGACTTTCTTATTCAATTATGCTACTTTTTCTTTTAAGTCGTTTGTACGGACTTTGGAAGACTAAATGACAACCTTTCAACCCATGAACTCTTGAATTTATAATCTGATAACCAATCAGTACTTATCTGACGAAGTCTCTTCAATTGTGAACATATATTCGAATACTACCAAACTAAAATACTTCTGAAGAAACATTTTCAAATTTGCTTCTCTTGTCAGTATCAGTCTTGTCCCATTTAATTTATTACTTAGCTCTTGTCACATTTCTCTATATTTGCCAATTATTGCCTTGCGCATTTGCGGAACCCAAGCGACCTCTGGCAAAATCTCGATGATTGTTCATAATTATATTCATTTATGTATGTATATATGTATTGTCTTTTATTTTGGTCGAAATGACGATATTTTTGCAAATCAAAAACTTTTCATCACCTTACAAAATTGACTTCTCGACACTTCTTTAGATGTCGAATAAAAATGACATTGGTAGTCGAATCGCATATTTTGTTTATTCGACACGACAGCTGTCGAGTCGAGAGATAAGAATCCCGCTGCAGATAGTATATTATGATAAAAGTTTTATAAGATACCATTTTGTCGCACACGTTGCAACAATGTGTCTTATAAAAGGTCATGTAACAATTAAAGTATATAATAACTGCACCATCCAAGGCAACAAATAACACCACAACTTTCAAAGGTTATTCTTCTTCTTTGTTCAATATCTGAAAATACCATCCCTCTTGTCTGACGTGCAGGCTGCCGTTTCTTCAACTGTCTGCCAAATGAAATAAGAAACGCGGTATCCCCGGTTATTTTTAAGACTAGACTTAAGGAGCTCCTAGTGAGAGAATGTTTTTATACCATTGAGGAATTCGAATCCTACTTTTCAATTTTGAAATAAATTCGAGGTATTTTACATTTCATGTCAGTTATCATTGTAATTCTGTATTCCGTCTTGTATGTCTTTTGAAACACTGTTCTTCACTATTTTTAAATTTTAAATTGTAAATTGACTTATCCTATCTATTGTTATCGGTAGTTGAAAGGATTAATAAACATTTTATTTTATTTATTTTATTATTTTATTTTATCTGACAATTGATTGTTACCAATCTCGAAAAAAATTTAAATGCGTATCGAGATAGAAGCCATTTTGATATGCATTCGGGTTTCATAATGACTTCATTTTAGACTCCAAATAGAAAAACAATTTTAGATGATTATTATGTCTACATAAGGTTAGTCAGGTTAGGTTTGGTTGACTAATAACTTACGATTTTCAACTCGGCTGTCTTGTCATTTTAAACATCCCGCCAAAGTTGATTTACAAAATTTTTATTCTTGAAAATTTCAGGAAGGCTTTCTTTTCATTGAATCCTCTGCTCTAAGATGTGGAAAAACATTGTCAAGATGGGACAATTTAAAAAACACTTTTTCGTACTTCCGGGCCTAAAGTGACAACTTCACTCCCTTGTGACAGGTACTAAAGTGTCACATTTAATCCCTCCGGGATTAAATATTGACGAAACTCCCGGAACGATAAAAAGCTAATAATTTTGGAAATTTACTTATATCAATATCTTCTCTAATGTTAATAACCGATTTCAGCATTGAGTAATGTGCCCAGAGAGTTGAGGCACAAACCGCTTTTGATTTATCATCGAAGTAGACTAACAGCGCATTTTCAGTAGGTTGTCTCACATTTTTTAAGCGGCACCACTTTTTAAAAGCATCGTACTGCTGCTCGTATAGTTTTCTAGATTTCGGTGGTAACAATTCTTCACCTACTTCGGCTGCTCTTTTATCAATATCAGATACACCTTCTTCACTCATGATACCAATAATTATCAATAACAATGTTTCTTTACAATGACACTAGTAATGACAATGTTTCTAAATTATAACTGTCACAACGCAATGTTACTATGGTAACTTATTTTAAAGACAGTTTATTAAATGAGTTGAAGAGAGAAAAAACTGATTGAAATTATTGAAATAATTAATAAAATCATACCGGAAGTACGAAAAGTATCGTATATACCTTGCGACTGAAGTACATTTAATCCTTCAGGTAAATTATGGCCCTCCCTGCGGTCGGGCCATAAACTTTACCTTCAGGATTAAATGTACTACTTCAGTCCCGCGGTATATAATGTACTATTTTCAAGATTGTTTCTTATCAAGTATTTTGAGCGGTTTTTAAGCACCCCCCCTGTTAACTTTTGAACGGTTTGACGTATAAACATGATACAAAAACCATTTTGAATGGTGTCACTGATACTACTATTCGAAATGAAAGGCATTGTGATTGATCGACAGGGGGTGAAGAGGAGCACATTAACTTAAAAATTTCAACTGGCATGGGGGTTCAAGTGATACATCGTTGAAAACAATTCCCTTTCCAACCATCTAAATTTTTTTGAAAGTCGTTATCGGTGATAACGTTCAAAATGGTTTTTGTTTCATGTTTATACGTTGAACCGTTAAATAGTTAACAGGTGGGGGAGGTACTAAAAAAAGCCGCACTGTATAATAATTTCTGTGACAGTTTCCGGAAATGTGGCGACATGTTATAATAATATCAAACTTAGAGTTGAATAAACCGAATTGATTGTTTGGCCATAATTTGACTTCGAACTCCAATTCGTTAGAATAACAATTCGATGTGTGGTTAGACTAATGGAATTGCAGGTAAAGTAGAGAGCTGTAACCACAAACTGAATTAACTCGAAATCGTGCAATAACTTCAATGGCCGCACGCAGAATAAGGACCAGAAAATAGTTTCGAGTACAGTAATTCGGCGAATGGCGAATGCTCATTAGACCGTTAGATTACTCCTTTGAGTAATGGATTTTACCTCCAAATATGTTTTTATTAAAACCGCAAATATTGTCTTACATGTCGCAGGTATAAATTTACATAAGGAAGGGCAAGATAGTTTTGTTGGAAATTTTGAAGTTTCAAATGTTATTCTTAACCCCGAATCCTTTTTGGAAAAGACCCGAATCTATTACCTGGTACAAAAATTGCCCGCTAGGAATAAATCAAATATCGAAATAGACCCGAGAAGCAGCACAGACAATCGGAATCAAGAATGCAAAAATAACTAACCATTCTAACCGATCAACAGCAGTTAGTAAGCTAGCTCCGAGCAATGAAAGATATAGAGAAGGCTTCTCTGTCTCTTTCTTGAAAGCAACATACCTGACGTTGTTTACAAACATCTCTGCCCGAATCATGTTAAAAATGGGCAATCTCGGATATATCCGTTTGCACTCGGGGACCAGGTTGGAATTCCATGTTATATTCACTCTTAACTTGGTGATCATGTTTGTTTACGTCCGTTTGCGACTTATTTATCGTCTTGTCAAATTAAACCATGGGCGTCGCAGCATGGTAATCATGGCATAATCCCGACTATTTGTTGAAATAGCTGTATAAAACATTGTTACTATTTAAGTCGACCTTAAAAACGATTACCTATCAATGATTAGGAAAAAACTTGTTGCAGTGTAGGTACACTAAGGAGTAAATAAGCAAACTCAACTCTTCTGTCTTGTTGGAATGACTTTCGAGTACTTGAAACATAGCGTCGTTGATACTGCAATACGAGCTATGTCACGAAACATTCATTTCACAGGAGACTGTAAAATGATAATAGGTACTACATACAAATTTCTACGCGCGATTATTTTATACTTTGAATTCCAAAACAATGACCGGTGGAAATTCTTATGTAGTAGTAATTTTTTTCTTTGGTGTTTTGGCATCAACTGCTATGGTCATTAGTAGTTATTATATACAGTCTTCTGTAAAATGAGTGTTTATGGACATATTGCTCGTATTGCAGTAGTTTAGTGATATTTTTTTACTTTGAATTTGTTGGACTTGGAATTCACTTCACTATTCTGCAACTATAACATCATAATAACTTGGCAGTTATGTGTGTGTGTTTGAAATGTATGCTATTTTAGAGTAATTCGTGATTGTGAAACCGATGATATGGACACAGATGATACCAGAAGAAAGTGTTTAAAAGTAGCAAAGAGAGCTATAATCCGTCGGATACAAAAAATTAGACTACTCCAGCAAAAGAATAGAAGAATGCAATACAAAATTTTGGTTTGTTTCAAACTGGACAGACGATTTACAATAAGCAAGTCATCGCTCCACCCTGTGAGCAAATCAAGACTACATCAAAATAGAGCTGTTGTTTGGTATGTCTGCAGAGATGTCTTCAGAGATACATGTCGACACCTAATTGGTCATAAACTTTAATGACTCTCACCTCTTTGATGTTTAAGAAACAGAAGTAAAATAATAACTACATGAAATATTTCTCGTTTTCCTACCAGGCAGACTTGTAATATCGATCGCCCACTGAGCCTAACTCTACATAAGTTACTTTTTGACAACTCGAAAACACTTTTTGATTATCTGCCCCAGGATAACAATAATAACAATAACAATAGAAAAAAAACATAAGAAAAAGAGTTAAAGAGCTATTAAGGCTTTTACTACACTTTGGATTGGTAGTTCAATGATACACTTTCAACATAGATTTGAATGTAATCTGTTATGTGTATTATAGTTTATGTGTAAATTATTATGTGTATAAAACATGCATTATATTACTCATAAGAATTTACACATAAACTATAATACACATATCTGTATCTCAGAGGCAAACTATGTTAATTCAAAAATTTGCATTTCACAGGAGATGTGTTTAAAGGTTTTTTTGATCAATTATGTTATGTTTCTGTCCAACTACTCGAGACAATACTTTCAAATTTTGAAATTATTAAGGTGAGAACAATGTCTTCCATAGCAGATGTTTACATTTGAAAAAAAAAACTAAAATTTTTCGTTAAAGTGACTTTCTTTAAAATGATTTGGATAAGATAAAAATATTGTTATTCGGACTCGACTGCAAGTTAGGTTCAGTAAAGGAAAGTAACACTAATGCAAAACAATGTTCAGTTTATTGAACTTTCATTCAAAAGTATTTTCAAGAAATGGAGGAACATTTTCAATACAATTTCGATATATTTGGACTTAAAATAGTTTGCCTCTGAGGTACAAATATATATAGTGTAGGTATAGTGTATAATTTACTGATGTGATCCAACAATTTGAATATATTTACTTTTTTACTTCAGCATTTTCAATTATTTTTTCAGTATTTATGACCTTATTGTATGCTTTGTCAGCAAGAATCAAATTTTTTGCACAATACAGTATTTTTGATAGACATCTTGACAACACATGTGTTTTCCAACCAAGGCATGTTGTCGTCTAGAGATGAAAATAACACATGAAAAAAATTCATCAGCACGCCGCCACTGGTTCTAATCTTACATCCGACTATCATAACAATAACAAATCTCCCCCTCCGAACTCGGAGGTTACCCCTCACCCACAATCTATCACAAAGGATAGTGATATGCAGATTTCATAACAACGAGTGTTGTTTATATAGATATGGCACCTCTATATTTTTTATTGCTCGGAGTAAGCTAGCTAAAAGTGGAGTTCAAGAACAGCAACTAATCATAATCACAGGACATAACAGCGCATCTTCTTTTAAAGAGAAACATTCTCAATTCAAAATTGAATCAATACATGACTCCTCTGGAAATGGAAAAAACCCTACGATAAAATTGAAGTTACTTTTTTGTAATATCTAACAGAAAACATTTACTTCCCCGGCAAAAAATGGATCCCACTCATCTGGATATAATTAACAAATTGAGAAACATGTATGATATTAAAACAACTGGTCTATCAACAACTGCCAACAATCTGTCAGCCTCTGTTCCAGCTTCATCAGCCCAATTGTCTTCATTTAATACCAATGTCTCATCTAATATAAATAGCAATGAAAACCAAATATTTGTGACCTACACAAATTACAATTTTTATTACAACTGTACGGATACAAAATAAAAATAATAATTTTCTCAATGTATTATAATGAAGAAATTGTTAGAAAACGTCGGTGTTCATTATCAATAAAATTCTTTGTTGTTGGTTTTAATCTACCTCATTCAAGAAATAATCTTGTTGTATATCACACGACCTATAAATTTTAATGAATTAAACTATCAAAATATTTTTGCATGATTGTGCTTTTTGATAAATAATTTCATGCACAATAATTTCAAAATAAATTCTTGTGCGTTCAACTATTTTCCAAGCAAAATCATGCTCAAAATATTTTGAAAGTTTAATCGATTAAATTTATAGGTCTTGTGATATAACATGCATACGATCGTTTTGTTTTGTAAACTGTGGATAATATGAAAATTGGAATCCAATCTATCATTCAATGTTAAATGAAGCATTTGACTACTTACTCGACTCACTCCTCTGGTGTCTCAATGTCTCGTGCCCAAAAAAGAAAACCCGCAACCAAAGCACTCCAAAGAGCTGGATATATCCATCAGATATAATTAAGGAAGGAGACCACTTGAGGGAAATGTTCATGATTCTCTCAAACTCGGGAAATATTGATTCTAATCTAAATGAAGGGTACAAAGTGAAACACGAGAGCATAAACACAAAATTAAGATAGCAAAGAAAAAATTTGTTAGCGCGAAAATTAAAAATTCAGACAACAAAATAAAGGAAACTTGGAAAATCATAAACAATGAACTTGGTAGAAATAAAGATAAACTGAAAACCCCCATCCATCTAAAACAAGTAGCTGATCACAAAACATTCACAAATGAGGTGCCAGAACTGTTTGCTGAACATTTCTCAAACTCAGCAGAAACTGCTATACTAAACCACTTTTGGCAAAATATGTCTCTGCCATGTACTGTAACTGAAAATGCACATATTATCAAAACTTTTAGCTGTCAGCCGATATCAGAATACGAGATAGTACATACCCTATCAGAAATTAAAAACAAAAAATCTTTTGGCTTTGATGAACTCTCTATAGTTACAATTAAGAAAATAATCCCTGCTATAATCAAACCGTTAACATATCTCATGAACCAATCTCTTATAAAGGGGTGTTTCCCAGACATTATAAAAACAGGTCTTGTTATCCCTGTATTTAAAAAAGGCAATATCACCGAAGTTGACAGCTACAGGCAAATAACGCTGCTCTGCAACATATCTAAACTATTCGAAAAGGTCGTAGCAGTAAGAATAATCGAACATTTGGAAAACAATAACATACTGTGCATATCTCAGAACGGATTCAGAAAAAATAAGTCACAGCCTCTTACCACCTACTGAGCCATATATACGGTGAGACTGATAACAACAAATGTGTCATATCATTGTTCTTCGACCTATCGAAAGCTTTCGATACGGTGTGCTCTGAATTTTTAATCCAAAAACTAGCAAATCTTGGTTTTCCTAGTAACATAGTAAAATGGATAAAATCTTACATGAGAAATAGAAATATGATCGATATATATAACGGGTCATCCTCAGAGCCAAAAAATATAAAACTAGGCGTGCCGCAAGGTTCAGTCCTGGGACCGCTACTATTTTTAGTATATGTAAATGATCTACCACAACATATTGTTGGGGGGCATGTCACAATGTTTGCATTTGATACTACCATAACCATATCTGGGCAAAATGCAGAGCAACTCGTCAATAAATCTGAAAGTATCATTGAACAGTTCAGTATATGATGTCAAAAAATAAATTGATTCTGAACACTTCAAAATCTATTTCTGTGTGATTCCACTTCAGGCAAATTACCCCAGCCCATTCATTCAAAATAGACGAAATTCAACTTTCACAAGAAGTTGAATTCTTGGGTACCTACCTAGATTCCAATTTAAACTGGGAAAAACAAGTGGATCAAACTTGTACACACTTAAACAAAGCTCATTATGCCATAAAGCAAATGAAACCAAATCTCGACAAATCTGGAACACTAAGCATTTACTATGCATTGGTCTACTCCCACATCAGTTTGAACATTATGGCTTGGGGAAGAGCAAGAGATTTTACAAGGGTCTTTATAGCTCAGAAAAGGATTTTAAGACTTATATTCAATACGGATTTTCGAGAAAGCTGTCGACCTACTTTCATAAGGGAAAAAATATTGACAGCACCTTCAATTTTTATCCTCAAATGTGTTATGTTTGTTAGAAAAAACTCCGGAATTTATTCGAAAAGTGCATCAGAGCACGAACACAATACACGAAAAGGCGAACTTTTTCTAATCCCAAAACACCGGTTGTCACACTTCAAAAACTCTCCTCACTACTGTGTAATAACTTGCTACAACAAACTACCTGATACAGTCAAACGAGTTCAAAGTGATAAATTATTTCAGAGTCATATTGAAACGTTTCTACTTGAGAAATACTATTACACTCTCCAAGAATACCTGAATGACAACTTGGCAAACATATCTTGAATCCGGTGTGCTCAGTACAAATACGCTTCAATTATATAAGTCTTATAATTTTTTTTATCGTATGTGCTGTCTTGCTATATATTCTATGTCCGATCACCATAATCATTACAATTTGTATATTTACATATTTTTCTACATAGTTTATTTATATTTATCCTTACTCTTATACAGAGGGATAGCTTTAGTTTAGTGACATACCATATGTACCTTTTGTGTACCTAAATTGGCAAATAAATATATTATTATACTTTTTTATCATTTCAGCAGTATTTTTGTACCCATACCTGAGACCACATTCTCTAGTAAAAATAAATTATGTGGTCTGGAATAAATTTGTTATTCTACTGGACCATGAAGGTCCATCTATACCTACCAAAAATTTAATTATCAATGTGTTCCAACGGTCCATAATTGATACTTGAAATAGTAACCCACTACAGCACTACGCGGGCATGATTGACTCATCAGGGGGGGGGGGGTCATGGTGCTCAACGTGTTTAAGTCACCTACTAATATTATTTCCGAATATATGACCACTAATCTAGTATAGCAGTGAGTAACACACTCCTGTTCACCCACCCTTCCAACTGGACTAAACACAATTAGAGCTTATTCGTTTAATTCTGGCTGGCAATTTCCGCAAGATTCCAAATGAAACAGTCGACGTGCACAGCAAGGTAGATGAATGTGCGGATTCTTGTGCATAATATTCCTAACAAACATGCAATCCACCAACCGTGCTGTTAACCGCATTTGATTAAGAGAATTCAGGTACTGTTTATTGCTCTATTCTCTCTACATTATGACTTATGAAAACGTTAATTTGTATGAATTAATTACCTTCGCGTCTATCAAAGTGGGAATTTGTGGTTCAGGGACGCAGTCCTTTAGATCTACTAATTGAAAACTGAATTTTAACCCGGTTTCGGAACATTCACAGTCTCTTCAGTAAGTTGCCGTAATTGCTAGCTAGTTGGCGTGGGAGTGATTGCGGAAATTTCCAAACTCCTAGAAGTTTCACAACCTCGAGCCAGAATCTGAATTACCAACTACCAACAAATTTCACAAAAAAATGCCGCTGTAACGACCAGTGCAATCATAATATCGATACCGTTAATAAACTTCCATCACCATCAAGTCATTATTATTCTCATCAAGGCATTTTATACACACGTGAAATAGTCTAGTCTACAACAACTTAGCTATGGAAAATATATAACCTATAGGGACTTTGCTAACCTTGATATCAACTCTTTTAATGATGACCTAACCAGAGTAAACTGGGACAATATCATGCTCCTTGCCGTAGATTTAGAGCAACTTAACCACCCAAACCATGGACTACCTATAATATCAAACAATGCTCGGACTGAAACGCAAAGCTCTACAGAGATATAAGAGAGTAAATACACCTGAATCCTGGAAATATTACAAAGACTTACGCAACTATGTTTGTGGTGCCGTTCGCCGGGAAAAATGTGCATACTTCAACTATGTATTGCGACAAAATATTCCCAGGGTTACTTGGAATACCCTCAGGGGGTCTATTCTCGAGTTCATGCGAAATCATTTTCAAACGTTTGAAGTAACATAGAGCGATACAAACACCGCGCGTTGGAAAAAGACACAACATTGAATTCGCATACGTTGAAACTCGAGAATTGACCCCCTGGTCTCTTGACATGCTACGTGACAAAAACATAACTGACATACCTCCAGGCTTAAAAATCTAGATTTACTTAATATTAATTTCACTAATATACCGTCTCTTAATAAAACTGCAGGGCGTTTTGATATGAGCGAGCTACGAAGATATATTGAAAAATTCTTAGCCTATTATAGAACCAAACAAAATTTCAATGTCAAAATATTTTATTACTCAACATATTCTCCTCTTAATTGGATACATTTATTACAGCGAACCTCCTCGTTGAAAGAAAATTTACGACCTTTTATACTTTTTTCAGTTGAGGAAAGAGATGATAGTCGGACGGAGCCAAATCTGGTGAATAAGGGAGGTGTTCTAGTAATTCAAACCCTGAATCACGAATTTTTTGCATGGCAACATGAGATTTGTGTGCAGGGGCGTTGTCCTTCAAAAACAAAACACTTTTGGATAGCTTTCCGCGTCTTTTCTCTTTAATTTTTTCCCGTAGAGTGGTCAGTTATGTCGAATAGTAATCTCCAGTTATTGTTCTACTCTTATCCAAAAAATCAATCATGATTACTCCATGGCAATTCCAAAAAACTGAAGCAAGAACTTTTCCAGCAGATTTATGGACACGAAACTTCTTACGTCTTGGAGAACCGGAGTGTCGCCATTCCATCGATTGTTGCTTTGTTTCTGGATCGTGGAAATGTACCCAAGTCTCATCCATAGTAACAATTCGGTTTGAGAAGTCTACATCGTTTTCAAATCGAGCACAGATCTAACGCCATGCTACTACCCTTGCACGCTTTTGGTCAACATTTGGGGATTCATTTTGCAGCAATTTGTCTCATGTCCAAATTGACGTGAACTATATGATGAACGCGTTCGTATGAAATATTCAGTACTTCAGATATCCGTTTTAGCCCAATTCGACGGTCTGTTAAAATCATGTCATGAACTGCATCGATGTTTTCGGGGACGACACAGAAACTGGCCTTCCCGATCGGTCATCATCTTCAATGGAAAATTTACCTCTTTTGAAGCTTGCAGTCCAATTTTTCACGGTCGCATACGAAAGACATTGATCACCAAGGGTATTAAGCATTAACCCTTTTAAATACAGGTACTTGATGATGACTCGATACTCCAATTTTTCGATTTTCACAATTTCGGTGGACACATTTTTTTTTTCATTTATTGCGTAACTCTGGTTTACTTTTTTGACGTCAAACTTTACACTGACACTTCTAATAAGTTATTGTTCATTGCTATGGTAACGCAATATTTTGTTTATGCAGGGAACTCGTCTAGGCTAACTAGATATCAATACATCCTCGTACATTTAGATTTACGACGAACAAAATTTATGTCACCGTGACCTGTCTGCGATCAAAAGAGAAAATGGACACTTTTATTAAATGAGTATTTTTCGAGATCCATTTAGTTGAATGATTTTAGGTCATTAGAATTCTTCCATTAACGTTCCATTTACTCATTATGGAAGATTATGAAAGGCATTTAATTAAAACGAATAACGAGTCAAAGAAAGTCATGGAAAGAGATGTATTTATTATAATGGATAGAACTGAGCAGTGAATATAAATGTTTTAATGAATATTTCGTCTGGAAACTTCTTATGAATTCTTGGGTATCGTATGAATACACTGAGAGAACAGTTTGGTTCTATTCACTAAGAATGATCAACTGTCACCGAATCCGTTATTGAAATGTGCCCTAATGAACATTTGTTAGGAAGAATCAAATCATTTGTTCACACCTTGATGAATAAAGACTCTTTCAAATCTTATTTTTATTCGATCAAAATATTCATTCGTTGATACTAAATAATCATCCTGCATTCCGACTGAAATGTATCATAACTATCAATATACAGGGTGTAACAAAATTCGAAACAAATATTTTAAAGGCGTCTTCCAGGGAACCAATTTTTTAATTGTCGGAATTGGTTCTCCAGAGAAATATGACGTCATTTTCTCTCAGTTTCGAGCAATACCTATTTGCGGAATGTCACAAGAGAAACATTTCTCTTGTTATTGACAGATGAAATTTCTAATACCCAACGCAGAAGAACTCGAAAACTCTCCTAGGAATTTAGTTTTCAGGTTGGAAAAACTCGATAATTTTTTAGTGCAATGTTGAAATTATTATTAATCAGGTAGGTAAATGAATGAATTTTACTTTTCCTTTTGCGATAAAAATATCCTTAATTGCCCTTTCTCAAAACCCTATATATTTACCTGTTTTACCCTCTCTCTGCTTATTTTTCTTCTCCTTCACAGCTCAGCCGGCTGCAAAGAAAACTCCCGCTCTCAGTTGGGTTCAAAGGACGTTGGACACCTGTGTATAATTCTGGCAAGAAATGTGAAATTTTATGACATAGAAATGATATACCAATTTTGTTTATAAATTTTAATAATAATTAACCCTCTTAAATTCGAAATAAATGTTTTCAATAACTGAAATACTTAATTTTTATTATCTCTTATTACATACTAAAATCCCTACTAACTTAAAAATACCAACAATTTCTAACTTTGTTCTAAAATATGACCTTATTAACTAAATTGTTATTTACTTAAAAAAATCTATACAAGTTTGGCAATTGTCCACTAGATGGCTTTAGTTTATAGACAATAGTGGACTTTCTATAATTAATGTTCTTTGTTGTTAAAATACTGATGAACTTGATAATGATGAACTTGAAATGAAATAGTTCGAAAAGTTTTATATGACGTTTGTGGTTTCTATTAAAATGTTCGGAAGTTGATTTAAAGTCTGTGGCTGCAATTCTGTTACACAAATACGCCTTACTTAGGACACAAATGAATGGATTTATAATTACCTTGGAATTCCCTCTGGATTCTATCTACTTAGTGCTTATTTGAAATATAATGCTTTCTCTGGTAGGTACTGTTATGATTCACTATATTATTTCACTATATACAATTTTCAATCAAAAATCAACAATTCACATTTATCAGAAAACGAAATCCTACTTAGGCCGACCCTGTTCAGGCAAAGAGCTCTCTGCGAGGCGTGACGTCACACATAGCAAAGATGTTGGAAGTTTATCAATTAATTTAAAAATGTTGGTAATCGTTTAAGGGATTTGAATGTCAGTAGGAAGTACAGAAAGATTCAGAGAATCTAACCATTACAATCAGTTTTATAAAAAGGTCTTGAATCACCAAATAACAATAGGAATTGCCAAGCAGGAAATTAGTCATGTACGCCACTATCATGACACCTAGAGAAATTTTATGAAATTTCAATATGAAAATGTTCATTGTGAAAAATCCTATGGTAGTATGCCGAATTTAGAATGTTTAGAGTTTAGTTTAGTATAGAAATTAGATTTCATAATGTAGTATTTAATTAGTAATTCATTGGTGAAGTTCATATATGCAAGAAAATGAACCCGTTGCTAAGGCAATTTGGCTTTCAATTGTTGACAACAATGAAAAGGGATTCAGAAAATGTCCATCGAAGGGGAGAGATATATAAGATGTGATCCCTGAATAATTAAACTTTTCTCAGGAAAAACATAAAGAAATCTCATGATTCCAATGTCAAAATTAACTTAAAGTGAATGTGAACAAACACCAGAACTTACCAAGTGCTAAATGTTCTCTTTCTTGAGAAATTCGACTTCAGACGAAGATGCCGGTCTCCTGGTCTCCTAGCTTCTAGAACCCATAGAAGCTTTTCGAAGAACAAAACCAGTAATAGATCCCAGGTATTTATAAAGGCCTTTATATGCATATAAAACGGTGGAAAAACTTGCGAATATGGACACTTGGCCGGTTTTAACGAAATTTTCACAGATGCCTTAAAACAGCGAATAATTTATGTCGAGATAATTTTTTTTTGCGGAAATCATGTTTTTTTGGATTTTTTCGATAAAATGTGTGAAAACATTTATATAGGGAACGGTTTTAAATTATCATTAGTTTCAATTCATTTGAAATTGAAATTCATATTGATGCAAGTGTCAAATGTCAAACAAGCGAAGATACTAAAAGAGAACAATGCGACGTTGCCAGTTATATTTTAATTCCTGCATACCGGGATCAGTTTGCATGTGATTCTTTTTTGGAAATATGTTGAAAACATCTGAAAAATTGTTGAATTTGAGGCTGTATTTTGTATTGATGATGTGAAGGAGGAATCTTGAGCGGTTTTTATTTTTTTTGCACTCAGGTCTAATCATTTGAATTGAAAGAAGGTGGTGTTGGAGAAAGTTACTCCTGATTCTATCAGTTTTAAGCGTTTAAAACGTCACTGCACTCATCGTCATTACGCTCGCTTCGCTAGCCCCTATTACGTCCCGACCTTACTGTAGACAGATCTAAACTTCTAAGGTGAAAGAAGGGAAACCAACCTAACCTAACGTTGGCACTTTTGTTACAGACGTTGCTTTCGATCTCTGTTCACTCTTCAGCTTTGAAACCGTTGAAATAATTGCTCGCTGCGCTCGCCGTCATTATGCTCGCTTCGCTCGCCCCTATTCCGCCCCGACAACTGCAGATTCAATCTTTTTACGTAAAAGAAGGGAAAACCACCTAACCTAACTTTTGCATTTTTGTTACAGAAGTCGCTTACGATCCGATCACTTTTTAGCGTTGAAAACGTTAACAAAAATAGTTGCTCGCTGCGCTCGCCCTCATATTATGCTCGCTTCGCTCGCCCCTATTCCTCCCCGACAAATGCACACATATTCAATTTTCTGACGTAAAAAGAAGAAAAAACCACCTAACCCTAACTTCGGCACTTTTGTTACGGAAGTTGCTGACTATTCGATCACTTTTCAGCGTTGAAAACATAAATAAAAATAGTTGCTTGCTACGCTCGCCGTCATTATGCTCGCTTCGCTCGCTCCTATTCTGCCTCGATTCCATTTCCTAACGTAAAAGAAGGGAAAACCACCTAACCTAACTTTGGCACTTTTGTTACAGAACTTGCTTACGTTCTGATCACATTTTAGCGTTGAAACCGTAAATGAAAATAATGATAATAATAATTGATTTTATTGATAGAAGTGCATACATAAAAGATACAGAACGTAACAAAATAAGCCTGGTTGAGAATGCAAATACCATCAAAAGGCAGGATTCAGTCTCTCACCAAGTCGTAGACCAGGTTCGAGCTTGCTCTTCCATCCAACCAGAGAAAAAATAAATAAAATAAAGTTAGTTCTATAGAGAATTAATGAGTGAGTGTAACAACAATACATTCAGTTATAGCTGAAATACTGGCTAAAGAAGAAGATTGGGCAATTTATTATCAAGCAGAAGGTATTTCAGTTTCAGTTTGAATCCAGTGACGGAAAGGGTTTTTAGAGAAGTCGGTATCCTGTTGTACAGCCAGGCTATGTAGAATGAGAAGGAGCCCCGAAAGAGGGATGTTTTATGAATGGGCGCTGTAAGAAGGTGTTTAAATCTCAAATTTAAGTTATGGACATCCGTTCTGTAGTTCAGTTTCTCGTGGAGATAACTAGGTTTCGTAGACGTTATTATTTTGTGAAATAGCGTACAAGCGTGAAAAATTCTGCGAGTTTCCATATTCATCCACCCAATAGTTTTAAGATGGTGGGAAATATGTTGGCGTCTACTTGCACCAGTTATGAGTCTGATACATGAATTTTGTAAAACTTGTAATCTGTGTTTGTCAGCATGCAATAAATTCGGTCCATAGACCACATCCGCAAAATTAGCATGCGATAACACGAGAGCATCACATAACAGTTTTTTTGATTTTTTGTTCAGATCATCTCTATTAGAGTAAATTAATTTAAGATTGCAGTATCCACGTTTAATAATATGCGACGTGTGCAGTGAGAATCTGAGAGAAGGGTCTAGGATCAGGCCAAGATTCTTTGTTTTATCTATGAGAGGTAGTTGCAGGTTATCAAGAAAAATATTGATGTGATCGACGTACCGCTTTCTCATGATAGCTCTGCCGAAAAGCATAACAAAAGACTTCTGAGGGTTGATAGTGAGACAATATTTATTTGAAGTATCTATCAAATACTTCAGATCTTCATTGATTTGTTGGCAAGCAGAAACGACAGAGTCTTCATCAAAATGTTTGTAAATTTGGGAATAGATGCTCGCTGCGCTCGCCGTCATTATGCTCGCTTCGCTCGCTCCTATTCTGCCTCGATAACTGCTCACAGATTCAATCTTTCAACGCAAAAGAAGGGAGAATCACCTAACCTAAATTGGAACCCTTGGAAATATTCGCAATTTTTTTGTGATTCGACTCATACGGCGAAAAAATAACTGTTGTGTAGTAATATCTAAGTCCAGACTGACATGTTATCATTCATCATTCAGCGCTATTTTTTCACCGTGTGAGTCGAATTGGAAGAAAATTGCGAAAATTCGCAAGGATATGAACGAACCTTTAGGAGGTGGACGCACGCTAAGGAAGTGAAAGTTGGCAACGTTGCATTTGATTGTATACACCCGATCCGATCACCGATCATGTTCATGAGAGCTGTCATTGAATTTGTCAAATATTTTTGGAATTCAAGTTTAAAATTTGAACTCCCTAATTTCTTGAGCTTCATTCAGTCAATTAATCTCCTTTATACTTCTGAGAGGCAATGTTTATAGTTAATGACCAGTTATTTGAATTGGAAATCACGTGAATTTTCTTGGACTGGGGAGTATTTGTGAAGTGACCACTATGAAGGATTTTCGCCAAAAAAGGTTCTCACAGACATTTCCGCGGAAAAATTTCGATTGGTAAAGTCATTTTATCATGTTTTACACAATCTGTGCAAATTTCATGTTTCGCAAGTTTTACCAAAACGGTTTGCAAACCTTTTCTTCGAACAAAACACATTTGACTACAGTATTCCGGATAATTTCAAGAAATTTTCACATTTTCACAAATTTTCAAACCACTAGACTTTCCCGTGGAAAGATCCAAAAGTGCTTTCTCGCGAGTGTGGATTAAAAACTTAAATTCCTTCCGAACAAGACTATCAGTGTTTAGATTTTAATTCGAATGAAAGGTCACCTGTAGTGGAGATATTTTTTTTTAGATTAAGATTCTTAGATTAAGACAGGAATGCTAGTCTGCGTATAACATGCTACAATAAAGTTGAAATAGTTTGCACAAGGGGGCGAAACGCTACTCTATGAAGTCATCACACAGATGATTGACCTTGCATTAAATATTTTGAAGGGGTTGCACAAAAAATTTCTTAGAGTTTTAGGTAAAGGTAAAGAATATGGGTCCAGCTGGGATTTTGATAAAATGTTTATAGACGTTTTAAAACATCGTGAAAACACTAGAGCAATCGAAATTTTTGCGCGGAAAGAACATTTTCTATTTTTTTTCTTGATAAAACATGTGTGGGAACTTACTTTTGAAGAGGCACAATTACAAACCGTTGGACGAAGTTAAAACGTATTTTTCATTTCAAACCCATTGTCTTGAACTTCAAACACTTCTATCCAACCATATGGAGTAATTCATAGTACCTAATAAACTTCAAAAATTAAAAAAAAAACACACAAAGAGATTTTTATTCAATGTACATAAACAACCAGTTTATTTGACAAATGTTAAATGACAGGACACTTTTAACACGAAGTTAATAATGCCACGTTGCCAATTCTATTACACGGAATAGTGACGGTTAAGTCTCGTTCATACCCTCGCGAATTTCTCAATTTTTCTGCAAATAAAATGGCTGCCGACATGGTTCAGCATCAACGAATGGTCCGGCATGACTGTCAGCCACCTCATTTGCCGAAAAATTGCGAAATTTGCGAGGATACGAACAAGTATTCATGGAAATTTAAGTTAAACTACAAGAAAGTGAAAAATTTATCGAATTCTCAATCGACTTTATTAAAGGTTTCTGTCATTAACATTCAAAATAACTTTTGACATACAGTTCTCTGTTGAAGGTCAAATCCGCACGATCTAATTTGCGAAATGTTGGCCAATCGCACCCGCTTCGCTCGCATGGTTTATTTTGAGTTATAGTTTTCATTTCAAATTCTAACAGGTTTGTGGAATTGACAGAATTGTTGACTATTTAGGAAAAGCCGCGCGTTCGGCCGACATTTCGCAAATCCGCGCGCGCGGATTTGCGAAATGTCGGCCGAACGCGCTCGCTTCGCTCGCATATGGTTTATTTTGTTTTATAGTTCTCATGTCAAATTGTAACATTGGTTTGTGGAATTTACAAAATTGTTGACCAGTTAGGAAAACCAGCGCGCTCGGCCAACATTCGGAAAATCCGCGCGCGCGGATTTGCCAAATGTCGGCCGAACGCGCTCGCTTCGCTCGCATGGTCTATTTTATGTCATAGTTCTCATTTAAAATTATATCATAGGTTCGTGTAAGATGAATTGACAGAATTGTTGACTAGGTAGGAAAAGCCGCGCGTTCGGCCGACATTTCGCAAATCCGCGCGCGCGGATTTGCGAAATGTCGGCCAAACGCGCTCGCTTCGCTCGCTTATGGTCTATTTTATATAATAGCTCCTATTTCAAATTAAATTATAGATAGGGGAAGATATGAATATATGAAGTGAACCTGTAATGAAAATGTGCGCATTCTTCACCTATTCCAAACTTTTTTTTTCATCTCAACACATTAACTTCCTATATATTTATTCGCCCGTTATATGCAATTTCCTGTGAGACATTTAAAAATTCGCCACAAATAATTTGATCTAAAGAAATTTCACACCCTAAAATATTTTTCATAACAATCCAGATACCTAGCTACCAACAAAAACACATATTCCTGCTAACAAACAAAAACTAATCATTATCAATGTCTTTCTTTGAATCGACAATGAATGTTGTGCGTTTATTGAAAATAGAGAAAAGTTATAAATTTTTCCATCTCTAAGAGCAAGAGTTCCAATCGACCAGATTTCATATGGGCAATTTGCATGGGCTATTCAGAACGATAGTACACTGGATTTGTCTGATTTGGAATATTAATCCAAATTCGAATGGTTATTCTGTATAAATGAGGTTAGACTAGGTTGGGTTGAAGTTGGATAATAATTTACGCATGTTCTAATTGGTCCATGCGAATCAGTCTGGTCGATTAGAACTTTTGCGAATTTCGCAATTTCTTTACGAATGAAATGGCTGACAACAATGAATGGTCCGGCATGACTGACAGCCATTTTATTCCCAGAAAAATTGAGAAATTCGCGAGGGTATGAACAAGTCTTTAAACTGTCAGAAATCTCTATTGGCAACGTCGCAGTTCCAATTTATTCACTTGTCAACAAATTAAAAATTAATTATATCTGCATAATAAAAGTAGCTTTTTTAACCTTTTCCATACTATTCGATGCTTATTCTGATAATGAATTGATACTTCTGTATATGTAGAAAGTGTTATCAATACAACACAGTTCATTAAGATTGAAAAAATAGGTGAAATAACCCATCCAACAAATTGAATTTGTTTGTCTTGAGAGTGAGTATCCACATTTATTTTTTCAAAAGTAAAATAGAAAAATGTGTTTCCGCGCCAAAATTTATTTTTTTTTTATTCATTTTATCGCGTTTTAGAGCATCTGTATAAAAATTTTCAAAATCCCAGCTGGACCCATATTCTTTACTTTTTCCGAGTTTTAAGTGTTCAGGTATCATTTAATTAGGGATGTGTTTCTTGTTCATAGTTTTTTGTTGTTATTTGTTTATTGTTGTTTTCTTATTTATTCGTTTACATTTTTATTAAAAAATGTATATACACTTTACTCTGGAGTTCACATTTCTCTTTCTTGAAATTTGACATTCTATCACAAAAGCATTTTTATTCAAACAACATTAAGCTGCCAAGTTTCCGAAGGAACTTCCTGAGAGCAGAGAAAGGCACTACGGTTTTAAGAAGGTAGTGTATACACTCGTCTCAAGAGTATTTGAGCAAAGAAAAGGCAAATGTATTGTAATGACATTTTTTTTTAAACCCTGAGAGAATTTTATTTTAAATCTTAAATTGAAAACTAATAATAATAATAATCAAAAATAGCATATCATTATAGTACTTTCCTGTAATTTCAGAATTCTTATTTTATTAGTGTTTCTCTCATTTATTTATTCCTTCTTAACTGCTCTACTTCTCTTTTCAGATGTTCTCATGCTTTGTGTTATTATTATTTTTGCTTATTTTCTTCTAATTTCGGCTTTGAATTTCATCAATTTTCCTTTAATAATATTTTTTCTGAACTCCTTTACTACTCTCCCTGGTTACTGGTATTCCAATTCTTTTCTTGCTTTTCAACCAATCACAATCTTTTCGTTTCACTTTTCACTTTTTATTGATTGTTCTTTCTTCTGTTTTTAATTCACATACTTATTTCTACCTTATAATCTATTTATTTAAAATCTATAAATTTCAGTTTGAAATCATTCTGTTATTTTTTTCCTCTCTATTTCATGTTTTTCCAACAATTGTCATTTTTGACATTTCCTGTCGACATTTTTTTTTCCTTCAAATTCTATACTGGTTGTCTGCTAATTTTGAATATACAATATGGACTCCTATCCTAGTTGTCTGTATCTTTCTTAGTGTAAGTACTTATACATTTGTGTGTTTTGTATAATATTTTTAATATTTTTATGTTTTTACTCTCTTTTACTATATACTTCTTTATACATTATAGATATTTTAATTTTTATGTGATTTCCTGATTTTAGCATCAGGCCTTCTTGTATTCTTGACTTGCTACAAATGTTTTTATTTACATAACGTAGTCAAATAAACGCTATCACGGAATTCTAATTTATTTTTGTTGTTCTCAAGACACAGCAAAATTAAGACGTTGCAATAATAGTATATTGTGTATCTAGTAGTAAAAGCAACACTTTCCCGGACGACAATGTAAATTGTTGGCCGAGGCGTTAAGCCGAAGCCAACAAGCATTGAAGTCTGGGAATATGCTTTTACTACGAGGTACACATACTATTTTTTCTGAAATCGCAATCAGCATTATCAAAAACTAAGGAATTCAACATATTGTTTGCGTGAATTCAATAACTGTCTAAAATGTAAACAAGCCGGCAAAAATTTTCCCTTATCGTTTTCGATACGGGAAAGTACTTTCCCGTACCGTTTAGGTCCGAAAATGGTCCGGGAAAGTTCGTTGCTTAGCAACGGACTAAAATACTAGATTAGCGTATTTTGAGGCCTGAAATTGCTCCGAGAAAGTGGGCATTCTTGAACGATTTCAGAAAAAAGAAATTGTTATACGTTTACACAAATGCAAGATTTCACATAAGAAAAGAAATGCCTCGTACCCCAAACAATAAATATGAATCAAAGATTAAATAACAAGAAAGAAAAAAAACAGGCAAATAATCAGGTTTGAATTTTTCTAATCTACATAAATTCATTCTATCTTTTCATAACAATATTTATAGTTTTCTTACATACAATTCTTGATTACATATATCATTACTATATTTTTGTCTTGTGTCTTCTGTGTATGTAATTAATTAGGATCTCTTTATTCAATTTCTTTTAATTCTTTTATATTTTCCACCTTTCTTTTATCTTATGGTCAAGTTGAAAAACAGCTATAGCCTAACACTTCGCCATTTCATCGCTTTAGCATTTAGTAAGTACACTGAGGAAAATCGTGCTATTAAAGTTTTTGCTAAGATATTTCTTGCTATCATAATAAGAAATACTATTACTATGACAATGTGTCGAATAGTACCAGCACATTGAAATCCTACGGCAGCGAAAACGATTTTGCTGGAGGTGATTTTTCTGCCACAGAAAAGTATACTGCTGTCGCTCTTAGGCAGTCGGTCTGGGACAGAAAGTTTTTTTATTAGAACATTTTAATCTTATAACTGAATAATCACTAGCGAGTTACATACCTGTGGCTGTAACGTTTCTGCTTACTATAAGTGGAAAAACGCATAGATTTTCATCCACTTACTGTAATACAGTTGTCAACCAGCCACTAAAATATTACTGGATGAACCCGCTTACCATTATTCTATGTCTTGCTATGATTATTCTATGTTTTGCTGATATTTCAACGGAAATTACCCCTTCCACGAACACAACAAATATTTTTAGGTCGTTTAGTGCGAATGAAAACGAAGAAACAGAATCATTCTCTGGCTGGTGGTCGTTTGGACAAGACAAAGATTAGGTTATTGTTCTTGGCTTCGTGTTTGTGCACGTGTATGCTTTTGTTTCCGGCTAATTCATATTTCATAGTCTATGAGTACTGATTGGGAATAACGCCGCTGTGTGGTAATCAAGTTTAGTTTTGTGTGTAAGGCCTCTTTATGCAGGTGTGGTTGTGTAGTTTGCGGTCTCACGGCAAAACATTGAGCGTTTCCGTGTGGTGCCTGTACCTTTTTATGCAAGTTGCAACGGTTCGAGAAGCTTTAGTGCAGTATGCTATCAGAGCAGAGAAGTATTTTGTACTATTTATTAAAATTTCGCAAGCGTTTCGTGCCGTTCCACAACCACAAGTGCATAAATGAGGTCTCAGAGAGTAGGTACCTATCCACCTAATGGCTAACAAGATTATTTTACAAGAATGGGAGCTAGCGGAATTATAATGTTTGCTCTTTATGAATTCTATACAAGTGGTTGAAATTGATGAACCTATTTTTGGGACATCCTGGAGCAAAAAATATTGCAACCATTGCTAGCAGGTAGCAAAATTGCAAATCTACAATTGAAACTATTACTTATAGTCTAGGTAGATGCACTCGTTAGCAGTAGCTGGAACAGTACCCCATTAGTTCTAGGTGGATGCATTCACTAGCGGTAGCAAAGTCAGATACCTACGACTGAGACAACCTTGTAGTCATAAGTAGGTGCAATCGCTAGCGGTACCAAAGTCAGATACCTACGACTGCAACAATGCATCATAGTCATAACTAGGTGCACTCACTTGCGGTAGCAAAGTTCGAGAAAATAAGTTATTCGACAAAATCTAGTAATCCCAAGCGAGTTGTAATCAGTAAAGTCGACTTTATAACCACAGGTGAGAACTCGCTTGTCCCCTATGCTATTAGAGTTTCTTGCTGGGGTTATTCGATTTCTAGTTGGGATTAGTAAAATTTTTCCTCAGTGTAGGTACTATGTTTTCTATATGTGAAGGTATTGATGATGAATAAAGCCGCTTTATCGTTATTATAATTCGTTTATCTGTTGTGTATTTCAATGCATATTTGGGGCGAAAATATTTTTTCGTGTTTCGCCTATTGTAACAGCTTCAAATAGCTGTTCTTTTTCACTCTCGCTCAGTTTGATAGGTTCTCTGAATAAGCCCCTCATGCAGATTACAAAATTCGAAGATTTGAGGAAAGTTCAAATCTTGTTTACGTTATAGGTAGCTGAAAGGGCACACTTTAATGCGGTTCCTGACCTGCATAGACTTTCAACTTGAATATCCTAACTCTTGCATCTCTTAACGAAACCTCTCTGAAAGACACTGTGAAAAGAATGCGATGAAGCCGACAGTTCCATTTATTTAATCCAGTCTTTGTGGGTTTTTCTAGAGTGCTCCTCTTTAAAAGACTGGAACTGTTTTTCTGATCCGAAAAAAATGGCTTTCGATGTACCATGAAAACAAATGGATTGATTTGCTGGGATGCCGAAAAATAAATAAGTAAGGCTCAGGTTTACCTCTGTGTATAGGACTACTTCAGTTTATTTTAGTCAAGAAAAAGAATATTCTCGACTGATTTGATGTCAAGTCTTATGACTTTATTAACTTCCGTACGATCGGGGAGGGTACAGGTGTACCCCAGAGTGATGATTCAGAAAAACTGTATATCAATTTTTCTATTATTCTTTCTTCAAATTATTGTTTTAGCTACAATTACCAAAATAGTTTATCTTTTTCTTGTCTTGTCCTGTCAGAAGAAGTTTTCTCGCCAAACTTTGGTAAATAACTCATAATTTTATCTCAACTTCCCCAAGCACGTTTTTTCCAAGGTCTACGTTACACCTTGTTTTTTTCCGAAATATTTTGCTCCAAAAAATTTCTCCTTTTTTATTATCTTATACAGAGACTTACAATGACAAGTGCACAAGAATTGGTATATGAGTACACATCACACATAGAATAACAAAATATTAATATTACGAAGATAATCTAATTGTCACTAAAGAAAATTTAAAAAAACATGGAAAATCATCAATGAAGTAACAAATACATTTATTAAAAAACAATCACTCAATAGTATACCTATCCAAAACTCAAAAAGGGGAATAGGTAATATAAAACAACAACACTAAAACAGGTATTTTTAATGAATACTTCCCCAGTGTGATTTCTTATTTCTCAATGATCCATCGATCTCAGCATCAATTATTTAATTTGTCACATATAATGAGATTGTTGCTCAAATGGACAACTTGAAAAATAACTGTACATCCGACGCTAACGGCATCACTGGTAAAATGATTAAAATTATCCGAAGAGATTGTTTTTCCTTTGGTTCAAGTTCCTTTAAAAAATTTGAAAATTCCAAGGAAATAAAGAATCACTAGTTACCCCAGTATATAAGTCAGCTGAACACAATATCTTGAATAAGTACAGCCCTATCTCTGTGATAAATAATTTCGCGAAGTTATTTAAACAAAGTGTCAAAAACAGCCATTTTCTACCAAACTTGATGTAATAACAATTTGGATTTAGAAGCAATTCAAATACTCATAAAGCAGTTTTAGATTTCACCAAAAAAACTGTCAATATCTTGGACAGATCAGAATGCTTACCCATTTTTCTTGATCTGTATAACATTATTCGTTGTTAAAAAAATTAGGGAATTTTAGAGTCATGAGTAATTTACCTAATCTGATGAGAAATTGTCGCAGAGACCGAAAATTGTAAAAATTGAAGACTGTCTTAGTAAACCAATTGGTATAAGACCGGAGTTCCGCAAGGAACAGTATTGGGTCCAATACTTTTCCTCGTATACATCAGTTGTTCAATAAAACTTCTGATTGATTCGGCCGTTACTTGATGAAGATCCATAGTAATTGTATAAACTAAAGACGTTTTGATCTTCACAAACTTTTATTTCACCACGACATGTTTCGCTATCACAGTAGCTTCTTCAAGTGATTATCACTTGAAGAAGCTACTGTGATAGCGAAACATGTCGTGGTGAAATAAAAGTTTGTGAAGATCAAATCGTCTTTAGTTTATACAGTTCAATAAAACATTTAAAATAAAATATAATATCTGATGATACAGCTTTCATACAGGGGAGACTTCTCTTTTTCTATTATTATTACTTTCGTAATCTTCAATCTTCTTTCTTTTGTATTTCTCAATATTTTTGAAATCTGTTACGTACCGCTAAATCTTGAAACATGTATATCACTCCAAAAACACATTTCGAAGCCACATCACAAGCATAATAACATAAGCAATAATAAATAAATCAATTTCATATCTATGTATCTATCTCTGAACCAATAGTATTATAACCTGACGATTTTGCTTCACTCTCAACGCCGATGTATTCATTAATTCAATCAGTGTTGCTGGTGGAATATAAATTATATATAATCGAAATTAATCAATACTAACCACTGCTGTGTTCATATAATTACTGAAGGATACTCATGTTCATCAAGGGTGTTGGTTCTTGTTTGTAGATGAACATGAATATAGACCGGGATCCCATGACTATTTTCAAAATTGATTAATAACAGGCTGAATCTTCCTGAGTAGCTTCATTTTGCCGAGACCCCAACTTTTTCCTCTACGAAAACTCTCGATAGTGGTAGCTAATGAAATGCGCAGGCGTCAATCATGTCGATTTGGTGAGTGAAAAAAATTCATTAATAACAGTTAGTTTTTCAGTTGAACCTCAAGATAATTCGAAAAAACTTTAGTCCTACAAACTGGATGGTAGGACTGAAGAGTCCCCACTCCCAACATGTACCAATGACGTGGTCATAAAAATTCATTAATAACAAGCGGATTTTTTTACCATTGCTTGGTTAATATTTGTATAATTGAATGGTAGGTGTTCTCAGTCCTACGCTCCGAAATTGTCAATTCCACGAAAATTCTTGATGTCAGTAGCTAATGAACTGCGTAGGCGAAAGTCATGTTGATTTGGTGAGCGCAAAAATTGTATGGTTAACCATTAGTTTTACCCAAATCTGAAGCTCATGGCTCATGGTGAAACAAACCAATTGAATTAACTTCATTTCAAGGCAGTAAAATCAATCTATTTGACCGTAAGCCACGGGCTTAACAAACCTACAGATATTTCGATCATACCTTCTGAAATAAAAAATCTAAATATTTTAATTAGGCACATTTACCCTCACTTTTGATATGATATTATGAATCGATTTGATTCTTTTGCTTTAATTCGAAATCGATTTTTTTAGAAATAAACACATTAAATCTAATTTGTAGTCCCTCCATTCGAATGAGAAATTATATTTCACAAAGGGTGTTGCATTTCATAGCATGACGAGACACTGTTCAAAGAAATAGATGAATATCAAAAACATTATCATTTTCATTTTACAAAGGCTATTCATACACAGGAGAATTGATTATATTATTGACTACCTTGTAGAAAAACAGTTTGGTTTTTTCTGTATTATGAAACATATTTTTCATGAATGTCAGTAATGACCAGTCGCTCACTAGTTCAATATTGGATATGAATGGTATATTGATATTTTTTTATACATTCAAATTCTTCCAAAAATCTCAAAATTGATGATGTGTCGCCCTCTAGCGCTGAATCTGGTAATACGATCGAGTAGGGGCAATGGAGAATTTTGCTCAGAATAGCTTCAGCTACAACATACCAAAAATTCAGCCATTTTCACATTAAGACTTTTTTTCATTAAAAGTGTGCGGAGTACTTTGATGATAGTTGCATACATTGTTGTTTAAAATTAATTTTTCCGTTAACCAGATGTCGTTCCCTTACGAAGGACAGCCCTCAAAAGCCGAAACTTGTGAGAGCCAAGGATTAACGAATTCTCACTTTTTACGTGCTTTTCCACTTTCTCGGGCCATCAGAGAAATATAAGCAGTCGCTAGGCTTCGAACCCACGACCGACTACCAGAGTGGATAAAAGATCGGTATTTTAACTACTTGGTTGGCCACTTGACCCCCGTAAAATATAATATCTCTTTCGAACTGGACTTTTTGAGGCCTCTGGATAGGAATTTCACAATTCGTCTGACCTCTTTGAAAGTTTTCAATTATAAATTTCTGCTCTTCATACGACGATGTGGTGTTGCAGGTTTTTCCGGGTTACCCTGCATCTGTTGAAGCGCATGCGACTTCATTTAAGCCGCCCCGGAGGACAGATTGATTATTTCAACGTTTTTACTTTGTTATTGTTGTTTTCAATATGTTTATAAAAATTATGAAAGCTAAACAAAATTTCCCACTTATTTCATAAACTTTTCACGAAAATTATGATATTTTTGAATTGATCAAACAATTATACATTGAAAGTAACATTACTTCACGAATAAAAGTACATTAAATGAGCTAAACCACAATTTCAAAATAATTCGTTATTTTGAATAATTTTTCTAGGACTAGCGATACATTTAATAATACATTAAATTTTTCAGCTGCAAGGATGGTTTATCACTCCCTAGTCGAATCTCATATCCGTTACGGCATTGCATTTTGGGGAAGTTGCAACAACTACTTATTGAACAGTGTACTCATCCTACAGAAACGAGCCTTAAGATACTTGTGCAAAGCAAAACCTCGAGACTCCTGCAAAGAGTTGTTCAAATCCAATAAAATATTAACAGTAATTGCCCTGTTTATCCTGGAAACAGCATCGATAATAAAAAAACATAAAACTAAGTTCGGCTCTCACTCATCTACGCACAATACTCGACAAAACAGAGATGTAGGACTTCTGCTACCCTCGTCAAGTCTCATTAAAGACTCATTTATTTACAATGGCTGTAAAATCTACAATCATCTTCCCAATGATTTGAAAGAAATTGAACCACCAACTAAATTCAGAAAAGAGCTAAAATATAGATTAATGGAAAAAACCTATTATAGTTTGGATGACTTTTTTATTGACTCAATAATTTAGTTATATACACTTAAATCTTTTGGAATTAATTGTCTCTACTCGTTTGAATTTTTAACCTTAGATGTTTTTATACTAAATTTTGTTGTACATTTATCCATATGACCATGATTTAATGACGCAATATGTGATGTATTGACCTGAGTGTTATTTGTAGATTAATTGTCTCTACTCGGTTAAAATATTTTATTGTTGTACCTTATATGTTTATACTGATTTTTATTGTAAGTTTACCTTTACATTGTACTGCTTTGTAACCATGATTTCTTCATGAATACAATAAAGTATATATTGATTGATTGATTGAAATTGTTGAATTGGGGATAGAATTCGACCTGCTTCAGGTTTTTCTACAAAAATATATAATAACGCTAAAAATGTATTTATTCCACACCTATCATAGTTCGCACTGTACATCAAATTGTGGGTATGTTATTTACAAATATGTCGTCTCTCGACACCACTGAAAGATACGGAAGCAATCTAGAGAAAAATGTCATTCGACTGAAGAATTTCAGCTAAATTGTAGTAATTTCACTTGACGTGGTCATATGCTCTACTGAGTCCGAAATTATCGTCAGCCATTAAATTTCAATTGAACAATTCTCTCTTGAAGTGCAGGAAACTGTCCTATACGTTGAAATATATAGTGGCCTTGGTGCAATCCCCGTTGACTGGTGCATCGTTGTGTACCTCTATATGAAGTATTGATAATAATTTATTGACCATGGAAAAGTACACTGGTGAAATTTGGATACATACAAGTATAAGTGCATTGAACTCTATGGAAAATAATTAGCACCTCCCACAGAACTAAAGTTGTGCGTGGGTTGAATTTTTCCATGATTTTTGGCTAGTGTAGTTCGCCCATTATAAACAAGAAGAAAAGTGGTCCAAATATGGAACACTACAGTCATTATTGATGACTTTTATATAGTGACTTCATAAAGTGTGGAAACGCTTCATTATCTTGCGAGTTAATTATTTACGGAAGTAAAACTCGGACAGGTTTTTTATACGACCAGGGACCGTATGTTTGAGTTCACTCGATGCAATATCGCATGCGATTTTTGCACTTTATCGAAGGATACCCCAAAAATGGATTGTTCGAATATAACCAGCGATAATTATCGACCATAAAACAACGGGCGGATATTTAGCATGCGATAGGAATTATCGATCGGAATAATTGACTTAAATCCTAACCTCGATAATAATCCATTGTTTACATTTTACTCGTGATATTATAAATATTGAGACAAAAGTAAGTTACCTTCAGTCTGAATAGGCAGGTATATGAATGTGATGAATGCTTATATGAATGTTTTAATTAGTCTTGGATTCCTCGCAAGTGGCAGCTATACCAGCTAGACTCAGCTTTCAATATACACGTAGCATTGAATAAATCATGTTTCAATGTGCCTTCATAAAGTAATTAATGCTTTAAATCAACCAGATTGGTTAGTAAAATAACACAAGTAATACAAGCAGAACAGTTGTCAACGTGACGCGCCACGTCATGTGATTTAAATACCTTTAAGCTATTGGTTGAATTCGTGACCCAAGCTAAGACTTCCCTCACACCCATCGAAACCGACCAACTCTTTATCGCATTTAGTTCGGGAATAGCGTATCGAACGAGAACAGTATCACATGCGAATTTTTGGCGATGAAAATATCACGTTCGAAATTTATCGCGCGAACTCAAACATAGGGTCCCAGATCGGATTATGAACAGAAATGTTAGTTGTTCGATATCTTAGTTTGTTATTTAATAAAAAACGGTGGGATGTAACCCTATAGTCAGTACTTGATCATTATCTGACGAATGTCAATACCTGTGACACTTTTCATAAATTATTCATTAAATAATCCTCCTCGTAGTCTTTTATATTACAAATTTGGTATCATAAGAAAGGTAAAACCTTATAAAAATAATAGGTTTATTTCTCTTGTTGAAAAGTACAAAATAGAAGATGACTTCAGTGGTACAATAACAAGGAAAACGTCACATAATGATAAATCTAAATATACACACATTCATACATTTGAAACGAAAATATGGTAGAAATAAAAAAGATGTATGTAGAGGCAAGAATAACTAAAACGACTTCATAGTAAAACTGTTGATCACAGTTGATCTATACAGGGTGTTATTTAAGTACGTGGCCAAACTTAAAGGGGTGATTCTTTGAGTGATTCTAAGACGGAAAGTCGAGCGGAAAGTTCATATAAACATAGGTCCGGTAATGTTTCGTTTTCAAGATACAGGGTGTCAAATTTTTTAAAAGAAATCGTTTTTGTCGTAAATATCTTAATAACCCTTCAACCGATTTTATTGAAATTTGGCAGGTTTATTGGAGGTCGTAAAGGGCGAATTTAACCCTAACTATATCAAAATTATCATGTCCAGTGGCGTCCCGGAAGGCACTGTAACCAATATTTTTGACAGAAAAACATGTGTGCCACTGATTTTTTTGCAATTTTTGTATTTGTTTCACATTGAGCAACTGAAATTAAAACTTTTTTATATTTAGAATTTTTTTTCGTATCTTGCTTTGTTTTTGAGAAAAAACATAAAAATCACTTCATTGCACATCCCTGTGACAACACAATAAAACATTTCAACTACTAAACCATCAAAAACTGGGGTCTTACTAATATTTTTTCATATCAATACTCTATTATAGTCTTAGAATTTCCTATCAAAATTATTACAATGAAAAAAAAAATATGTATGTATGAATTGCAGCACTTGCCTTTGGCTCTTGGCTTCGGCTCGTGCTGCAAAATGGGCTCATTGTTGTCCATGGACATGCAATAAAGACATTTTTATTTATGATTAAACAATTAATATTACATGGAAGTCATCTTTTAATTTTTTTCGCTCATATTACCTGTTTTCGATGAAACAAATAATGTTGTTATGTATTACTGCAGTGTTTTGAAACTAAAGTAAGAGGGTCATGGAAGGAACAACAAATGTTCAAACAAATTTAACTTCATAACTGTCACAAATTGAAACGGTACATACGTAATTATTTGATAGTAATTATTTGGAGTGTTTTCAAGAGGTTTGAGATATAAAATTTGTTACTGATATCTGAAAATGGTTCGGTTTACAAACTCGGAAATGGCCGAAATGCATTTTGTCTATGGAATGGCCCAAGGCAATTCCAGAGCGGCTAGACGCATTTATCAAGAAAGATATCCTCATCGAAATGTTCCAAATAGGCAAACATTTGTGAGAATACATGAAAGGCTGTGCGAATCAGGCACCTTTCAAAGGTCGGCTGCTCTTATTGGGAGACCTGCAACGGTAAGAACAGTGGCGCTGGAGGAAGAAGTTTTACATGAAGTTGAGCGTTGCCCCGATACAAGCACACGCAAAATTGCACAACAATTAAACATTTCTCACTTTACTGTATGCAAGATTTTGAAAGAGTACCAACTGTATATACAGCGTGTTCAAGCGTTATTTCCTGCGGATTTTCCCAAGCGAGTTGTTTATACTACGTGGCTTTTGCAACAACAGGTTGCATCTCCGACATTTTTATCCAGTATATTATTTACCGATGAAGCGTGTTTTTCCCACAATTCAATTATGAACTTTCATAACAACCATATCTGGGCAGAAGAAAATCCCCATGCGGTTATAGAAAATAATTATCAACAGCAGTTTTACGTGAATGTCTGGGTTGGTATTGTTGGCGATTATCTCATTGGACCTCATTTTTTACCCCCGAGATTAAATGGTCAAAAGTATCGTCATTTTTTGGAATTTGTATTACCTGTACTACTAGAAAATGTCCCACTGGCAGTAAGAGGAGCAATGTGGTTCATGCACGATGGGGCTCCACCTCACTTCAGCATAGTAGCACGTCAATTTCTGGATGAAACTTATGGAGAAAACTGGATCGGTCGCGCAGGTCCACAGTCATGGCCGCCCAGGTCACCGGATTTAAATCCCTTGGATTTTTTCCTTTGGGGACATTCAAAGTCCCTCGTTTATAAAACTCCAGTCAACACTGAAGAAGAATTAATCCAACGAATACGGGATTCATGTGATCAGATAAGACATACGCCGGAAATATTTCAACGTATTCGGGAATCGATGTTAAGACGAGTTAATGCTTGCATTGAAGTTGAAGGAGGACATTTTGAGCAACTATTGTAAGTTTTGTGTTAGTTATTATTGAATGTATTCTTACAGAAACAAATTGCCTAGGTACCATTTTTGTTTCAGTGTGGTTTTAATAAAGGGTGTTTCTTGTTTGATGTTGCTTTGGCATTTCCGGCGTTACCACTATGCACGCACTGGCCAAATGAAACAATTTTTAAGCATAACAGATTCACCTGTAATCATTAAAAACCCTAAAAACAATTTTTTATTGTGTTGTGCCAGGGACGTGCAATGAAGTGATTTTTATGTTTTTTCTCAAAAACAAAGCAAGATACGAAAAAAACTCTTGATATAAAAAAGTTGTAATTTCAGTTGCTCGATGTGAAACAAATACAAAAATTGCAAAAAAATCAGTGGCGCACATGTTTTTCTGTCAAAAATATTGGTTACAGTGCCTTCCGGGACGCCACTGGACATGATAATTTTGATATAGTTAGGGTTAAATTCGCCATTTACGACCTTCAATAACACTGCCAAATTTCAATAAAATCGGTTGAAGGGTTATTAAGATATTTACGACAAAAACGATTTCTTTTAAAAATGTTGACACCCTGTATCTTGAAAACGAAGCATTACCGGACCTATGTTTATATGAACTTTTCGTCTTAGAATCACTCAAAGAATCACCCCTTTAAGTTTGGCCACGTACTTGAATAACACCCTGTATACGTGCTGTAATGTTTTTTGAAATCATTTGTTCATCTACCCAAAAAATTGCTTCAAATCAAGTGCATTTTTTGGGACATTTTTTTGAGTTATCAATTGACTTTCTTACCCTAAAAAGTGCCCTAATATTATCGCGCTCATGGCCCCTTAATATCATTTGAACGTACTGCCTAATATTTAGTATACTATTATAAACGACTGTCGGATGATACCGATTATAAATTAATTTTTTGATTAGGTTCATGACGCATACATCGCTGGTCATCTTTCTCGGGAGCGGAACAATTGTCAAAGGAAACCCGGAACCTAAACAGACTTCAATTATTTCACCATTTTATGAAAAGTAGATTCATTGCCCTCAGATCATCATAAAGCCTGCATCGCCCACATCCGCACTCTCCAGCATTACATGGTTATTAACATCGTGTCGGCTGGTACTTTACTTCGTTTAATAGGGTAGTTTTATAGTGCACTGTGTGAAAAATTAATGAAGATGTTTCCCCGGGAGCGAGTTTTGAGTCGTGGCACGTTTAACGAATTCCGTTCTGTTTAAATAATAATGTTCCAACTGACGAACAAATTTTTGATATCTACTGCTTCCTAGGAGTAGTGTTTTGAAGTACCTGGTGACATTTCTTGTCATTCTCTCAAGGGTTGATTTCCAACAGCATGACATTAATTCGGTTGAAATGTGTGCAACTTATGATAAACTCTTCGTGGCTTTTATCGATTTCAAAAGGGCTTTTGACTCAATTGTCATGAGAATCTGTTGCAAAAACTGTACGCAATGTGAGTGAGCTCGAATTTAATTTCTGTTGTTCGGAACCTGTATAATTCAGCCACCGTTAGAGTAAAATCGAGTAACCAGTTTTCAAAAAAAATTGACGTCTCCACAGGAGTTTTACATAGTGAAAGCCTCAGCCCTATATTATTTTCATTATTCATCACTGATTTAGAATCATTCTTTCGTGCTAATGGGGCTAGGGGTATAAGTATCGACAACACCTCTAATATTGTTTGAAAGTGGTTGACAATGTTTCACTTTGAGTAAGGTTATTCTGGACTTTCATTGTCTAAAAAAGAACAAAGAAAAATTCAATTCTCTGCAATTTTTAATCACGACGTTTCAACTGTTAAAATCTACAGTCGTTATCAAGTGTATAATGCGACAATATCAAGGATACTTCTTATATATGCTGTGGATAATTTTTTGTGTCATTAGCCTAGGGGTAGTTTGGCGGTATTCAGGTAAGCTTGTTAATTACAGTGCCAGGTCCCTCCGGTACAGCATTGTTATTTCTTATCGCAATTTCAATTGATCCATGCCACTAATTAAGGGTTTCCACACATTACGGATTTCTATGCTAGCTTGACTAAAGACTTTGTTGTTCAGAATATATGCACTCTCTTTAAACTTCCTTCTATACCAGCCCTCTTCTTTATGGATGACTTCGGCTTCAGTCCATTTTATGTTGTGTTGGGTCGTCCAGACATGATCCGCTATTCCTGACTTTGATGTTTCTCCTCCTTGAGTGTTTCTCTTGTGTTCAGCGAGTCTAACGCTAAGTGGTCTCTCAGTTTCTCCAAGAAAGACCGCTTTTTCTCCCAGGAAGACGGACTACCGATGGGATCCCCATTATCGCCCTTGGTAGCAAACATCTATATGGAATGGTTTGAAACTTTTGCTACAGAGACAGCCCATAAGAAACCTCCGATGTGGTTGAGATATGTTGACGACACGTTTGTCATATGGAACCACGGAGACGAGGACCTTGACGTCTTTTTGGAACATCTGAATAACATCCATAAACTTCACGATGGAAAAGGAGACGCAAGACGGTTTACCTTTTCTAGACGTGAAAGTTCAAAAGAACAATGATAAGTGCCAAACATCAGTATACAGAAAGCCGACTCATACCGGACAATACCTGAACTTCGAATCGAACCATCATGGTGGACCGTGCCTACAACCTATGTAACACAGATAAAAGTCTTACCATCGAATTGGACAATATCAAGAAAGATCTGCGACGAAATGGGTACCCCAAAAAACATATAGAAGAGGTTCTAGCCCGCAGGGGGGAAAAGAACAAGAAACCAGATGAGCCGACACAAGCCACCCTGTGCGTTCCGTATGTTAGAGGTCTATCGGAAAGAATAAAGCGAATTGGGTCGAAATACAAAATACGGACAGGTTTCAAGTCAGGTAACACTATTCGCAGCCATCTCACAAAGACCAGACCACGTAACGCTGACATTGACTCCAAAAACTGCATCTACCGCATCCCTTGTGAATGCGGCGAAGCTTATCTTGGAGAAACTAAGAGACCACTTAGCGTTAGACTCGCTGAACACAAGAGAAACACTCAACGAGGAGAAACATCAAAGTCTGGAATAGCGGATCATGTCTGGACGACCCAACACAACATAAAATGGACTGAAGCCGAAGTCATCCATAAAGAAGAGGGCTGGTATAGAAGGAAGTTTAAAGAGAGTGCATATATTATCAACAACAAAGTCTTTAGTCAAGCTAGCATAGAAATCCGTAATGTATGGAAACCCTCAATTAGTGGCATGGATCAATTGAAATTGCGATAAGAAATAACAATGCTGTACCGGAGGGACCTGGCACTGTAATTAACAAGCTTACCTGAATACCGCCAAACTACCCCTAGGCTGATGACACAAAAAATTATCCACAGCATATATAAGAAGTATCCTTGAGATTGTCGCATTATACACTTGATAACGACTGTAGATTTTAACAGTTGAAACGTCGTGATTAAAAATTGCAGAGAATTGAATTTTTCTTTGTTCTTTTTTAGACAATGAAAGTCCAGAATAACCTTACTCACCTCTAATATTGTTATCCTTTTGTATGCAGACGATCTAGTGATACTAGCCGACACGGAAATTGATTTGTCGCGTAAATTAGGTATTCTTGAAAGGTATGCAGCTGAAAATAATTCAGAAATCAATGCTTGAAATCAAAAATAATGCGGTTTTCCAAATGGATCAGAGATTCAGATAGTGAACAATTACACTTATTTAGTGGTTACTTTCGTTTCGTCATCACTCTTTAGAGCAATGGGTATTTCTTCCGTTTCCAAAGCGAGTCAAGCAATAGGATCAATTATCAGCCTATTGCCCAGTAGAAAACCAATTCTTGGGAAGCGCGCATCAAGCTCCAACATAGTATTGTTCTCAGTACATTCTCTTCCTGCTTTGCAGTTTGGGGTGTAAATTACAGTAAAGTTTTGGAAAGAGTTCAAGTCAACTTTTTTAAACGATTTCTCCTGCTCCCCCATAACACACCAGATTTCCTAGTACGCTTAAAAACCGGTTCCACTCATTTGGAATATTCTGTTTTCAAACATGCACTGAACTGGTCAATAAAAATGTTAACTATGAACAGCAATAGATACACCCGAAAGTGTATTCTTAGGCTGCTCGAACTTGGCGGCGACGATATTAGGTACAACTGGACCAGTAAAGTAAAGCTCTGGTTCGGGGCGATTGATTGTCTAGAGACATTCGCTTTGCGTCGCGCGGTAACTCTCTTTGTCGAGCGGCAATCAATCAGTTTGCGCTCTAAATACACAAATAGTTATTACTGTTGTCTGATTCTGTTGCCTAGCATAAACCATATGTTCAATACAAGTATATAACATATTTATCCCTCCATTTGGAGAAGGCTTCCATGGCCAAAATGAGTAACAACCAACAAAACCTCAACGACCTTCGTCCAAAGATTATCTTATGTACTCATTTAAAAATGTTTGAGAAAATTGTTGAGCTTCAGTTAAGGAATTACCTTGATACATTCAATATTCTACCTCCCTCTCAGTCAGGCTTTCGTGCAGATCATAGCTGAAAGTAGTGGACGATATACATGCTGCAATAGATGCAAATCACCTTAGTAAAATGGTTTTGATTATTTCTTTTTCTTGTTCGTCTAGTGATAAATTTCAATTTCAATTTCAGTTATTGTACTTTCGTAGAATGTTAAGTTTTGTTGTTCTATTTTATTTTCAAATTCCTTATACATTTGTGCTATTTCTTGCTTATTCTCTTCCTATTTATCACTCATTTTCTCTTCCAATCTTTCTCCTTACTGTATATTTTCTATATGATATTTCACTCCTTTTTTCATATTTTCTATATCCGCTCGTACTCCAGCTGCATCTTCCTTCTATCTGCTTTTTCAAACCTTCTTGTACCCCTGCTATTTATTTCCTGTTTCACTCCTTCCATGTTTGTAGATATAAATCTAATTAACATTTGAATCTGACTTTCCATGATAGTCCTTTCTCTCTGTTCCACCTGTTCTACACCTTTCCCTATCTGTTCTTCCCTCTCTTGCTTTTTTCATTCACTATTAACACCACTCTGTCTTGCTCTCCTCCTTGTGCACCAGTCCTTTTTCCCTTTCTCAAATCCATTTTCTCTCTCGTTCTATCAAATATTCAACTATTTAACACTCTGTCTTTCTTTCTTATACCACAAATGTATTTTTGTGCAAAATCAAACCTTCAAACTTGTCGACAGAATTCACCAGTCCCTTCTCTTGTGACTATCATCATATATTGGATTTTCTGAAGATGTTGTAAACCTGATGAACAAATATGTATCTGACAGGTCCCAATGAGTCATTCTGAACAACCGAATATCAAACTATCTCACCACAAAGAACGGTATTCCGCAAGGCTCCATCCTCGGCCCTCTCTTATTTGTAATATATGCTTCACAGCTTCCAGAATGCTCACACGTATCCACAGCTACGCGGATGAAACGCGTATGAGGTTAAGTGGAAGAATAGCATAAGCTAAACTTCGCCTCATTTGTTCACTTTGGAAAATTGCATAATACTCCGTACATATACAACTGTTACCTTTTTTTTTGTATGTTCCATTTCTTGGTGAATGAATAAAGACGATTATTATTATTAAACAAATCAATGGAGATTTGAAAGCTCTGCTGGCGATTTAAAAAAAAGAATTAAATGCGTTCAAATCCACACTCAAATACCTTCTGCTGGATAATAAATTGCCAGGTTTTCATTAGCATTGCTACCCAAATTTACTTGATCACACTGACACAATTTTCAACTTTATGTATTCATTGCTTTTTTTGTGTTAATCTGCATTTAGACCATTGGTGATGGACGACAAAAAATATAGAAGCGGGAAAAATTATTAACAGCTTGAGACTTACCGAACGAGGAGCAGAATATTGGAAATTGGAAAAGGGTGGAACGGGGTGAACTTTTAGGAGTTGAAAGCGATATTTCACGGTTTTTCGCGATTGACAACGAAAGTTGACCTCCTATCCAATTTTTCAGTTTTTAATTTTTTCTCGCGCAGAAATCAATTTTTTTTTTCACGAAATCTGGTAGAAATATAAATTAACATGTTTCAACTGAGCTGTAATTTTTTTTGTAGCAGAATACAGATTTTTCCTTTTTTTTGACAAATTCCGAAAAAAGACCTCATTTTCAACTGAAAAGTTTCACCGATAAAGTTCGTCTTGTCAAGCTCGCCAACGTCAAATTTTTTCATTGAAGGGTGTATTTTCAGATTATACAATAAAAGAGTAGCACACTGTGAATTTTTTTTCCAGAAAACGAGAGAAAATTAAAAAACATTTTAAGAAATGAGTTTTTTCAATTTTTGTTCTAAATTCATATTTATTTACTAAAATTATTGAAATTAATAGTTGAAACCTCTCGAGAATAGAAATTTCAATATTAATTTCATGTTACTTCATTAGTTACAAAAAATAAACAAGGACATAAATAAGGATTTGATTATGATAGAAGGGCGAAAGCAGGTGAACTTTTGGGGGTAAAATGGTTTCTCACAATTTGCAGCAAAAATTAACTTCCTACAAAAAAATATTAGGAAAAAATTTGTTGGCAATAAAAAAATCTACAACTTTTGTATCCAAGATTTTTCCATATAACTTCAAATTTTCCGGAAAAATCAAAAAAACAATTTCAATTTGGTTTGAATTTTTTTTATATGAAAATTGTATGTTTGTCGCAATGTTCTGAATTAGATGTTTTCTTTTTGGAGCGAAATATTAATTTTTTTCGAACCTCTTTGAAGTACTTGGAAAGGGGGCTGCTTCTAGTTAGCAAAACGAATTTTAAACGTCTTAAATAAAAGAGAAAGTAACAGTTGCGTTCCAGTTGCGTTCCAGGTGAAGAATATTGTAGGGGTAATAGGTAAATAAATATGAATATAGAACAAAAATTGAAAAAAAAATTGAAAATCTGTTTTCATATTTTTGAGTTTTCTGGAAAAAAATTCCACAGTAGTGCTACTCTTTTATTACATAACCTAAAAGTATACATTTCAACGAAAAAACTGGCGGCTGGCGAACTTGAAAAGGAGAACTTCATCGGAGAAACTTTTCAGTTGAAAATAAGGTCGTTTTTTCGGAATTTGTCGAAAAAAAGAAAAAATCTGTTTTCCGCTACAGAAAAATTACTTCTTACTTGAAACATAATGGGTTACATTTCCACCAAACTTCGTAAAAAAAAATTATCTTTAAGATACAAAAAAATGAATAACTGATTAATTGGTTTTCCGATTTTCCCAAGATATTTGAGGTTATGTGGAAAAATATTGAATACAAAAGTTCCAGATCTTTTATTTATCAACAACTTTGCCATTCAATTTTTTTCCGATAGGAGGTCAACTTTCGTTGCAGTTCTCGTAAAATCATGAAATATCGCTTTCAACCCCTAAAAGTTCACCCCTTTCCACCCTTCTCCATTGTTTCGACTCCAATTGATTTTTCCCGTCATTCGAATAATATTTTGCTCCTCTTCCAGTAGGTCTCATGCTGTTAAATAATTTTTTTATCACAAAAATGCATCAGCACTGGTCTAATAGTTTATTTTCTAAATCTTTGTGTCGTGCTGGATGGAAAGCTGGGTAAGAGCCTGATTCCTGCCCTTTGATAGTATTCACAGTTGTCCGGTTTAACATTTGTATATGTACTATGGTCAAGTTCGGAAATTGTAGATAGTGACTAATCATCAATTTAAGGAGTTTCAGACAGTGGCGGCGATAAGGGGCTCGCAGAGCCCGTCGTGTGGGGTTCCCAGCTCCAGAAGGGGGCTCCTTCAACCTCTCCAAATAAAGGAATACATAACACATATTGATAACACGAAAAGAGGCACCTGTCCGTTTAATCAAAGAACACCTGTTCACAGTAAACTTTGGTATTATATCAATGCTTATTTAGCACTGTTTATTCTAGATCTTCTAAGAAACTTTACACACCACATCCAGATTTCTCCGTCAGCAAAAAAGCGTGTTTGTTTAGTCTTCATTCGCCGATCCGATGAAGTACTGATGTACTGATCGACAAGCGTAAGGATGCCTTCGAGAATTGGTTGCGCAGTAGACAAAACCCTGGAGTGGGGCAGGAGCTCAATCGCTCTGCCTTATTAAACAGTAGTCGATCTTTGTCGCACATCTACTCACGCTTTCTATCGTTTGCGCATCTCAGAGGCATCCTTACTCTTGTCGATCTGTATTAGTAAAATAAATAAAAAGCAATTTGCGGTAGACTTTGATGGCCTATTGGAATGTTGACGTGGCGGTAGCGGTGGTAATGCCATTGTAGATATACCAATGAAATCCTCTCACTCTCCGTCACAAAAAGCGCGGCACTTTTCGATTACATCAAAGGAGTTAATGCTGACAAAGGAAAAACCAGACAGATTTTTGCAATGGTAAGATTTTATATTCAAATTACCTAGTAAATTATGGCATTTATATTATCCAGAGTGGTAATAAAACCAGATACAGAAATATCGCAAATTTCTAAGAAAAATGCACACTTCTTACAAAATTTTTTCTTTGGAAAATATTTCAATATAAATAATATAATATAATAAATAAGCATATTGTGTATTATTATATGGAATTATGTCCCATTATGTCTGGTATTTCCAGATTTCATTGCCACAAGTATGAATATCCAAACAAAATTTGGTGGGGGGGCTCTCGAATCCTTAGCGCCGCCACTGGTTTCAGAGTGCTGAAACCCCATAAACTGACGATGAGTCACTATCTACAATTTCCAAACTGGACTAAATCAATAAAATCAATTATTTTCATTAAATGTAGTTTATACTGGAACGGTTTTCATATTATGATCAAACTTCAATTATACCCCTGAATTACCTTGCATAAAACTAGCGAAACCATACTGCCAATCCCCATTATTATCGATAATGACCATTAGTAAAATGGTTGTCTGTTTGGAAGCAGGTGTTGCTGATCATTCTCCCCTTTTTGCAGGCTTTCGACTCGTGGTATGAAGCCCTACCTGTCCCGGGTGACTCATTATCAAAAAGTATCATGTGCAACAGCGCGGGTACAGGCCAGAGCAGGACCGGCCGATTTGCATGGATTAATCGATAGGAGTGAAGAGGTCACAATGATATGGAAGCAGCAAAAGAACTATGAGATTCGTTTGTACAAAGAAAAATTAGTCGTTTGATCAACTAACGTCACATCAATGGACCCCGCAAACTGCTTATGGAATTTGGGTCCTGGTGAATTTTTTTGAATTTTTGGTATGATGTAGTCCATGTAATTCTCAACCAATGTTACCATTGCGTCAACCCAAAAAAATTAACAGTTTTGTTGCTAAAAAAAAATCTTACGACGATTACATCTCGTTATGTGCTGATGTATGTCATCTGACTACACCCACATTAGTAATAAAGTTTTTATTTGGTGTAGTTCGACTGTAAGTTTTTTACCTACCAAGTAATTTCTAGTATTTATGATTACAAACAAGTAAACCTCACAGGCATCCTTAAACAGACTCGTGGCACGTGTACAACGACTCTCGTGTTTCTCTTATTTCCACTATGTCAAATTCTCTGGTGTGCAAAGAGGCCTATCTCATTTTCTATGAGTCTTGCTCATAGGTTTTTTCACTCTGATATTTATTTGATATTCATTGTATTATTGTAACGTTTATATTTACTTCATTTGTCTATCCAACAATCCAACTGAGTTGTCGAGGTCGGATCTGTATCCAGCAATTTCGTCAAATGTGTATTACAGCGCCCGTTCGCATTGTTTGAAAATCCAATTCGTTCATTTGAAATAATTGCTCATTCTACAGAATTGACAACGAGAATGGTTTTTAATTCACAGTAAATTTCGATGGTCGAGTAAAAACGTGCAAACCTAACCAGACGGTAATAATTTATCAGTGCCGAATCTGATAAAACATGTATTGGCTACATTTTAAATTAATCTTTTTTATTCAGGAGAAGTGCTTCTGACTTTGCTCGCGAGATGGAGTGGCGTTTACTCAATAGTCGTCACCATTTCATCAGCCCGGGTAAAAAATGAAATAGCCAGAGCCGTAGTGGACTCGGATGAGACAAATACGGTTCCATTGTACACTGAAAATTGAAATTACATAAGATTTGCAATAAGCCCTTCCAATCGAGTCTTCTTGGAAGAAGTTTGCACAAGTATCTGTCAGATACAGTTCAATGTCTGTCGTAGTATTAGCCAGGGAAGTAGCTGTTTTATGTCAGATGTTTGCCTTATATTTTCCACTCGGTGGAAGTATTTGGAGAGAAAGGGTGCATCGACTTTGTCGATTTTATTCATATCACATAACCTCACAAATTTTGTCGGTTTTGTGAGTGAAGCGTGTAGTGCATTACCTGTCCCTAAAACTTTCCATTCAACCTGTTAATTCGAAATTCTATTTCACATTTAAACATGCGGACTGCACTGCTTCACTATAATAGCTTCCTGGCAAGATGGCGTTTAATATGAATGTGGAGGGGATATAATTAGTTTTAATTTAGTCTTCCAAAGACCAAAAGGTATTTCTCTTAACCAAATTGACTAAATTAAAACCTTTAAACTTTAAAATACTCTTAATGTAGTCATTAAAAGGGGAAAATTACGTTTTTGGATTTAATGTAGTACTATTTTGAATGTATAGGATACAATAGTTTTCACATCAAGAATTCAATACATGAAGCAGAAGATCCTATAAATGCATTTCAAGAACTTGTCACTAAAATATTCAACAAATCATTTTCATTGCGATTGCTAAAGAAAAAAATCTAAACCTTGGGTAACGAAAGGATTAAAGAACTCATCAAGTAATCTACGATGCCTACACACAATCAGGAATTTTTGTAACGATAATGAGTTTTTTATAGCATATTTTAATAAGTATCGTAGTGTCTACAAACGGACGATCAAATTAGCTAAAGATAAGTATTATAACGAAAGAATACATACAGCAGACGGCAAACAAAAAGAAATATGGAATTGTTAGGACTCTGTATATTATGTTCCGTTTGACTTGAAATATCAAGAGAGTATATTATGCATCTGTTTATAAAAATTGTTAATAGTAACTGTTGAAAAACTGTCAATAAAATAAATCACCTTTCAAAGTAAAAGTCTTCAAAAATAAGCATTTTTCTTGAGTAATTCTCCCATAATCAACAGGAATATAGTAAACGATCTTAGAGGCAAAAATAAACGTATCCATCCAGAAATAAATGTAGATCTCAATTTGTTGAACGAATATTACTGCTCAATTGCAAATCAATTAACTCAAGACATACTTTCAGCAGTAAATCCCCTTGACAACGTACACAAGGTAGTTTCTCCAATGAATTCTTTATTCCTCCACGAAAGTCGGTAATAAATGAAATAAAAAATTAAAATTATTCGGGTGAAGACAATTTGTCAGCTAAGTTGTTTTCACAATTATCAGATGAAGCTCTAAACACCTTAGTATTTAGCTATAGATAATTCTTTTGCGATAGGTGTATTTCCTTCTAGCTTGACGACCGCAGTAGTAATACCTCTGCATAAAGGAGGTGCCACTGATGATCCTGGTAACTACAGGCCGATTTCACTGCTGTCAACACTTTCTAAAATCATCGAAAAGTTAGTCAAACGTAGAATAGTGGGCTTTTTAAAAATACATAATATACTAGCTCAAGAACAGTTCGGTTTTCAAAATGAAAAAAACACTAATGACGCCATTTTCAACTTGCTAGAAAAAGTCTACATACGTCTAAATGAAAAGGAAGCGGCTGCGGCGGTGTTTCTTGATCTCTCCAAGGCTTTTGACTGCGTGAGTCATGTAATTCTGTTGCAGAAGCTCTCCCACTATGGTTTTCGAGGTACAGTTTTGGAACTCATTTATAGAATCTCATCTGCGGTATGGAATTCCATTTTGGGGTTCTGGCAGCCAGACTCTATTGCAAAGTGTATTCGTCCTTCAAAAGCGAGCTCTGAGATTTAAATTCAGAATTAAAATGCGAGAATCATGTAGACCAGTTTTTTTAGACAATAAGATTTTGACAATATATGAAATTTTCATTCTAGAAACAGTATGCTTGCTTCATAAATATAAAGAAAAGTTAATGAACGTTAACAGGGAAGGACATACTCGCAATGAAAAACAACTCGCCCTTCCGTTCCCTGTTTCATCTCTGACGAGACAGTCACTAATTTATAGAAGTAAACAAATTTACAATCACCGAGTCAAATAATAGATATCTAGGGTCTGAGACAATTCAGAAAAACTGCTAAGCACCTCTTGAAGGGAAAATGCTTTTATAATTTGAATGAATACTGCGAGGATTTAGTTTTAAAATTTCGTTAGTTATAACCGTTGTATATATATATATATATATATATATATATACCGGGTGGCTACGGAAGTATTGCCTATGGAATATCTCAGTTATTGTATGAAGTAGGTTTGTGAAATTTTGAGCGTCGATATAATGACATAAGAGCTAGAATTTGAGCATATTGACATGTCGAAGTTAACTTCCGGTCTGACCGTAAGTAACATCAACTGTCTTATTTTAATTGGAAACCCTATTTTTTTTTCTTTTCGCTTTATTCAGCATTCAATTCCCTTTCTAATGACATATCACAAGTTGGTATCTAACCAGAAACTAGATCAGAAAAAAATTATAATTGAAATTCACCGAGTAGGCCGTGGAAGCAAAATGAAAGCCAAAAATTGAAAAGTTGGCTATGGAAACCATACGTCACTTGATAACAGTTGCTACTACTGTGATATTTTATTTTCATTCGTCGGCGTTATAAAAAGCCGCCAAAAAAATATTGGAAAAATTGAGAAAAAAACAATACTCTGTAGGTCCATAACTTAAATAGGAACATACAACTTTTTCTTGCCTGTACTATTCAGCATAACCGTTCCTTTCTAATGATATAATAGAAAATAATTTTTTGAACTGAGATACCGAAAAATCCAATTATTATTCTTCAAATAACAAAACAGATTATCGCCATACGCAAAAATAAAATTAAAAATAATGTGGAATGATAAATTATATCCTGTAGGTTCTAGGTTAAATAGGAACATAAACGTACTTGGTCTGTGCCATCGTCCATAGATATTCTAATATCTACCTATGGACGATGTTTGTGCTATTCAGAATAATCATTCCATTGCAATAATCATTCGAACCAAAATATTAACAAGTAGGCTGATTAAGATGTATTTTGGAATGAAACAAAAAAGAAATGAGAGCTGTCACGAACGCTGCTATCCATATTATTTTGACGTTCGAAGTAGTGTTTTTGATTCTGCCATTTTAAAAGGGTTTGGAAATCGAAATCAGTTAGTGGAATATTCAAAAAATGCCCCGTTATTCACGAACCGAACAAATTGACATGCTTCTCATTAATGGTGAATGTTTAAAAAATTCTTATGCCGCTGAACGATTGTATTTAGAGCGATATCCAGGGAGGCAGCAACCGTCAAGAAGGTATTTCCAGTGGCTTGAAGAAAAATTAAGAACTGAGCCTGATGTTCACGAAGACCAAGAAGCATTTGTTATTAATGAGGAAACTGAAATTAATGTATTAGCTTTAGTACAATATGATAGCACAATTTCCTCAAGGCAGATTGGCGCCGAATCAGCTATAAGTAAGGACTCTGCTAGGAAAATTTTGAAAAAACATCGATTGAAATCCTTCAAGTATCAGTTGCATCAACATTTGTATGAAAATGACGGTGAAAGGCGCCTGGAATATTGTAATTGGTTTCTTCGAAAAAATGCTGAGAATCACCTATTTAACTATTATATCTTGTTTACGGACGAGTCAAGATTTACCAACAATGGATTATTTAACAGGAATAATACAAGGTAGGTACTGTACTTTATTTGGATTATTGTCGATAGTCGAAGTGTAAAGTGCTAAAAGTGTGAACGGTCTTTTGTTTCAGGTACTGGGCGATAGCAAACGAGCACCGGTTTCGACAAGGCGGCTTCCAGGAGAGATTTGGTGTGAATGTTTGGGCAGGAATAGTTGGAACTCATATTGTTGGCCCCATTCTTTTTCAGGGCCAACTAACCGGAGAGAGATACTTTAATTTTTTAACGAATGAAATTTCGGAATTCATTAACAACCTACCAGCGGAAATAACTGAGAGAATGTACTTCCAGCAAGATGGCGCCCCTCCGCATAATTCAAGAATAGCGAGAAATTATCTTCAAAATCGCTTTCAAGAGAGACTTATAACAATTCATGGTCCAGTCAGGTGGCCACCAAGGTTACCTGATCTTACTCCGTGAGACTTTTTTCTATGGGGGCATCTTAAAAATAGGGTGTATTCCACACAGCCTACAACTCTACATGAGCTAGAAGTAAAAATTCGTAGAGCTTTCCAAGATATCACGCCCCAAATGTTGAGAAACGTCAATAAATGTATTGACGCTGAGGGAATGCATTTCGAACATTTGTTTTGAATTTATTTTATCTTTAATCCTATCAATTTGAATTTTTTTTTTTTCGATAAATCTGTTTTTTCGTTATTTGAAGAATAATAATTGGATTTATTGGTATTTCATTTCAAAAAATTACTTTCTATTATATCATTAGAAAGGAATGGTTATGCTGAATAGTACAGGCAAAGAAAAAGTTGTATGTTCCTATTTAAGTTATGGACCTACAGAGTATTGTTTTTTTCCCAATTTTTCCAATATTTTTTTTGGCGGCTTCTTATAACGCCGACGAATGAAAATAAAATATCACAGTAGTAGCAACTGTTATCAAGTGACGTATGGTTTCCATAGCCAACTTTTCAATTTTTGGCTTTCATTCTGCTTCCACGACCTACTCGGTGAATTTCAATAATAATTTTTGCCTGATCTAGTTTTTGGTTAGATACCAACTTGTGATATGTCATTAGAAAGGGAATTGAATGCTGAATAAAGCGAAAAGAAAAAAAAATAGGGTTTCTATTTAAAATAAGAAAGTTGATGTTACTTCCGGTCAGACCGGAAGTTAACTTCGACATGTCAATATGCTCAAATTCTAGCTCTTATGTCATTACATCGACGCTCCAAATTTCACAAACCTACTTCATACAATAACTGAGATATTCCGTAGGCAATACTTCCGTAGCCACCCAGTATATATATATATATATATATATATATATATATATATATATATATATATATATATATATATATATATATATATATATATATGTATATAAGTAAATATTATTGACATTTAGTGTTACATATAATGTATTGTGAAAGCTATTAACTTTTATTGACTTTGTCGACAAAATGTTTTCATTTTAGACAATAAAGCTTATTTGATTGGTACCCCATAAAACTACATTGAAACTATTTTCCCAGAACGGATATGTTTTAAAATCAACTTGCTATTAAATTATGAATAATAGCAAATCAGTTTTGAATTAGCTGATGTTAAGAGTAACATAATACCAGTATAGGATCAAGAGGTCATTAAGAGCAAATAGCATTTTTATTTTGATTTAAATAGTGCATTAAATTCTTTGTTTAAGAATAAGTGGTCTTTAAGAACTTTTAGTTTACCTTAAGTTTACTTTAAATCCGATGTCGATGTATTGAACATATTAAAGCATTTTTAAAACCTAAATAAATAGAAACTGTCTCAAAATTGTCACTTGGGTCTTTATTTGTTTATATATATTTTATATAGTTTGAGCATAGTTGAATTCAGGCGTAATTTGAGAATCGTTGAATAGACCGTTAAAAAAATAACAATTTTTCGCAATTCTCAAACAATAAGACTTGTACGATATACCATATATCTACTTACTTCTTCCTTACACACTCAGTCCATTCTATTTTTCAACCTATTAAAAGCTATGTTGTGACTAATTTTCAGGAAATACAACAACAAATTAAGTGATTCATATAATTTTTCCATTCACTTCAATATACAACTCTGAAGGTCGCATTCTTTGAATATAGCCAGAGCAATACCTACTCGTCAAATACAGTGAGCTAGAAATTCATAAATTGTAAAACGGCTCTGCGGTTCATGGATTTTGATGTAACTAATGCCTTTCCTTCCGGTTTAATGTCCCGGGCAAATGTATAAATTGCGAATACGAGAGTTGAATGGGATTTTTATATTTAGCAGGGAACGTTGAAAGATTTAAATGAATCGATTTCAAACAATGTTTGAAGATTGTAAACGATATGGAAAGGTTCCCGCACTAATCTTATGGAAAACCGGTTTCGGTGAAAATCGCTGAAATTTCGAAATTATGTAGCCCATGCCATCATGAACAAAAGTTAATATTGCACCAACTCTCTGAATGTTGGCGTTTAGATTCTACCGGGGGTCAAAGTTTGATATTTTGAACATTTTTCAAAAAATCCGGAATTTCATTTTCATCGTGTCAATCTGGAGTTTTATGATGGAATAGTCCACAATATAGGTAATCAAAAAGTTGGAAAGACAAAAGTTTCTAGAATCAAAACTGGCGGATATACAGATGTTTAAACTTTCTTTTTGGTGATTTTAATCGAACTTTTTTCGAGAAAATATTCGATTTTCAGCAGATCCTTATGCAATCGATGTTACCCACAGTATATGAGAGGGAGATCATATTTTGAATTTGAACCAACCATCCAACTTTAAGTATTTGGAAGATACGGGGCGATCAAAAATATATTTTCCATTTCGGAAAAATGTACACCTGTGTATAGTCAGCTTCCACCAATATACTCAGCTGATTCTTTGAAACCATATAGCTAATATTATATACAAATGTGTGTCAACGTCTGTGCTCATTAATCTGAATCCAAATAAAGTTGCGGCGATGGCGATGGTCCAAAAAATATGGAGAAGGGATGTTTCGGAATAACTTTGAAATGATTTCTAAAATCATCTATGATTTTTTTTTCTAACATAATGTAGATGAGTCATTCTTGATAAAAAAGTTTCACAGTGCCTACCTCGCGAATGCCACGGTTTGAATTATACAGGGGCTTGAAGTATAGTATTTCATTGATTTCTCGAATAATCAATAATTCCTTTGTAACCGCAAATAATATTGTTTCCTAGTGAAAATAATGTACCAAGTGAAAAGGCAATCAAATTCTATAATAATAATGTTAGACCGAACTCGAACACATTTTATTTTAAAACTGTTGATGTCATAAGAAAATATCTTTTTGAAATAAAATCTAATGCCACAAGGGCGGACAACCTGAACTTGAAAATGATTTTGTTTTGTTTCCCTCATATTGTAATATACAGGGTGTCAATTTGAAAACTTCCCACCCTTAATATCTTCCTTCCAGTAAACAATATGAGTAATCGAAAAAACAGGTCAATTTTATTGTCAAGGGGGACACTTTCACGGACTATTTGTAGCCCTCGTGGTTCAACCCCCTAGGAGGGGTAGATGTTACCCTTAGAATTTTAAATGGGAAGGGGGGTCAAGTGGCACATCATTTTGATGGGCGTTCAATTCTTGTTCCAATGGTACCCTGACTTATTATTTTGTGATGAGCATTTTCTGAAAAATTGCGTAATTATTAGAACGCCTATACTGAGATGCATTATTGTATTGACTCCCTTTAATAAAAATGGTTAGAAGAGTAGGTTGCACCGCTCCAACCCTTGAATGACAGGAATAAATTTATTACGCATGGGATTTTTTATTTGGTGGTTATTTTCCTTCTACACAATAAAATTTAATTTGCGAGAAAGACATTTCCGACATAAAATCTACTTACGCTTATCTTATTAGCTGTTCGAAATGTTGTCCATTTTGCTCTAAACAGTAATACAGTCTGTTTTCGAACTCCCCTCTAACATTACGGAAAACTTCACTAGGAATTGACCGGCATGCTGCTGTAATTCGTCTTTTAAGTTCGTCAATATCAGAAGGTTGTGTTTTATAAACAACGGATTTAAGATGCCCCCAAAGAAAGAAATCTAAGGGTGTTAAATCCGGTGATCTCGGAGGCCATTCAACTGCTCCCCTTCTGCCAATCCATCTACCCGGAAATCTCTCGTTTAACCACTGTCGGACGGGAAGAAAATAATGAGGTGGAGCACCGTCCTGCTGGTAATGTAACAGATCCTCCTGCAAAAGTTCATTACCTTCTGCATCAATTTGAGTTTCTAGCTCGTGAGTTATAAGAGGATCGATAGTCTCTTCAAGCATATCAAGATACAGATTGCCAGTCAAGTTTTCTTCCAGAAATAATGGACCAAGAATGGCATTTCCAAGAATACCAGCCCAAACATTAACTTTTTGTGGGTGTTGTGTATGCCCTTCCCGAAAAATATGTGGGTTTTCGTCACTCCAATAGCGACAATTTTGTCTATTAACATTGCCATTCAGAAAAAATGAACACTCATCGCTGAAACAGATGTTTAACAGAAGATTAGGGATGGTATTGACTCGATGAGACATGATTTCACAAAACTCTATTCTTCTATCATAATCATCCTCGTGGAGCTCTTGAAGAATCTGCATTTTATATGGATGAAATTTATGCATTTTCAATGCTTTTCTTATAGTCTCGCGTGACATTCCCGTCTGTTCTGATACTGATCGTAAGGAGCTCGTGGGCTCTGCAGCAAATGTTCCCAAAACTTCAATTTGAGCTGCTTCATTTAGTACTCTGGGGTTATTTCTTTTTTTATTTGTCACTGAACCAGTTTCGTAAAACTTATTCACCAAATCAAGCACATACCGGTGACTTACATTACAATTTGGATGTCTTTCGTTAAAAAGACATGCCGCCCTTCGTGCGCACTTTCCAACTTCGCCATAAATTACAATCATTTCAATTCTGTCTTGAATAATGTAAACCATTTTTACACTTTTATACACTTATTAAAGTAATTCCTAAACAGCCCAACAGGTACAACGGTATTCACAATACTACCACATAGTTCAAATTTGCTAACCAATTTTTTGCCGGAAAACAGAAACTTTTTACAGCAGAAGTAGCAAAAAAGGAAGGCTATCTGTACAATTTCTGCGATGACACTTAAAAATTCAGCATTTAATAAACACAACTTTACTACCATCTACGTTTTACTATTAGACTACTTTTTTATGTAAAGTGTTTGGAGCTAATGGCTAATGTTACCCCTAATAAAGGGTTGGAATGGTACCACCTAATATTCTAACCAGTTCTGGCTAAACCATGCATCTCAGTATAGGCGTTCTAATAATTACTTCTGTTAGTTTAGAACGCAATTTTTCGGAAAATGCTCATCAAAAAATAATAAGTCAGGGTACCATTGGAACAAGAATTGAACGCCCATCAAAATGATGTGCTACTTGACCCCCCTTCCCATTTAAAACTCTAAGGGTAACATCTACCCCTCCTAGGGGGTTGAACCACGAGGGCTACAAATAGTCCTTGAAAGTGTCCTCCTTGACAATAAAATTGACCTGTTTTTTCGATTACTCATATTGTTTACTGGAAGGAAGATATTAAGGGTGGGAAGTTTTCAAATTGACACCCTGTATATTACTTATATTGTTATTTTGTCCCGAGAATTAATAATCCAAAACAACTGAAGGATTTGAGACCAATTAGTATACTACCTGCTCTTTCAAAAATTCTGGAAAAAATAATTAATGGACAAATAAGAGAGTACCTTGATGAACATAACCTTTTTCCAGAACATTAATCCGGTTTGCGTTCTAATCGTATTTCCACCACAGCTCTAACTAAGGTTACTGACGATTTATTTTCCTCACTTGATGATAAAAATATATCTCCTCTCGTTTTGTTGGATTATTCTAAGGCGTTTAAACGTATAAATCACCAACTCTTATTAGCGATATTGCACTATAATGGTTTTACTAATAGCGCATCTTCAATGAATAAAATTGCTTGGAAAATCGCATACAGCTAGTAAAAATTGAAAATGAGTACTCTGAACCAACGAATATTACTGCAGGTGTCCCTCAAGAATTTATTTTGGGACCTTTACTATTTACCATGTATACATCCAATTCATCAACATCCATGTTACATTGCGAATCTCATTACTACGCGGACGACACACAAATTTACCACTGCTTTAGCCACTAAAGAATTAATGATGGGTGCTCGGCCATAGTTAACGATCTCAATAATTTATCTAGAGCGTCAAAGGACCACTGGTTGTGTATGAATCCTACAAAATCCAAATTACTTATTTTTGGCAGTAAAAAATGTAGGAATGAATACAAGGATCAGATAAATATATCCATTGATTCAAAACCCCTAGAAATTGTTGAATCTGCGAAAAACTTGGGATTAATTATAGAAAGTGGCATGAGAATCAGCGAGCATGTGACAAGAAGTATCAAAAAGGCTTAATGCAATCTCAAGTTAATTTATAACTTCTCCAAAATAAATGATAGCAAAACCAAAAAAATCTTGTGCGAGTGCCTGGTTCTAAGCCACTTTAACTTTGCAAATATTGTATTCTACCGTTGTCTAACAAAGTATGATCAGAGTCGTATTCAATATGTTCAAAATGCATGTGCACGGTTCATATATGAAATTAGAAGAAGAAACTCTATATCACACAAACTAAAGGAATGTGGCTGGCTAACAATGAAACAAAAATGGCTATTGAGTATGTGTTGTTTTTCTTATGACATAATTCGTTCCAAGAAACCCGAATATTTATTTAGTAAATTGTTATTTAGGGATGAGGTTCATACAGTCAATACCAAATATCGATTTCGTCTGACTCCACCTATACACCGCACATCTCTTTATGAGCGTTCTTTTTCTTATTTGATCCCAAAAATATACAGGGTGTTTCTTAAGTACGTGTAGAAAATTTAGGATCGCGTTGCTGACATCAAAATAAAAAGAAATGTTCCTATAAACATATGTCCGCAAGTTATTCGTTTCTGAGATACAGAGTGTCAAAGTTGAATTCTTAGTTCTATTTTTTGTGAATACTTTCAAAGTAATTTTGATATTTGGGTACAGTTTGGTATCTGGGAATACTTATTATTTAGGTTGTGTAAAAAATATATTCCTGGTACAGGTCACTGAGAGCAACCGTTTTCGAGTTATTGAGATTTGAAATAATCGATGCAAGTGATTTTGAATGACAAGATTTTTAAATTTTAAATAAATTCAATTGGAAATTCGTTTTTTCACAATTAAAATAAAATTTGATTTCGTCATTGAAAAATCATCCCAGATACAAATCTTTGCTCGAATATCACAAATATTTTGGAATTTATTCACAAAAAAACAAATATAAGAATTAAACTTTGACACTCTGTATTTTAGAAACGAATAACTTGCGGACATATAGTTATGGGAACTTTTTTCTTATTTCGACGTCAGCAACATGCTCCTAAAGTTTCTACACGTACTTAAGAAACACCCTGTATAATGCTATTCCCGACTCGCTCAAAACCTCAAACAGAAAACGATTCAAAAGTCTGCTGCGACAATCTATATTTGAAGATATACTTGATATTTAGTAGATTTATTTGCGCCGGATGACTGAATGAGAATAAAACAAATACATTTTGAGTTGTACCCGATTTCTCATTATTATTGCCACTCCACCTAAACCTTCACTATCAATAATTTAGGTAATTAGTTATTTCATTTTGTTTTTTTTTTAATGTTTTTATATCTCACTTCTTCACTATTTTGCTAATTTGTTTTTGTCAAATTTTTCATGAACATAAATTATGTTTTGTTATTTTTATATACATTTTCTCGTTTGTTATTGGGGTTGAATGGAAGAGCAGTTTTCGATATCCCCGAATACTGGCTACTGAATTCTGCCCTATCAAAATGTAGACATATATAGATTTATTTTTCCCATTGTGAAAAATGCAGTAAGAATAAAGACATATTATTATTATTATAGCGCGGTTGTGCCAAAACTACACAGCGGACAGAAAACATTTTGCGCACAGTTGAATCACATATTATTATCTATCAGTCTCCGCAATATTGTTTTCCTACGAGCGTGCGGAAAAGTAACTTTTCCGCACGATTTTTCGTTTTGAAAGTTCTACTTTTCTGCACGATTTTTACTTTTCTGCACGATTTTTACTTTTACGCAAGATTTTCTCTTTAAAGCACAATATTTTAATCCAAGATTAGTATATTGTACAATGAGCATGAAATGACATACATTTCCCACGAGTAGGTAGGTATATGAAATTCTGTAGTACGAGCGAATTATTTTTTTCATAACAGATTCTATCAAAAACACTCATGTCGTCATTGAATATACAAATATTGAAAAATATAACGAAAATTGAACAGTAAGTACTCTCATCGATTTCAAAACAAAAATAAAAAAAAAGTAACTTCCCCAGGATTCGAACCACCTACCCCATTAACCAGCCTAGAACGACTGCTCCCTCACTTGCCAACTCAAACTCAAAAATATGTATATTAAGATATTTAGCTATTTACATTGCATTCCGGCGAAATCTATGTACAACACAACTCTGCTTGATATTTTCCGCCCACCTCCGTAGGCTGATAGGGATCCCGCAGGTTGTGAGGGAGTGCTGGGGTGGGGGGCTCCGTCGACCCCTGTTGCCAGGGGCCGGCGTTGTCCCGAATGTAGTGTCTCCTCGGCTCCTCAAGAGGAACAGGTGAGGCACCCTCGCTGGTGTTAACGGGTGTAACTCAGATTTTACCTTCCTACATCATGGTGTTAGTATACCCTGTCTCCCGCTATGCTAATACAGGGGTTGATTGTCATATTGATCAGATTTTAGAGGTTTAATTTGTGAGGGGTGTTGTGTGGATTCCCGGAAAAAGTTTTCGGTAAAAAACCGGGTTCTGGTCTTAGTCCTCTATAGAGGTGACTTGGTGCTTAGTCTTGGCGTTCATGGAACAAGTCCAGTTTTTGGTAAATGAGCCCGCCGTGTTTGCGGGGTTCATTGTGGTGTGCCCTTACTCTTGTTATTTCCCTAGTGCGTGAACTCTTGGGAATGTGATATTTGTAAAATTTATATGAGAGATTCATTGTGGTATTGGATTGTGGTGACTTTAGCTAGGTCACGCAGCTCGTCCAGTCGGATGTATCTATCGCTGTTGGTGATGATACGCAGTACTTTGTTCTGCATTCTTTCCAACCTCGTAAGTTGCGTGATGGGCAGTCCGCAGAACACTGGGCAGGCGTATACCATTGCTGGGCGAATAATCTGTTTATAAATTAATATTTTGTTATCAAGCGACAGCTTGGATCCCCGTGTAATGAAGGGGTAGGTCCGCTTAACAGCAGCCCCTGCCCTCTGGATAGCCAAGCTGACGTGTTTGTTGAAGTTCATACGCCTGTCCAGCAGTACGCCGAGGTACTTCACCGAATTACACTCCTCAACCTCATTGTCTTTCACCTTGAATTTCCTGAAGAGCTTTACTTACGATCGCAACGCTTCTTCGTGAAATTAATCAGCTCAGTTTTGGCTGGGTTAAGTGCAATATTGTTGTTCTCCAGATACGGTACGATCTCTCGATTTATGTGCAAACGCAGCTTCTCAGCTGCTTCGCCGCTTGCAGGCGCATGCGCGTATATCGCGGTATCGTCCGCATATATCGCAGTATGCGCCGTTGCAAATTTCGGGAAATCGTACGTGAATAGAGAATACAAGTGAGGTGAGAGGCTTGATCCCTGAGGTACTCCCGCTCCGATTGGGTATTCTTCTGATATGGTGTTGTTGATCCTCACCCTTAGAGTTCGACCCACCAGGTAAGAGTCTATTAATTTAAGAAGAAAGAAGGGTGTGCGCATCGTGCACAATTTGTCGACCAAACCGTCTATCCAAACCGTGTCGAATGCCTTACGCATGTCCAGCAGAGCCATGACTGTGCCCTCGTCTCGATTAAGGCTTCCTTCACCCCGTGAACAATTCGGACTACCTGGGAGGTGGTGGAATGTCCCGCTCTAAATCCGAACTGCTCGTCCGGGATGACCTTCAGCCTCTTCTCGAGGCGTAGCAAACGATTGAGAATGATTTTGTCAACTAGCTTGGCCATCGCGCTCAGCAGCGAAATCGGCCGGTAGCCATCAAGACAGTTCAAGGGTTTTCCAGGCTTTGGTATTGGTATAATCAGGGCCTTCTTCAAACATTTTGGATAGTGCTGCCATTTAAGCATTCCAATAATGAGATAAATCATCTGTACTACGGATTTTCTTGGCAAGTTCCGCAGTAGAACCGCATCCAACCCGTCCAATCCTGATGCTTTGTGCGTGGGGATCTTTTTAATTAACTTTTGCACTTCCTCGTAGTTCGTCATTTGTGCAGCGAAAGTTCTGTGGCTTATGGCGATGTCTGGTGACTTCCTGATCTCTCTCGCTTTGATAGTGACGCGTTTCTGTTCCATAGTAGCATCAGGTTTTGGTTTTGAGTCGTCACGGAAGTATTCGCCAAACAACTTCGCTTTCTCACTGTCTGTGACGGCTCTACTCGGACCATTCACTATTGTTGGCATTTCCAGTCGTTTCCGTTGGATACGCCTGGTCATGCGCCACAATGAGTTGTCCCGAGTGTCGAGGTTGGCCAGTTTATCATTCCACCTGTCATCCCTGTGTTTCTTGATGAGTGCATTGATCTCCCTACCTAGGTTCATGAGGTTCTCTCTGTGAACCGGCAGGCGAGTTCTTTGCCATCTTTTCCTCTCGTTTCTTTTGAGATCTATTAGGTCTGTGATGAACTGTGGGATGATGTCGTGGCCTTCCTTAACTTTCACCTTTTTAGTGGTCAGGTTTCTGGCATGTAGAATGCCCTCGATAAACTCCTCAGTAGCCCTGTTCAACCTTGCCTTGGACACACGGGAGTCCAGGATTGTGGTTTCGTTGAGAATCCTTCTGAACTCCTTCCAGTTCGTGTTTACATAGTCAAAGGCGGTTTTTCATCTGCTGTGATCGTGACCGCTCTTGAGTGCAATTACTTGCCAACTGAGCTATTTCAGATATTAATTTAATTGCTATAATACCATATCAAATCCTGTCAAATTTTAAATATCACTACTTATTTTGATAATGTCTTAATAACTTTATATTTTGAAATTAATTTTATTTAATTTATTTTATGGAAAGTTATTATCAAACAGTCGTTAATAGACTAGATTCGATCTCATATTATTTATAATCATATAATTGTTTCATTATTTTTCAGTGCATAAAAAAATTTCGCGGAAAGATAAAATCATGCGGAAAAGTTACTTTTCCGCACTAGTGCTGAAAAGTTACTTTTCCGCACTAGTGCTGAAAAGTTACTTTTCCGCACGATTTTTATATTGTTGAAAATGAGGATATTTAGGACTAACTAAATGATCTATGTAACTATTCTGTCTTATGTGTCATTTTGTAGCATTATTATAAAATCTTGTTTAATAAATACCTTTTTTCATAAATAAGATGGAAAAAAACACTCGTAGGAAAAACATTGTACCTAACTCTTGCGGAAAAAGTATTTTCCGCCCTTGTTAGGTAAATAACTATTGTCCAGCTTCAGATTTATAAAAATTATGAATTTTTGAAAAGTGGTCTCTTCTTCGGGGTTTTTCCGGATTTTCTCAGTGGAAAATTCACCGATCTGGTCGTATGAAAATCCATTTTGTAGGTTTTATAAATCTCTACCAAATTTCCATCAACTGTGAAACGTTTCCTTGAATAATATTTGGGATATTTCCAAAAAAACAAAAAAGTTGTAATTGTTTTCACTACTGCTTGTTTAAAAAATTCCACACAGCGATTTTGCTAGGGCGAAAACTGGGGTTTTCATTAACGATCTTTCTTATAAAAATTGCCATTTGCGTCTTTTATTTGATGGGAGAAAAAACCTTTATAGCTAGGTCTATATACCAGTCACTCGCATAAGATATTCATGAAGTTTCTCCCAAAACGTTTCAAACATGAAATTGAAACAAATCGTACCTCTCAAACTTGCTGAAAGCTTTTGTTTTGCAATAAGGTTTACAACTTCAACAACTTAGGCGGCTCTGAATTGAATAATTTCCGGTTCATACGCGAATTGAAAAGTTTTGCCGCTGCTGGATACACTACCTAAGTATCTGTGAAGTTCGGAAGCCAATGTGTCATAGGGAATATGAAGAATGGGGGTGGACTGTGAGAGTTTCGCACAAGTTTAATTCCTTCTTAGCAGGTTAATGCTCAAAAAGCTGAAACTTTGAAATGTTTTCGCTCATTTCGGGAATGGGATTGACGTTTCGGGTTTCTTAAATTTCAGTAGAGAAAAGGTGGGATGACTGTTTTATCATGGAAAATTAATAATAATGGTAATAATATACAGGGTTCTGCAACAGTGGCTAAATCTCTATTTAGGAAACATTGGAATGTACAGTGCATTCCATTTAAAACGAGCCACCCTGAATAACTGTTGGTACAATGATTCTCAGGAAAAATAAAAAAAAACACGTCAACAATAGTATATAGGGGGACACATTTTGACATATTCACATCTGATCTAACTTTCCCTATCGCACCCCAAGAGCGTGTCAGCAATTTGCTTTAAATGAATCACCCTATATTGGGATCACCCTATATTGTTTCGCATTATCAGATGCTCCATGTTGAGTAGATTTCAACAAAGTATAAAACATATGGTCTCAAGCTTATGGTTCGGGAGCTACAAATTATTTGAGTAAAAAACGAGCCAACCTGAATAACTTTTGGAACAATTTTGAAATAATCAGATTTGAAGTTACTTTCCCTATCGCAACCCCAGAGCATGTCACCATTGTTTTTAATGGATCACCCTATACTGTTTTGCATTATCAGAGATGTTCCATGATGAACAGATTTCAACAAAGTAGAATACATTATGGTCTGAAACTCATAGTTTGGAAGCTAAAAATTATTTGAGTTGAAAACGAGCCACCCTGAATGAACTTCTTTACAATCTGTTACCTAGGTTTCATAGGTGTTTTTTTTTAAATTAGAAATAAATGACAGAAAGATGAAAAAGATCGATCTTCTAATTTTTTATGTAATAAGACAATGCTAAGAATAATTAAAAATAGAAAGAAACTTTTTAAAGAAAACTAAATGAGAAAATAACAATATACAAATTTCCATTCATATAAATACAATCTATCAACTCATTGTAATCAGTTAGACATAAATTTTCAAATGTTCAAGTTCAATCAATTTTACATCGTATTGTTGCTAAGAAACCAAGTGTAGTCAATTGTTATTTGTGAACAAATTCAGCTTTTTTGAACTATGGGAAATATTGTAGACGTTTATAACGAAATCAAAAAAAAAACTATGAAATGTGCGTCTTTGTGTATATAAACTATTAACTTCAGGTAATTGTAAAATTCCCAACAAAAACTCATTGATAAGTGTGTGTGTTCCTGAAGAAGAGATCCAAGTATCCATATGCAGTCCAGAGTTTCAGTTATAATGCGATATTGGATTGAATTCTAGTAATCCAATGAGTATCAACTATACGTACGATTAATAATGTGTCTTTAGTTTTTCTTCAAATTAATATTACATAAACAGTGAATCATTTGGGGAGGCGATGTTCAGTATATCTGCTCTTCCACATAACCCCCCAATGCAGCACAATGATAATCATTTACAAAGAAAAGAAAAAGTGATACAGTGAAAGATGGTAATTGAAGTAATAATAACATTAATAATGACTTGAGAAGATCGAACTTAATTGTAGAGGTGAGCTTTGACATGTTTTCTGAAGGAACTTACAAAGGATGATAGCTTCAGATCAAAGGGAAGAAGATTAGATATTTTAATAGCGTTTTAGGAAAATGATCTTCGGAATATTGCAGTTTTGTGTGAGGGTACAGTGTACAGGCAGGAAGTCCGAGCGATCGTGAATCCGACTCTTTCACTAGCTTCGTGAATAAGTAGGTACCTGGGGATTTTACTTTTGTTGATTTTATTTATCAAACAAGACAAGTGGAGTTTAAATCTCCCATTTAATTTCAGCCATTTGGATCGCACATATGAATTGCTGATGTGGTCATGTTCTTAGGTTGTATCTGAATCTGATACACCAATTTTGGACTTTCTGAAGGCTCTCTTGATCGCGTTTGGTTAGGGCTGGCCAATACACAATGTCGCAATGAGACAGAGAAGACAAAATCAGGGAATCACATAAGTTTAGTTTCAATGTTGTATCCAAAATATCCTTGTGCATATACAATATTTTGGGTTTCGCATAAGATTTTCCTAGGAGTTCGCTCACATGTTTACCAAACGTTGAATGCGCCTCAGTTTTACAATGTTTCGATACCTTGAGAGTGGCATTGTTGAGGGTGATATTCAAATCTGGACTTTCGGAGATTTCCGAACTCCTGAACCCAAAAACGATCATTTCCGTTTTGGATTCGTTTAGCATAAGATAGTGGGCTTTAGAGAGATCGTACAGGTAGTAGAGGTCAGACGTAATTTTTTCACATGCAATATTCAATTGATGCGGATCAAACGTAAAGTAAACTCGGGTATCATCAGCATAGTGGTGCACTTTGCAAAATTCTAGATATTTGGAAAAGTCGGCTGTATAAATGCAGAACAGAAGTGGTCCCAAGATACTTCCCTGTGGCACTCCTCGAGTTAACATCCTACTATTGGAGATATGACCGTTATTGTAAGTCTGCTAGCTACGGTTGAATAGTAGTAGTAGTAGTAGGAGTTCTTTGGGGAGGCCACAACCGCAGCCAGGAAAGTAGGCCCTCATGGACCATTTTTGCCATCCCCTGTTCTCCACTTTTCTACATTCATCCTCCTAGTTTTCCTTTTCAAACCTTTGTGACCTCCTAATGAAGGTCAGTATGTCCGACCACTCCAAGTTGATTAGTTCCTCTTGTTGGAGTTTGTCAACTCCGAAGGTTCCAAATCTTAGCCTCCCGTATGCCTCACACTCGCCGAGGAAGTGAGATGAAGTTTCTTCGTTTTCTTCGCATTTTCGGCAAGTGGGACTGTCTTCTATACCTATAAGTGATAGGTGTCTGCCTAACTTGTTATGTCCTGTTAGTATCCTATAAGGAGGCGTAGTGCTTGGCGATTTCTGCCTAAGAGCTATGTCGTCCTTGACTTATTGGAGCCGGCCACGAAGTCTTTCGACTGCCTGAAGCCGGTGTTATCCCTCCAAAGTTTATTCAGCTCTTCTTCTGCCACTCGTCGAGGGCTGACGAAGTTTGGCTTCTTGCGATGCCTTGTACAGGCTCCGGTCCACAGAACGGCGTTGCGGATCCGGATCTGGCAAGTCCGTCTGCCACCTCGTTTCTGCGCACCCCTTTGTGTCCCGGGACCCATACCAGCTGAACTTCCTTCGTTTCAGCTAGCTTCTCAAGCGCATCTCCGTATTCCTGTACAAGCGCTGAGCTTGGTTTAGGATGGCAGACGGCTCTGAGCGCTGCCTGACTATCCGAACAGATTTAAATTCTCTGTTCGGATCCATCTTTCACCTCTTCTCTCGTAGCTACGGATAGGATGGCGAACACTTCAGCTTGAAAAACTGTTGTATATCTACCCAAAGCGTAGCTCTCTCGTATTTCTCTCCAGATAGATTCCGGCACCCGAAGCCTGTTTGTCAGTTAGAAGCGAACCGTCCGTGTAACACATTAGGCTTCCTGTGCTAAACTCCACCGTGTTTCCTTCCCATTGTTCTATGCTCGGAATAGTAAGAGTAAACTCTCTATTCCATCGCAGTCTGCGCTTTTCACTCTGAGGGCAGAGATAGGGATCTCCTGTTCCGCCCACTTCACGATTTCCGCATAACCTATCATCGCTCCTTCGTTCACCCAGACTCCCGAGTCCCGCATCCTCGAATGGGCTGCCATTGCCTCCTTCTTGATCCAGTCTGGAAGCGGTGGCAGCCTCAGCAGTACCTCCAACACTGCAGTTGGAGTCGTTCTCATTGCGCCCGTAATTACCAAACTGGCCAACCTCTGAACCTTGCTGAGTTTTCGGCCTATTGTGTTACCCTGTGCGCCTGGCCACCACACGGCTGACCCATAATGGATCTTTGGTCTTACGACTGCCGTGTACAGCCAGCGCATGATCTCTGGATTGGTGCCCCAATTACTTCCTAAGTAATCACGAATAAACGTCAGTGCAATGTCATCAATGCCAAAAAATTTCATTTTCAAACACAATAATTCGTGATTGAGCGTATCAAAGGCCTTGCTAAAGTCTAATGCATGCTTGCTGTTGGTCGTAAGAACATCAACACAACCAGACAGTTCAGATTTTGCAGAGTTGTATGGATGTTCAGGATTTTGACCAGTGTATTTCAACACTCAGTATCCACTAAAAATGTCTGCCATTTCCTGCAGTTTTCGATGGATTTCTGAATGAAAAAATTTGAAGTATATGGCAGACATAAGTGAATTGTTCAAAATCCAAATATTTTAACAATTTTAATTTTTAAAATGTCTGTATCAACGGCAGTCATTCGTTTATACGACAGCTAGACATATCGCTAGATGCCGGTCTATTGACATGCAAAGGAGTGATCATTAAATAAATGTCACAGCCATCTTACCATTTTCATTTGACCCTTCGTTACGTGTCATCATCACTCTACCCGGGGCCATTTTAAATGAGTTTGGCGAATATATTTTATTGACCAAGCTTGGTTGATCCCGATACGATATGTCATATTTTTAATTGGACGTCAATCAAGCAACATTTTGTGAAAACCCAAATTAATTTCGATGAACTATATACTTTAGGGGCGCAGACCGTATACTTTTTTCTCGAGTTATCTGCTTTAAATCAGATTTTATCAGTAAATAGACGGAGAGCTCGTGAACCCTCTGTAAGGCTGGAATTTTTTTAATAATGAGTCGTATCGTAGCAAACTAAGTACCGAACCAACCACCTGGCAGGCATCAGCACTCATATTTTTAAAAGTGTAAATAATAAGTGTAAAAATAAAACTTAGCACTGTAAGCTTGAAATTTTAATGTGTTGGTCAATTCTCTGATAAATAGAAAAAAATTGACAGGCGATTTCGATGAGCACAAGTACCCGACAGGTGAATCGAGAGGTGTGCAGTATATGAGTTAAAATAAACTTTGTCCTATAAAGCTGAAATTTACATACAGGGTTTCCCTTACTTGATCGACTATTAGACGTTTCTGGAAAATGGAAGTAAGATTAGTTTGGAAATTTGGTTTCTTGGATAATCAGTTCTGTTCGATCGATCTAAAATATTTTCATTGCTGCGGCGTTGCCGCTTCTATCGAAAAAAACAACTTTGTTATTTCAAATAGAATACCCTGTATATTATTGCATTTTCGCTCTGTTATTGCTTTAAGATTATTTTCATATAATACTTTCCTATACCTATCTCCAGTGGTTTTCGAGAAAATCATTAATTTCCTTATTTTTTTGTGCGAAACAGCTTCAATTAAATGTTTAATACTGCAGTATTCGGATGAGGAAAAAGCTGAATTTTTTTATGTAGTTTGACAATGTCCTTTGTATCAGTTATGACTAGGTTTGTTCTTCATTATACAGGGTCGTTGAAAATTTGTGATTTCACCTATAGATACAAAAGTATTGAAAAGAGCACTTTTTCAAATGGGATATACAGGGGATAACAGGGTTATCATGAAATACAATTGAATTTCCTTTCAAATGATGGATCATGTTCCTATACCTAAAGAGTCACGTTTCCGAAATAAAAGCAAGTTCTCTATAAAAATTGGAATATTTTGCCATATTTTGTATTGGGTAGATAATAAATGTCATGGAACATGTCATTATGGAAATTATCAATAAAACGTTTGCGCCTTCATTGCCGTGAAAGTTGATAAGAAAAGAATTAAAATGGAATACAGTAATTATTCAAATGAAAATCTGATTAATTTTTGTCGAAATAGTCCCATATTTATATCTGTTCATAGCATATTGATATTTTGTATTCTTGTCTCAACAGTCGCTTCCAAAACTAATATTGCATGAACCGAGAAATAGAGTAATATGAAATATTAATTCAGGTTTGAACAAAGTATGCTTGGTTCGGTTTTTCATCTCCATGATAACTTTAACATGTGTCTGTTGAGAAATAATGATTCACCTTGAGCAGAACTCAATTTTATTTCAATCAGTAAACAAATGAAGGGCATATTAATCGCTAATTCATGTTTTCCTGTTTAATTTGATTTATTGTGAAAATTTAGAAGAGTCAGATCTGGAGATCGCGGTGGCCAAGCGTCTTATCCACCGATCTTCAAAGGTTGTATTCAGTTCTCTACTCAGTTTTTGTCTACAGTGAGGGGAGGCACCGTCCAACAACTTTGATAAACATGAAACGGCAAACAGTTCTTTAGTGTTATTCTGATATCATCCAAATATTTTCCAAATAATTTTCTGAAGGAAATTTGAAACTCATTCACAGAAATCAACACGTTTTGAAGGATCTCCTCTTGGCGCCTCAACATTCCCAAACACAGCAAATTCAGTTCGATTCTTCTGAATTTGTATCTATTCATTTGTGGTAACTTCATTGAATTTCCTGCGTGATCTTGAAAACATGTTTTTGCAGTAACAATGAGTATAAAACAGATTTGAAATATCTGCATTTCAATATGTATTATAATCCATCATTCTCATTTCCGAGTATAACGATTCGAAATAGGTAATATATCCCAATTGAAATAATCTGTAGTATGCCGTAACCAGAAAAGAGCAAAACAATCTGTTAGTTTGACAAACAGTGAATTTAATTGAGTTTCTGTTAAAAAGAAGTAAAAAAAATATTTATCTTCCGGGTCTCCAAAAAAGCCATTGTATTTGTAATACCCTCTTAAATATTTCCATTCAATGTCAAATTGCAAAAATAATTGATACAGCCTACAAATCAAGACTCGAAAAATTTATTGAACACCACAAATTATTGAAAAATTACCAGTATGGATTTCGTCGTGGAAGATCCACAGAAACTGCAGTTGCTGCACTATGTGGAAATATATATGAGGCACTCAATAAAAAACAGTCATCTGTGGCCTTATACTTTGATTTAAGTAGGGCCTTTGATACGGTGGATCATCACCTTCTCCTAGAAAAACTAGAACGTATAGGTATTCGAGGAGTAGCAAATGAATGGATCGCATCATATCTGAAGGAGAGAAAACAAATAGTAGTTGTTAATGAACATAAATCGGCAGAAAGTACTGTTAATCTGGGGGTACCTCAGGGATCTATTCTTGCACCATTACTTTTTATAATATTTATCAATGATATGTCACCGCATCTGGATGGCCAAAAAATATTATATGCAGATGATACAAATTTCTTTATTAACGGAGACACATTGCATCAAGTATGCTATAAAGCTGGCAGTATCGCACAGCAATTTAATGTGTGGTGTACAGAGCATGGTCTACTAATGAATATATCAAAAACACACTTTATGACATTCCTACCAAAAAATGTTAACTATGACTTCAGCTGTCTCATTCAGATAAATGGTAAAAGTATAGAACAAGTTCAATCCACTAGGTTTCTTGGCGTCATCTTCGACCAGAAGATGACCTGGGAGTACCATATACTACACCTGTCAAAAAAACTAAGTACTATGTCGTTCATGATTAGGCAGTTAAGAAACACCGTGTCAATGGACACCTTAAAATTAGCCTACTACGGACTCGTCCAATCAACGCTAAATTACTGTCTGATGTTCTGGGGGAACTCGAGCCACACTCATAAGTTATTTAGGATACAAAAGAAAATCGTTAGAATCATGATAGGAGCACGTCCCTATGACCACGCTAAACCCATTTTACAACAATTAAAGATATTAACGCTACCATGTCTGTATATTATGCAAGTAACAATGTATGTTCACAAACACAAAAACGAACTAATAAGTCATAATGCAATTCATGATTATAACACAAGAAATGCAGAAAATATATACCCTCCTTTTTCAAGATTAACAGTTGGTCAAAACTCTCATATCTATCAAGGAATAAAATTTTATAACAAATTCAATAATATACTAAGTCAAAAAAATACTACAGGCAGACACCAGTCACTAAATAACCTATTATTGAATTATTTAGTAAAAAACGCCTTTTATTCTACAGAAGAATTTCTACTCGGACGTTAGTTGGTTAATGTGATTGTACCAATGTAACAATTACAATGTATAATGGTATGACTCGATTTTACTGTATATACTTCTCTAAGATCTTAATGTTTAATGTTTTAATGTGTCTATTGTAACATGTACTATTTTATATCTTAAAGAAAAATTCACTTCTATTAGGACCTTGTATGGTCAAATCTGATGACTGCAGTCTTTTGTTTTGTATCTGTATATGCCTCATAGGTGAATAAAGTGCTATTTATTTATTTTATTTATTTAATGTATATTAAAATTATAGTTATACACGTGTTGTCCCATATATTTATACCATTTTATCGTTTTTACTCACATCACCTTTTATATATATGTGTGGTTGGCTTCCTGTTGTTGACTTCCTTTGTTTCTATTTTTACATCCAAGTGTTGTACATCTTCGCACTTGATTTTACCGTACTGATGAGAGCTTAAGCTCGAAACACGTGTCTACGGTTGCAGAACATTTTGAGGGTTATACCCAATAACTTTTCTACTTATATTTTCATATATTGCCCCTCGCTATATCCATCCTTATTTGTATTTTCCGGGGTAGGATTGTCACGCTGGTAGCTATAGCTGCCTCCGTGGCGACGTTAGTTGTTGCCTTGTAAGCACAAGGTCTTCTAACCGAAGCCACAAATGTGTGGTTGACTTCCTTTGTTTCTATTTTTACATCCAAGTGTTGTACATCTTCGCACTTGATTTTACCGTACTGATGAGAGCTTAAGCTCGAAACACGTGTCTACGGTTGCAGAACATTTTGAGGGTTATACCCAATAACTTTTCTACTTATATTTTCATATATTGCCGCTGGCTACATCCATCCTTATTTATATATATATATATATATATATATATATATATATATATATATATATATATATATATATATACAGTGACCGGCAGAAAGTACGCATCATATGGGAATTTTTTTTATTAATAAATTTTGACAAATATTGATACTTGCAATCGCTTCTGCATCAAAAGAAACCCCAAAAGACGTTGTACAGTGCCGTTCGTCTTTTCGAGGTTGGCGGGAAATTTAAAAAAATTGAAAATTATTTCTCAAAACACACTTGTTTGTGAAAATATCGAGAAATGTTAATAAGAAAAGTTGTTCAGATTGACATTTTATAGCTATGTACAAGTTTTGAAAAAGATCTGAGATAAAAAAATAAAAATCAATTTTTTGCCACAAAAAAAAAATCTTTTTGGAAACATACATTTCTGACGAAGAAACTCATTAGTAAAGCCAACACTAATATTTCAAATAATGTTTTGTGAAGATTCGCAAGCTATTCCTATTTTATTCGGAGAAAATTTGAAATCTGTGATTTTGCAGTGTGATCAGCTGCTTCATAAGAAGTCACTGAAATATCTACAGGACATTATAATTCCGATACTTTTTATTATTAATTAAGAACCAAGTATCTACACAATTTCAATTTGAAATTCTTAATTGTATTATGAGAAAGGAATAATCAATGTTGTTTCATTTAACATCTTTTTGATATCTTGCATTTTTTCATTTACTTGTACGGTTCAGGGGCTATAATGAAAATATTAATTTAAACATTTTCCAGTGTGGCATAACATTAGAAAATTTGAAAATTAAACATTTTCAATTATTGTAAATTGATGGAAATAGTTTTTCAGAATTAGAAAAATCTACGATGAATAAAAATTATACAATAAAAAATATAAACACAAGCTTTTATACAAATGCACTGAAAATGAAAAAATAATTTGTTTCATTTTTTGTAGGTTATTCTGTGAGTATCAAAATCTTTCTGTACAAGATTACCTAGATCAAACAATGAAATGAATTATTTTTTCCTTTTCAGTGTATTGTATAAAAACTTTAAAATGTTTTCTTTTTATAATTTTCATTATTAACATTTTAGTTTATTTTTTATGTGAAACTGAAAATCTCCAACTCAAAAACCATCACATACCAATTTTGAACAGAATCGGATCATAATCACAAAACTCGTCCGCCATATTGGAGCCGCCATTTTGTTTTTTAACAAACATTTTTTTAATGCATTGTCACCGGAATTACGGAAACCTGCCAAATTTCAAATTAATCGGAGTATTAGAAGTGGGTCAAATTCAACTTTTATTAAATTGTTTGTTAGTTAGTTACAAGTGAAGCTAAATAAAAGCTTGTTATTGTAAAGATGTGATTTCTTTTTGTGATATCTAACAGAAAACTACTATCTCCCCGTCACTGCGGTACGCTGGATATTAAACTAGATCTGACAGATATTGGGAAAACCTTAACTTTCAACCTGAAGATTCTGATGGTAAAAATGTGCATTTCCATTGAGATATTTGATTAAAAATGTTTCTACCCATCAGTCTTGATAGAGAACTCATACAAATTTTTTGTTATTTTAAAAAAAGATATTTTTTAGTTTTCAATTGAACGTTTCCTTTTCAACATAAAAAACTTCCGAAAGGTAATCCTGTAATGGAAGATAGTTAATAGGGTTCATCTAATAGTCGCAGATCATTACACATTTGATTTTCATTTATGAATCTCTGGTCATAACTCCGAAAAACTAAATCAAACAAATCTTTGTTTCCGTACGGAGTACATTATTTTATCAGAAATTTCGGTTTGTTTTTTCTTCTGCAGTAACGCAGAAATTTTGTAATCAATTTGAATTCATAAAAATAGCAAAGTGGGCTTTGATATTAATTCATTTATTTAAATATCAACAACTTGACAGTTATCGAAAGTTGAGAAACTGTCTCAATGTTAATTCTTCATTAGTGCAAGCTATAAAGCAGATTCATTCAATATTCCTTTGGATAAAATGGTTGAATACACAAATTCAGAAATGGCGGACATGCACTTAATGTATGGAATGGCTGATGGTAACGCTCGTGCCGCCAGACGAATGTATCTAGAAAGATTTCCACAACGTCATATTCCCAGCACACAAATGTTCATCAATATTCACTCCCGTCTTCGTGAAACGGGTACTTTCAAGAGGTCTGCTGTTCTCATAGGAAGACCCAGGAGAGTTAGAACAGTTCAGATAGAAGAAGCTGTACTTAACGAAATTGAGCAGCATCCAGACACCAGTACAAGACTAATTGCGGCACAGTTTAACGTAACCCATGTATTGGTATGGCAAATTTTAAAAGAGCAACAACTTTATCCCTATCACATACAGCGTGTTCAAGCTCTTCTGCCAAGGGATTTTCCAAAGAGATTAACTTTTTGCACTTGGATTCGAAATAAATTGTTGGAAAATCCATGGTTTTTATCTCAAGTGTTATTCACCGATGAAGCATGCTTTTCCCGTAAAGCCATTATTAATTTTCACAACAATCATATGTGGGCTGATGAAAACCCACACGCCGTGATTGAAAATCATTTTCAAGAGACGTTTTCTGTGAATGTTTGGGTTGGAATTGTAGGGAATTTCCTTATCGAGCAACATTTTCTGCCTCATAGACTCAATGGTGACCATTATCGACATTTTCTTGAATTCATCTTACCTGGACTCCTAGAAGAGATCCCACTGAGGGAAAGAATTGGAATTTGGTTTATGCATGATGGTGCTCCAGTACACTTCAGATTGGTTGCACGCCAATATTTAGAAGAGAATCGACTTGATTTTTTCCTCTGGGGGCACCTTAAATCATTAGTGTACCGAACTCCAGTTCAAAGTGAAGAAGACCTGAGGAATCGCATACAGGAGTCATGCGGAATTATAAGAAACACTCCTGGTATTTTTGAGCGTGTCCGCCAGTCTATGGTTAGGCGCATAAACGCATGCATTGAAGTTGGCGGTGGCCATTTCCAGCAGCTGCTCTGACATATCAATTTCAATAATGGTCTTTTTCTGAACTTAATTTTATTCCTAGGGAATTTATGTTACTTTGCTCAAGTATTTGATAATAAAGTTATTCACTATTGAAAATGTCCAAAATTATTTTGCCATAATTAACTTTGTGCAATACATATTCAACCTGAGTTATGGTAAAAAATGTATGGGAGCTCCATAACATTACATTTTCTCTACACGAGCAGAAAATAGCTATTTGTGTAATGAGAACAAAATGACGTATAGGGTCACGCGCTAATCTTTGGAGAGTGGCAATGACACTTCGAGAAATGAATTATTTTATATCATGCGCACTATTGAATGGATTGTACTTGTCCAATTTGTACTAATTTGGATCGATTATTGTCGAAAATTTCGAAGTAAACTCCAAGAACTCCTAAAAAATGTATTTTGATCACCCTGTACTTCGAAAACCAAGCCGCTTGGGACATGTTTATATGAACTTTTCATCTTGAAACCTTTCAAAGAATCACCCTTCAAGTTTGTTAGACTATTTGCTTCTCAAATTTCTTTATGTTATGCGTTACTGGAAAATGTTTGCGTTAATATTTTCATTGTAACTCCTGAACCGTACAAGTAAATGAAAAACATCAAGAGAGCAAAAAGATGTTAAATGAAACAACATTCATTATTCCTTTCTCATAATATGTCAGTGGCGGCGGAAAAAAATTCTGAAGGGTTGAACAAAGCTTGACTCTGAAAAAAGGAGGACCCTGTGAATTATTTGAGAAATGCATTATTTTGTATCGTGCGTACTATTGAATGGATTGTACTTGCCTAATTTGAACTGATTATTGTAGAAAATGTCGAAGTTAACTCTAAAAAATCTTGAAAAAAATGTATTTTTATCACCCTGTATCTCGAGAACCAAGCCGTTTGGGACATATGTTTATATGAACATTTCGTCCTGAAAACCTTCAAAGAATCACCTCCCGAAGTTTGTCAACGTACTTAATTAACACCCTGTATAATACAAGTCAATAATGATATTTGAATTAACACTGTCCTTCCAGATTTATCTATTTCCCTTCATCAGCTACTATCTAGCAACTCCTATCGTTGACAGCGTAATGCAAAATAGCTCATTAATCATTTCACAGCTTCGTCAATTCAGTATAACTTTGTCGCCTGACAGGCTGATACCCTTCCATCCCATTGACGAGATGCAAATAACGGAACAGGGGTAACATTCTTGCAACTTATTCCTCTGTGATACAATGCCTGGGCGATTTCGGGAAGAAACACGAAATAACTTTCAAAATATTTGGAATCGAACGTAAAAGGTTATTTCCATGGAAATCTACAAGGTTCTGTTGTCTGTCAACTTCAGGGACTCGACACAAAATTTTGCACTTACATTTTTCACGGAACAAAAAAACACTTACTGAAATGTGTTATGGATATGTTCAAACTCACATTGAAACACATTAAATTTGTTCTGAGATCCCCGGAACTGAAGAAGACCAATATCAAGGCTAGAGATTTCAAATTTGTTGATAGGATATTTCGCGGGGGAGGAGGGGGGAAAATCTGAAGATACCTATTTCAGCCTACAAGAGTCTAGTGATTCTGATTGGCAAGAAGAAGAAAACGTAGGTGTGGACAATGAGGTCGGTGATGAGGTTAACACTATTGATGATATTAAAGAAGGAGATTTTGAACTCACCAGCTTTCTAGGTGGAAAAGTTCTGGATAATAAAAAATCGAAAACTTTTGTATCCAACACTTTTCGACATAACTTCAAATTGGCAAAAAAACTCATTTTTGAAAACTTGAGGTTATGTGGAAAAATCATGAATACAAAAGTTGTACCTAGATCTTTTTATTGCCAACAGCTTTTTCCTTCAACTTTTTTTTGTATCATAATCAAATCCGACATCAAATCCTTATTTATGTCCCTGTTTATTTTTTGTACATGTTAAGGTAACATGAAATTAAAATTCTCGAAAGATTTCAACTGTTAATTTCAATAATTTTAATAAATAAATATGAGTATAGAACGAAAATTTAAAAAATAGATTTTTGATAATCTGTATTTTATTATTTCGCGTTTTCTGGAAAAAAATCTACAGTAGTGCTACTCTTTTATTACATAATCTAAACGCCTCAGGTGAGCTTGAAAAGACAAACTTTATCGGTGAAACTTTCCAGTTGAAAATGAGGTCGCTTTATCGTAATTTGCCGAAAAAAAGGAACAATCTGTATTCCGCTACAAGAAAGTTACAGCTTACTTGAAACAGAATAAGATGATATATTTCCATCAAACTTCGTCAAAAAACATTGATTTTCAAACGAGAAAAAATTAATAACTGAAAAGTTGATATTTTCAATTTTCCCGAGAAATTTGAGGTTATGCGGAAAAATATTGAATACAAAAATTCTAGATCTTTTCATTATCAACAATTTTGCCATTCAATTTTTTTCGATATGAGGTCAACTTTCGTTGTCACTCGCGAAAAATCGTTAAATATCGCTTTCAACCCCTAAAAGTTCACCCCGTTCCACCCTCCTCCATTTTTTCGACTCCTTGATTTTTCCGTCATTCGAACAATATTTTTCTCCTCTTCCAGTAGGTCTCATGCTGTTAATAATTTTTTTTAATCTCAAAAATGCATCAGCACAGGTCTATTGGTTCAAATTAAAAGAAAATCCACCCCCTTGATGGAGTGGCAACCACCCCTATGATGAGAGAGCTCCACGGCTTGATATAGATTTTGATCCTTGGGCTATACCCTACCTGCTGTCAAAATTTCAAGTAAATAGATGTAGGACGAAAAAACTGCGATCTGAGAAGTGCTTATTTTTTTTAATTATAACATTTTCATAGCTGCACAATCTTCAATTTTTGGTGACTGCTAATAAAACTGAAGAATAAACTTCAAGCAGAATTGACGGAAACGCGCTCTTCGATGTCAGAAGTGCGCTCTTCATTTAAACAAAACTGAAAGTTGCATTCAACTAAAACAACATTTATATAATACGAAGAATATAATATCTACTATGCATAACTCCCATTAGCACTCAATAAAAAACCCATCGGTAACCTTGACCACCAACCGAGATACAAACAAAACAAACTCACCTGAGAAATGTCCGGATCGCTTTTCATTTTGTCTTCCAGTCGCTCGCCTACGGCCTCACCAAGGACGATCGCCAGGCCCAACAGGACCCACCAGGACACCAGCCGATTCCCCATGATTTCCGGCACTTCACTGATTAAACCGATTCTTCGCAAAGAGTTCGTTGACACCGACTTCGATTCGAGGATTATTGCTGTAACTTTATCTGCACGAAGGACCGCGTTTGACTGGAGCAGCGCAGTCCGATGGTTCGAAATCCCCACTCTTCTTCTCGCGATGTGTTTGTAAAATCCGCGCCGCGTAGCGACGAAGGCTGCGCGCAGGCGCGCGATCGCGGACGCCGGACAGGTGGTAATTGAATTTCCGGAAAAAATTGAGGACTGGTTACGTGTAAAGGGACAGTCAGTTAGTCACCTAGTTCCAGTTGTAAACAAATGCTTGTGGTGATTGTTGATGCTGTATTGCATTGTGTAGTTCTTGAATTAGGCCGTTAGATAATGACAGATTTTGCTGACTGATTTTCTCTCTTCTGGGATTTTAACCACTGAAAATAATGACAGTGTTGATTGAGCTCAAAAAAATTAAATTTATCAATCGGACGTGTGCTAGGCATTTTTAGGTTTGCCAAACATTTTTTTTTAATCTCTCGTTTATGTCATTTTAACACACTAACATATAATAATAATAATAAACTTTATTTTCCTTTCAGACAAATAAGCACAAAAAAAATTACAAACAAAACATAATTACGTACATATAAAAATTATGTAACTGTCACAATCACAACCATATAAATAGATAAATAGATAGATAGATATATAGGTAGCTTTATTCAAAAAATTGTACTTATACATATGTTACAATGCACAAATTCAATTGGGTGAACCGGCGTCAAAAATTATATGTTCAGTGAACAAAGCACTAACATTTTAGAAATACTTAATATATACTAACACTATTTCAAGTGGACACTTTAAAAATTGTAAATAGACACTTTAGTAATTGAAAACTTATTAAGTAAAATAAATTAAGTAAAAATTACATAAAAGAGAAAGTTTGTTTGACAATGTCTCAAAATGAGTGGGAATCAAGAAATTCGTCTACAGTGTATGGTTCTATGTTAATCAATAACTTTTGTACAGATTGTTTGAATTTTTTGAGGCAGTTCTCAATTTTCAATTCTGTCATTAGTCTATTATAAAATTTTATAGCTGAATATAATGTGGTTTTTTCTGTCAAACTTAATCTATGGGCTGGTATATTTAAATTCACTGTTCTTGTCCCATAACCATGCTGTGACTCAAACATTTCGAATTTTTCTCGGTTTTTGAACAGAAATATCAGACACTCACTTATATAAATACCTGGTACAGTTAATATATTCATTTCTCTGAATTTTCCTCTGCATGACAGTCTATAACTGTTTCCCAACAAAATTCGAAGCGCTCTCTTCTGTACAATGAAAGCACGTTGTGCTTCACTGCTCCCTCCCCAGAAAATGACGCCGAAACGCAATAACGAGTGGAATTTCGAAAAGTACACTGTCCTTAGAGTGGTATTGTTTAAATATCTTGCTGTTATTCTGAAAGAATAACATACCGAGTTCAATTTATGGCACAGTTCATTGATATGGATTTTCCAGTCTAGATTTTTATCAATATGAATTCCTAAGAATTTTGTGCTTTCCTCCAGCGCCACTTTTTGTGAGTGAAGCTGTACATCTTCTGGTATATTGTTCATTGCGTTTTTTGTCGTGAAACAGATATAAGTTGTATTTTCTCTGTTGAGAATCAATCGATTTTTAATTAGCCAGTCCTGAGCTCTTTTTACACTGTCGTCTGCTAAACCCAACATTTCTTGTAGTGAAGTTCCTATGGCTAGTATGTTAGTGTCATCAGCATAATTTACTAGATGCGTTTATTCGTTGATAATTTCTGATGCTAAGTCATTTATATAAAATATGAATAATAGAGGACCAATTACACTGCCCTGGGGTACTCCAACTGACAGCTTACCTTCGTCAGAGAAGTATTTCTTTCCATCACTCTCTATTAACACTTTTTGGGTGCGTTTGGAAAGATAGGATCTTATCCAGCTAAGTGCTGGGCCTCTTACACCATAACGCTCCAATTTTTCCAACAGGATACTGTGGTCTATGCTATCAAAAGCCTTCGATAAGTCCAAAAATATACCCATCGACAAACATTTGTTTTGATATCCCGAAACTATTTTTTCTATAAAATCATACACAGCTGTTTCTATAGATCTACCCTTGAGATATCCATGCTGTGAATGACTTAGCAGTTTCTCAGTGTAAAAAAAGCTCAGGAGTCTGGTGCACATGGCTATTTCAAATATTTTAGAGAAGGATGGTATTAGACTGATAGGACGATGGTTTTCCAAAAGCGTTGGATCACCTTTTTTGTACAGTGGTTTAACAATTGCGAGTTTCAAGCTATCTGGAAAGATACCATATTGAAAAGAATTATTTATTATGTGGCACAGGGGAGTTGCTAACTCATATTCACATTTTTTATGATACTGCTCGGTATTTCATCATATCCTGCACTCATCTAATTTTTCAACCGTTTTATTGTCTTGTTTCATTTATGGTCATAGGTGTCAGAAACATTGAGTTTTTTGTAAGATTTATGTTATGAAAATTTGCAACTTCTGCATTCCCCTGAACGTTTGATGGATTATGTAATGTTAAGTTATTGAAATTATTACTTACTGTGCTTGGATTACCAGGTATTTTCAGTTCTGCATGTCTTGTACTTTTTCCTTTTATTTCTCCAACTATCTGCCAAAAACAAATAGAAATCACACATTAAAAAAATCATTGACTGAATAAAGACATTTACCAATAAGGAGCAACTTCAACTTTCTCCTAAAGTTTCTGAGAGTGGAACAGCATTTCAACTCATTTGGTAACCTATTGAAGAAAATCAATCCTGCACTATCTGGAGATCGGTATGAGATGGAATATCTAGTTTGCGGAATATGAAAATTATCTTTATACCTAGTGTTTTTATCGTGAATTTCTGATCTTTTGATAAATTGGTCTTCATTTTTGAAAATATAACTACATAATTCAAATATATAAAGTGAAGATAACGTTAGGATATTAAATTTTATGAATAGATCCCTACAACTGTGCCGTCCTAAAACACCAGAGATAGTTCTTATAATTCGTTTTTGGACAAGAAAAACATTATTTGCATGTGTGGACCAACCCCAAAAACACACACCATATCTCAGTCGTGACTCCACCTGTCCATAGTAAATGCTGAGTGCTTGTTTTGTATTCAAGATTTCCTTTAAGTTTCTGAATAAGTAATTCTGAGAATTATGATTTTGACCCATCTTATCACAGGTAGTTTTCCAACTCAACGTACTGTCAAAATGGATACCTAGAAATTTAACACTTGTTCAACTTTGAGCTACTAGATTACCACTAATTTCGATATTCAGTTCTGGGCATGACTTTTGGTAATTCCAGAATCTGAGGAAGTGTGTCTTTTCAGAATTTAAATAGAGAGAATTCTCCGAGAACTACACATTCAACTTTTGGAAGATGTCACTACACCGTTTTTGTAGTGAAATATCGTTTTTTTTTTAGATACAATCACTGATGTATCATCAGCGTATATGGTAAGGGGATTATCACATATTGACACGTTCAAGTCATTTATATATAAAATAAATAGTACCGGTCCCAACACTGAACCTTGCGGTACTCCAAGGGAAATGTCAATTGCTGAGGATTTTACATTACGTTTGATATTATTTCTGATGTTTGTAATACTGACATACTGCTGTCGATTTCTCAAAAAAGTTTCTATCTATTTGTTTGCTGAGCTTTGTATTCCATAATTATGTAGTTTCAATAGCAATTTGTCATGATCTACACAGTCGAATGCCCTGCTGAGGTCACAGAAAATCCCGACAGGGCATTCTCCAGCTTCCAGTAGCTTGATAATATCAAAATAAAATGAATGAATGGCGGTTGTAGTACTTGTGTTATTTTGGAATCCATGTTGGTTTTTTGAAATGATTCATTCTTTTTCCAGGTACATATTGAGACGATTCAAGTAAGCATACTCAATTGCTTTCGAGAATACTGATGGCATCGTGATGGGTCGATAGTTATCGATATCATTTTTGTCTCCCTTTTTATGTACCGGAATTACTTTATTCATTTTAAGGTTTTCTGGAAAATCCCATTACAAAATGACAAATTGACTAGATATGTTAAAGGTTTTATTATGGAATAGAAAATATTTCTCACTAAGAAATTTGGTATTTCATCTGAACCACATGATTAATTATTTTTGAGCTTAGTTTTCAGCAAGAGGTAGAGTTCTTCATCCGTATAAGAGCAAGGAATGAACCTTTCACTGCTAAGACTATAAAGCTATTTCAACGTTATTTTTTCCTATTTTTTCCACTATGCGAAGAGGCGTCTGTTGAAAATTAATATTGAAAGTATTTCCCACTGTTGAAGGATCAGTAATTGTTTCATTTTGTGAGTCTTTGATATGGATATTAGTAGTTGACATTTTTTTGGCTGATAATTCTGAAACTATCTGCCAACAAGTTCTATTCCTGTTAGTAGAATTGAAAATTCTATTTTGATAAAATGATTTCTTTGTTACTGCTATAAGGTTTTCATGGGCCTTCTTTCTCTCTTTATAGACTGTCCGTAGTTCAGGATAGATACGAGAAGTTAAATGCAAGTTTTTCAATTCAGTACTGGACAATCTGATTTCTTTCGTGATCCATTGTTTGCTTGCATTTTGTACAATGGAAAATAAGTTTGAAAATGATAATTGAACATCTCCCAGAAGTATGAGTAGGCATTAATATCAAAACAGTTATAAATATTGTTCCATGATTCATTTAGAAGAACATAAGAAATATATATATAACAATATAATAGTGAAAAAGCAAAGCCAAAATTTTATTGAAAATATGAACAATGTTTATGAAGTCAAGATTTTTGAAAATCTTCCAAATAATGCCCTGAATCGACTATTATTCCTGATGAATGAATCCTTCAAAGAAGGCATATTTCCACCTTTTCTCCGATGAATTTCAGGCCCATTTCTCTTATCCCCACGTTAGCAAAAATCATCGAAAGACTCGTTAAGAAGGGAGTCTTCGAATTTTCATAGGCGTGTGATATATTGAGTATCAGCCGCTGCTGTATTTTGTGATTTATCGATTGCTTTTGTAAATCATTTTCTCAAATATTTCATATGGAGATCAAAAATTGACAGAAATAAGGTGTTCCATACCTACCTTATAAACTCAGCTGGACATGAGTTCTTATCTAATTGATTAAGTATTTTCTTTTCCTTTCTTTTCACCATTATGATTCAATTTCAAAAACTATCATTTCAATAATAATATTGGTTTATATTACTGGCAATATAATATTTATATGTTGACTGTTGATAATTATCATAATCCGTTTTTTGTTATTGTTGTAAAGGTTGAGTTGATAAACTGCATCAGATGACACTCCGCCTTTTCACCAAATTTTATTTTTATCTGGTTTTTTGATGAATAAAGTCTATTTATTATTAGATACTGTTGCGGAAACTTCATCGTTACGGCTTTCGAGATAAAGCACATTCATGGTTTACGACATATTTATCTGGTCGCACACAAGAAGTCAAGACAAAATCAATTTCAAGTTTGGGTAATATACAATGTGGTGTTCGACAAGGATCGGTCTTGGGTCCAATTCTATTCTTATTCCGCGTGTAATTACAACGTCATAGCATAATAATAATAATAGATTTATTTACTCACATGACAATACAAGCATAATATGAATACAATAAAATGATAAAAGTAGCAAGTAGGAAAAACATTAGGGCTAGTACGATGAGTAAATATTCTCGGTAAGTAATATACTTGTTCCGAGAAAGTGAAGAAATCTTAATTAAGATATAAAATATAATATAGACATACACACAATGTACATACATACACATAATTTTCACATATACAATAGTAAACATGATAATTGAAAACTATATAACGTAAGTATGGGGACATAATATAAGTATTGTAAAAAAGAAGATAATAATAATAAACAATGGATTTCATAGTTATGTATACAAATTGTTTGGGTAATCGCTGACATGTAACTTTTTTTTATTCATATTTTCATTTCAATTAAGCTACGTACGTATACTCTAGGACAGGCCAGTAATTATTGTTTCACACATTTTTGAATTTATTTTACTCATGGTTTTAAGTTCGTTATAGAGTTTGGGTGCTATGAACTCGTTTGATCTTTGACCTACAGATTTTGTCATGAACGGAATTAAGTGGAGATTTCTTTGACGTGTATTATAGTCATGATTGCTTTTATTTAATTTCTTACTTGAGTGATAATTGATCATACGTTTATAACCAAATTCTTCTGAGTGCCCAAACCCCCAAGCCAAGATGCTATATTTTAGATGACTATTTTAGATGAGTAGCGCAAAATTTTACATGAATGCTTGAATTTGTCTTATAAGATGAATTGTAATTTTTCCATTAAATATTGATTGTGGACATCCCACCTCAAATGACCATCAATGAAAACACCCAAATCCTTAACACTTTTTGCCGGTAGTTTATACCAACTCGTTTTACTTCCAAATATGTCTATATAGTTGAAATGTGGTGTATTGTATTCGAAGCATGTAAAAGATATGTACTGGGGTTTTTCCAAATTTATGGTTAGTAGTTTCTGATCGAACCAATGTTTGATACGAGAAATGTCGGTTTGAACTGTTATTTTTAATTCATGCCAGCTTAGTGCTTTGCAAACGATAGCAGTATAATCTGCAAAACCTATGATATCTCCAGTGCTCTCGATATTGAATAGATTATTTATATATATTGAAAATGAGATCGGTCCCAGAACAGTTCCCTGTGGTACCCCAAACTCGATAGGTAGCTTATCACTGTACTCGTCTCGGACTCTTACACATTGTGTTCTGTTTGAAATGTAGCTTTCAAAAATCTTAAGGGGAAACTTTTGGTGTACTCAATTAGAAATCAGTAAAGTGAGAAAACAACATTGAAATTTTTGTTCAAAGGTTGTTATAGTAACTTGATTACTTGCATTTCGGACTTCTAGAGGATATTGGAATTAGAGGGAAACCCCTTAAGATTTTTGAAAGCTACATTTCGAACAGAACACAATGTGTAAGAGTCCGAGACGAGTACAGTGATAAGCTACCTATCGAGTTTGGGGTACCACAGGGAACTGTTCTGGGACCGATCTCATTTTCAATATATATAAATAATCTATTCAATATCGAGAGCACTGGAGATATCATAGGTTTTGCAGATTATACTGCTATCGTTTGCAAAGCACCAAGCTGGCATGAATTAAAAATAACAGTTCATATTTTTAATTCATGCCAGCTTGGTGCTTTGCAAACGATAGCAGTATAATCTGCAAAACCTATGATATCTCCAGTGCTCTCGATATTGAATAGATTATTTATATATATTCAAAATGAGATCGGTCCCAGAACAGTTCCCTGTGGTACCCCAAACTCGATAGGTAGCTTATCACTGTACTCGTCTCGGACTCTTACACATTGTGTTCTGTTTGAAATGTAGCTTTCGAAAATCTTAAGGGGTTTCCCTCTAATTCCAATATCCTCTAGAAGTCCGAAATGCAAGTAATCAAGTTACTATAACAACCTTTGAACAAAAATTTCAATGTTGTTTTCTCACTTTACTGATTTCTAATTGAGTACACCAAAAGTTTCATCTGTGTTTCTCATACTGCCAGCTCTTAGTATAGAAGTGATAGCTGTAGCAGTTTCTGTTGAAGAAGAGAGAAAGTTCTTATCATTGTGATATTTTTTCCTTTTGGAATATTTCAGTCCGGACCTATCACCGGAGCTCAAACACATCCGTATACCGCTCTGGTATCGTTACAAATACCATTTTCATCATTGCAAAGCCACTCACTCTCGTTCAGTAATTTGCACATATATAAATTGCCGCCTTTCTAGCGAGACACCCTTCTTTTATAACATCTCCTCCATTTGTCAAATTACCTAAAGCTTCTACGCTCGCAATCTCTCTCTTTCACGTGCAGTTCCGGTTATATTTTGTGTATTTCATGTTTGGTGGAGCACTTCAGCCATATTACATTCTCAAAGACGAATATATCTTGAGCAAACAAAGCGTTAACGTGACTAGTATTCTGCGTGATCAGATATTCATGTTCTTAATCTACAGGTCCAGAAGAGCAGTGTAACGACACAAGTTTTTGAAAACGAGACCGGAGTTCTCGTCTTGGGGTTGTCGACAGATACTCAAATTTTTCTATTGACCATTTCATTCATTGATATTTCGACCGATAGCATACTCTCATTAAACAATTAGCTTCAGGATATTTTCGGTTACAAAAATTTTATTATTCTTCGCCAAGAAGAATGGACGTATAGTAGCGAATTGTCAAGTTCGTATTTTCTTCATTGGTGAAAAAAAATTAACAGCCCTAAGGACGCAAATACTTCTGAAAACTATTCACTACAAACATTTGATAGTCATCATTATGCAGGAATTTTAGGGAAACTGACAACATCGCATTGTACTCTTTTTAATTTATGAAGATTCATTGTCGATTCAATGAAACGACTATTTTTGTTATAAGACAACTTGTTGCGTCGACATATGTCTTTTTATTTCAATGAATAGACCAAAAATTAACTTCTGAATTTTATTTAATATCTGTCATAAAAAAAAAATTGTTTGCTAGTCCAAAAACTTGAAAACATAACAATATACTTACTATTATTTCCATAGACACGACTCAACACAAATAGATTGAAAAAAATGTATGATAAAAATATTTTGAATTCACAAAAGATAGTTTTTTGAAATATATAAAATAAGAGATAGAAAAAATAACTTTAAAATCGTGACGGATCGCATCAATTGATTTGTGGTATGTGCGTAAACATAAAGAAAGACACAAATAAACCGTATGGTATGGTCGGGTAAGCTCGGTAAGGTAGGCATAAAGTCGGGTCGGTCGGGTTAAGTTATAATTAAGCAGGTTATTTTATGTAAAATGTAGTCTTTATTTATGTGGATCCAAACACTGATTTTCTTTCTGCTTTTGCATAAAATGCAATGTTAACTCATAATATGCGTGTGCGCATGTGTATGTGTATGTTTACGCACATTTCCGTGATCTGTCACGTCCTTAAAATTATGCCAGTCTGCATTCATTCAGAAACATTCTAAGTACAAAGGTTTCGAATGTGCAGTTAAACTGTTGATGGGAAAATGTAATGGTTATATCAACTAATTTCTCATTACTCATTCACAGGAATATTCCATGGGATACGTAAATCAAATAACATTGGCATCATCGCAAAATTAGCTTCGCCGATACAAGAAAGCTGTCGTTTCTTTTGATTGTGAAAAGTTGGCGGTGACTGATTTCCAAGTTACCAAACTGACATATTCTCTAAACAAAACAGCATTTTGTTGTTTATGTGATTGTTGAAAGAAGAAAGAATTTTTTGATAAAAACTAGCGTTTTCAATGAGAGAAAAGTGTAAACTGTGCTGCTGAAGATGGGAAGGCATTTTGTGTGTGTTTTTCACGGAAGAAACGAGTGCTGCACTGGCATTTTGCAGCACTCATTCAAAAAAAGGCCTGTATCTCCGAAGTTACTTGAGACCGCCAAACATTCCATTTGGATATTTTGATAAGGAGACCAATCTAAGTGAGTCCAAAAAATATTTTTGATAGCTTGCCAATGAACGGAATTTTGGTAAAGGTAAGCTTATCGGGCTTTTTGTAGATAAAAAACTAGAAAGTGGTGTTACTTACGCAGTTTTATCTCCTGCATACGAATACGATATAATATCGAGGGGGTCTCGAATAATTTTCGAGTTATGGCCTTTCAAATCTTGGAAATTCACCACTTTCCACCCATATTTCACAACTACAGTAAAAATTAGCTTATCGGGCTTATCGGGCTCATTCATAGTTTTATCTCCTGAACACGAATCAGAGAGTATTTCGTGGGGGTCTCTTATACTTTTCGAGTTATGACCTTTTCAATCTTGAAAATCCACCATTTTCAAACACGTTTTTTCGGTAAAAAATCGCAGAAAAAGCTTCCTTTTTTGACGACACTTTTTTCATTCCCTAATCAACTCTTGGTAAAACTTCCGTTACATTGAGCATCTGATTTTCAGAAAATTTTTTTTTGGAACTTACGTATTTCGGGCTGTTTTACAAAAAATCCAAATGAAATTTTTGGCGGTCTCATCTATTTTCGAAGATATTGGGCAATTTTGTTGAGAAATTTCACCATTTGACAGATCGAATTTCTGTTATTGAAAACACATCAAATTTGTTCTTCTTCTGATAAAAACATTACACACACTCTTATTTATTGGTTTCTATCACTTTTTAGTAGAAAAAACAATTATTTTTTCAAGAAATTCATTCTTTTTCGGATCGTAACAATTTCTAGCTATTTTTCATTGTTTACACTAAATATCTGGTATTTTAATTTTTATAATGGTGGTAACGTGATTGTCATTCTTCGTGTTTCGTCGGCTTTCGCCTATAATCGTTGGGCTATCGTTTTCTTTTCGAATTCAAATGTCAAATAACTCAAATTTTGCATTTGGTTTTCTGGAAAAAGTATGGAATATGGGTAAAATCCGGATTTTGACGAAATTTTCACAGATGCCTTAAACATGACCGAAATGCAATATTCAATGAAAAATTTCCGTGGAAGACCTTTTTCTATCAAAATACACAAACCCAATCTGTTAGACGTAGTACTCGTTGTGAAACGCACTGTGTTGAGCTGAAAATCCTTTTATGAATACAGCTTATATGAGTAAAGTAATACTAAAGATTTAAAAAAAGGAAAGAATTGGTCATTATTCAATAGAATGAATTGAAAAGACAAGTTTATAAGATATTTTATTTTGTTTGTCAGAAATGTTTAATGAGAAAGCTGTCATAAATAGTAAATAATGGAATAAAGGCTCGTTCATACCCTTGCGAATTCTCGCATTTTTTGCGATTCGACTCAAACGGTAAAAAAATTGCGGTGAAGGATCAATCGTAACATATCATTTTTTAGTATTTGGGGTTAGATATTACTACATTAACGAAAAATGACTTGATGAATCATCATTAATCGCAAATGTTTTCTCCGTACGAGTTGAATCGTGAAAAATGCGAATATTCGCATAGTTATGAACGATTCTCAAGGAACCCACTAAAGAACCATGAGAAATTAAAAACAGTACAATGCGACGTTGTCAGCTTTCCTGAAACTCCTGCATACTATAATAAATATGAAATGTTCGTAGTGAATACTTTTCAAAAGAATCGGCGCTATTAGGACTCTCGTCAATTTGCGAGTTGTTAACCGAGTGCGTGCGTTTCTACTGCTTCTACTCTGTAGAGTTTTCTAAAATTCATGTAGAAACGCTCATTCCTTATTTCTTGGTGAAGAATAATATAAGAATTACGCGAACGTGCGCATTCCTATTACCACTCTACTACTTTATCGATTTCTCTCAGCTTTAGCTAGACACGCTTATCCTTCATTGGTTGGTGAAGAAAAATACAAGAAATACGCGAGCAAAGCGAGCGCGCGCATTCCAGTTATCACTTTACTACTTCATCGATTTCTTTCAACTTTATCTAGACACGCCCATCCCTCATTTGTTGGTGAAGATCAATTCAACAAATACGCGAGCGAAGCGAGCGTGCTTGCCCGACATCTCGCAAATCCGCGCGCGCGGATTTGCGAAATGTTGGGCAAGCGCGCGCATTCCTATTACCACTTTATTTCTTTATTGATTTCTCTCAACATTATCCAGACACGCTCATCCTCCATTTATAGGTGTTGAACAATTCAAGAAACAAGCGAGCGAAGCGAGCGCGCTTGCCCGACATTTCGCAAATCCGCGCGCGCGGATTTGCGAAATTTCGGGCAAGCGCGCTCGCTTATTTCTTGAATTGTTCAACACCAACAACAAATGAGGGATACAAGAAATACGAGAGCGAAACGAGCGCGCTCTTCCGAAATTTCACAAATCCGCGCGCGCGGATTTGCGAAATTTCGGGAGAGCGCGCTCTCTTCGCTCGCGAATTTCTTTTTATTGTTCTTTACCATCAAACGAGGAATGAGCCTGTCTAGATAAAGTTAGGAGAAATCGATAAATTAGTGAAGTGATAATAAGAATGCGCGCGCTTATTTCTTGGATTGTTCAACACCAATAAATGGGGGATTTGCGTGTCTAGATAATGTTGAGAGAAATCGATAGAGAAGTAAAGTGGTAATAGGAATGCGCGCGCTCGCTTCGCTCTCGTTTTTGTTGAATTGATCTTCACCAACAAATGATGGATAAGCGTGTCTTGATAAAGTTGAAAGAAATCGATAAAGTAGTAAAGTGATAAATGGAATGCGCGCGCTCGCTTCGCTCGCGTATTTCTTGTATTGTTCTTCACCAACAAATGAGGGATAAGCATGTCTAGCTAAAGCTGAGAGAAATCGATAAAGTAGTAGAGTGGTAATAGGAATGCGCACGCTCGCGTAATTCTTATATTATTCTTCACCAACAAATAAGGAATGAGCGTTTCAACAAGAATTTTAGAAAACTCTACAGAGTAGAAGCAGTAGAAACGCACGCGCACTCGGTTAACAAGTCGCAAATTTCACTACGAACATTTCATATTTATCATAGTTTGCAGGAGTTTCAGGAAAGCTGACAACGTCGCATTGTACTGTTTTTAATTTCTCATGGATCTTTATTCTTTAGTGCTTTCTTTGAGGATCGTTCATAACTATGCGAATATTCGCATTTTTTACGATTCAACTCGTACGGAGAAAAAAATTGCGATTAATGATGATTCATCAAGTCGTATTTCGGTAATGTAGTAATATCTAACCCCAAATACTAGAAAATGATATGTTACGATTCATCCTTCAACACATTTTTTTTATCGTGTGAGTCGAATCGCAAAAACATGCGAAAATTCGCAAGGGTATGAACGAGCCTTTATTCCATTATTTACTATTTATGACAGCTTTCTCATTAAACGTTTCTGACAAACAAAATGAAATATCTTATAAACTTGTCTTTTCAATTCATTCTATTGAATAATGACCAATTCTTTCCTTTTTTTAAATCTTTAGTATTACTTTACTCATAAGCTGTATTCATAAAAGCATTTTCAGCTCAACACAGTGCGTTTCACAACGAGTACTACGTCTAACAGATTGGGTTTGTGTATTTTGATAGAAAAAGGTCTTCCACGGAAATTTTTTATTGAATATTGCATTTCGGTCATGTTTAAAGCATCTGTGAAAATTTCGTCAAAATCCGGATTTTACCCATATTCCATACTTTTTCCAGAAAACCAAATGCTAAATTTGAGTTATTTGACATTTGGATTCGAAAAGAAAGCGAAAGCCGACGAAACACGAAGAATCACAATCACGTTACCACCATTATAAAAATTAAAATACCGGATATTTAGTGTAAACAATGAAAAATAGCTAGAAATTGTTACGATCCGAAGAAGAATTAATTTCTTGAAAAAATTATAGTTTTTCCTACTAAAAAGTGATAAAAACCAATAAATTAGAGTGTGTGTAATGTTTTTATCAGAAGAAGGATAAATTTGATGTGTTTTCAATAACAGAAATTCGATCTGTCAAATGGTGAAATTTCTCAACAAAATTTGCCCTATATCTTCGAAAATAGACGAGACCGCCAAAAATTTCATTTGGATTTTTTGTAAAACAGCCCAAAATACGTAAGTTCCAAAAAAAATTTTTAAAATCAGATACTCAATGTAACGGAAGTTTTACCCAACTCTTTTTTCACAATTCTTATATTACATCATACTTAACCTCACTCTTCATTAGCGTTGATTCTAGAGAAGGTTGAATTTTTGTGTAAAACTTATGGTTTTAGTGCTTGTTATTGTGAAATATGAGTTGAGTAGGGGGTAAAAGTTAAGAAAACGGTAACCTCACCGATTTTGATGAAACTTTCACAGATGAGTCAAAATACAATAAAAACGCGATAGCAAACGAAATTTTGATGCGGATATTATAACTTTGGAAGATATGACCTTTTCAAGTACCAAAAAAGGAGTTGACTGGTAATTTCACTCTAGGAAAGTTAAATGACTGAAAATTTCCTCTATTTTTCAGCAATACACTAACTACACATTTATCCAGCTATTATTGTCACTATTTTTCTCTCAAATAACATTTAAAAATTAAAAAAAGGACACAAATATTTTTTATTATGAATTTTTCTATACACACAAACGTCAAACTTTAATCATGAAACATCGTAGGTGGTTGAGATATCTGTGCTTGAGTACTTCTACAGCGTTGCCAAATGACCTGAGATTATTACGAATTTATCAAACGTTAGTTTAGAAAATATGAGTGGGTGTGACATTTCGCAACAGACTTGGGCTTCCTTCATGAAGATCAATGAAATTTTGGCCTACATATGCAAAATATCGGAAATACGCGCGCTACGCGCGCTCTCATTTACCAACTGTTGGCCAAGTGCAAAGCGTTTGCACATTTTTTATGAAACCACAACCGACTTAAGCTTCCTACATGAAGATCAAAAAATAGACAAACGGGAAATGCGCATGAGCTCGGCCGACATTTGGCAAATCCGAGACGCGGATTTGCAAAATGTCGGTCGAGCGCGCGCTGTGCGCGCGCTTTTCTGCCAATATCAAAGCCTTTGCAATTTTTATATGACGTAATCGCAACAAACTTAGTCTTCCTATATGAAGATTGAGAAAATGTACATGAAAACGAAAATACGCATGCGCTTCTCTGCCAAGACCAAAGCCTTTGCAGTTTCTTACATGTAATCGCAAAAGAGTTAGTCTTCCTACATGACGATCAAGAAAATGTTCATGAAAAAAGTAATGCGCATACGCTCGGCTGACATTTCGCAAATCCGCGCGCGCGGACATGCAGTTGGCCATGTCCTCAAATTGCAAACTCATGTGAATAAATATAACAACTGCAATTCAGTTTTGACAGTTCGTCTCATTCAAACTGATTAAGATGAATATCATCAAACTTTATAATATTTGTGAAAATAGACAGGATTTGATTACGGAATTAAGAAGCTGGCAACTTGTACCAAAAGAAGGGGCATATTTTTGTCCCAAATGTGGTGCACCTTTCACACTTGTTGACGATTCATTAAGTTATGAAAAATTTGCATTCTATAAGCAGATCTTTTTTTAGACTTCTCCATACAATTCGTTCACATTTTCACGTACAACGATCATATTCTTTTCCACTTAAATTCGGATAGACTCACTTTTCCGAATTCAAATTTTTGGTAGTCTCATTTAGGTATTAATTTTGTTTTTTTACAATATAGTTATCAACTATAATAGCGTCAAAACTCATAGAAAAGGAATTTTCTATTAATGTTCGACAAATCTGTACTTCGTAGTTAATTTGAGAAATTTGACAACATCGCAACATTATTTCTTGTCTGTATTTGACAGTTGACATTATTTTAGTCAGAATTCAATGATTTTTTAAGTAAAATGATTCAAGAGTATTCTGTATTCTGTGGGTGTGCCAATCGATTTTGTATGGCTTAAAATTCTATTTTCTGTTTTCCAATATGTGTTGCTGATTAAAATGTAGGTAAAAAGTTGGATTAAAGTGCATGTGTTTGTCCACTTTTACATACCACTATTTATTGCGAAAATAAATGTATTCCAGGCATTTCCGCAAAAATTTCAATATCAATAATTTCCCACTTTATTTTTATGTTCAAATGTTTAATTTGGGACATTTCTGTAACTATTTAATTCAAGTGCTAGGAATCGCACGTAAAAAGGTAAGACCTCGTCAACCCTTACCTCGCACAAGTTTCGACTTCTGAGTGCTGCCGTTCGTAAGAGGACGACAGTTGGTTAATGGTAAAACAATTTTAACAATTAAAAAATCAATAAATGCCAATCTTTTGTTTACCAAATAGGCAAATCAGCTTACGTTATCGTGTAGTTCTCAAAAAGCGGCCATGTTAAAGTGCCATTTGTTTTACATTTCCTATGAAAATAAAGCTAGGAGAAAATAAAAACGAAATTCTCAAATTTCGGTTTTTCTCGGATATCTCCGAAACTACTCGGAATATTAAAACTTCCTAAATGGCATATTGTTGGGCGCATAAAAGCGCTACTTTTCTCTAATTTAATCGACCCCGTATCTCTTACCGTTTCCGATATCCCCATGCTGTTCATTCTTATCTTGGAAACACTGTTTATCACTGAAATAACATCAGAAACGGATTCAGAATACTCTTAAACTCTTGGATCTTAACCCCCGAGTCATCTGCATATATCGATATTATAAATTGATGTGAATTTGCAGCTGCTGAAAAAAAAATTGAAGTGCAAAAATTTATGAAATAAGTCAATTTGAGAGTTGAACTTTTGCCTCATACAGATGACACCCTATATATTTCTCATGAATCCATAATATGCTTTCCCAATTTTTCAGTTGGTCATAGTTAGCCATAAAGAAGTGATTCTTGGTTACTTTCTACAGTAATTATGAAACATTTTTGGGAACTTTGTAACAAAAAAAGGTATTTTATAAGTTGGGGTTAATATTTCAATAAAATATCCTTAATATGTTTTTTCAAATTTTTTTCTATTCAAGTGGTCACACTTTGCCATGGAAAAGTAAAATTTGGTAATATTCCGCAGTATTAATTATATATTTTTGTAAATTTTGTAAGAAGTGAAGAAATTTTGAAAATTAAGCAAATGTTAATGATGAAAGAGAGATAATCACATTGCCAGCTACAAATGACACCCTGTATAATCAACTGATTAAAGCATTGGGATCTAGGAGATTAAGAGTATTAGTGTTAAGAGTTAATTTTGAAATGAAAAAATCCCTGATATGTTTTCCCCACTTTTTCACTTTTTAATTGGTCATAGCCGTGGAAAATGGATATACGAATGTTTTATCAATATAAAGGTAGGTATTTCTGAGTACTATAATTTGAAAACAAAAATTTTACAAATTATTTTATTTTGAATGAAATATGAGGTGGCTACTCACAAAGTGGGACACACTGTATAAATTAAGGGGAACTTGTTTGCTCATATTTGAATTCAAATAGTCATCCGCGTATTTCCCAAGATAGCAACTCACCATAAGCATAACATTTACTAACAGCTAGGTTAGGATTACTGGTAAAAGAGAGTTGATTTTTTGTGCAAAATGTTTGGTTTTGGTGCTGGTAATTGTGAAATATGGATAGAAAATCGTTTGAAAACAGCGTCGACAAAAACATGGAGGCATTTTGTGCGATTTTTTACTGAAAAATTCGTGATTGGAAATGATCAATTTTAAAGATTGAGAAGACCATAACTCCAAAAGTATGAGAGACCTCTATGAAAGTCTTTCGGATTCGTGCTCAGGATATTATAAAACTACGCAAATAAAACCACTTTTTTGTTTTTTTCGAGAAAAACCCGATAAACTTACCCTTACCGGAATTTTACCCCCATCATATTGCGAAAAACGAGGAGTTGGAGAGAACAGTTCCCACACAATCAAGACTTAGCTTGAGTATTTGCATTTATATTTATTCCTCACTAACAGTGTAATGATCCTTGTGTTGCTGGGGACATTCAATTCAGTTAATTTTTACCCCAAACAGTTTTTGAGATACCAGAGTGAAAACAAAAATTTGTAACAGAATGTCACTTGGTACATTGATATGTGTACAGAATCATAATCAATAATCTGTAACCAAGCAATCAATAAGGTTGTTAATGAATACTTTCAAATGATCAACTTCATCTTGTAATTTTACCGAAAGGTACTTTACCTGATAAATTGTGAAAGGCTTTCGCGGCCATCGTCACTTACATGGTGGTCACGGTGGTTCTTCGGGTTGTAAGGCCGACGTGTGTTCAGAGAAGAACTCGACGTTTCGCCAACACGAGTGGTTAGCATTTTCAAGAGTTATTTTACAAGTTTCTGCTTTCTTAAGTCACTGTCAAATGCTTGACATTTGTTATACGTGGTCTCAATAAATACCTGTGATTTGACGTTCTTACATCTGATTGGTCGATAGCGTTAGCAGACATCATAGAATCGTTCGTACCGTTATTTTGTGGGTAGGGAGCTAATTGAGAATTTTTGAGAAATGGAAGCCAAACCTTGTTCAATTGCAGTCCTTCTTCGGTTCTGTTGAAGTTGCTGTGGTGTTTCTGGCTTTCAATTGCTTCCCGGAAGAGTCTTGGGTAATACGCAGATGTTGAAGAGATGACTTAGGTTTCTTCAAATTTCACTCTATGGTTATCGTTGTTGAGAGTATGTTCTGCGACAGCGGATTTCTGTGTGTGTCCTAACCGACAGCAAGCCTTGTGCTCTTTGATTCTTGTTTTAACGGAGCGTTTCGTGGTTCCGATATAAACGCTGCCACAGGAACATGGAATGCGATAAACCCCAGAAGAGCATAGTACGTCTCGTTTGTCCTAATCTAAAGTGTCGCTGATCTAAAGAGGTCTTTCAGTTTCTTTGAAGGTTTATAAACGGTTTTAATCTCATATTTTCTTAGAATACGGCCGATACGATCTGTAACTCTGGGAACATATGGTAAGAATGCTTTTCTTTTTTCGGTGTTGGTTTGACTACTACTTGGTTCACTGGATGGACAGTCATTTGGTCTACTATTGATTCTTCCGTCTCTGATTTCTCTTCTATTTTTCATACACCTCTCAATATCTCTTTCTTTGTATCCATTAGAAAGAAGAGCGTTTTTTAGATGTTTCAGTACAGCTTCCAGGTATTCAGGTTCGCAAATTCTTCTAGCTCGATCAACTAATGTCTTGATTACACCTTGTTTTTGGCAAGGGTGATGGTTTGAGGTATTGTGGAAATATCGATCAGTGTGTGTTGGTTTTCTATATACCGTATGCCCCAGAGGTCTTTCTTTTCGAGAAATGAGAACGTCTAAGAATGCCAGTTTCTTCTCATTTTCAATTTCCATGGTAAATTGAATATTCGGGTGTATGTCATTGATATGGTTAAGGAATTCATTGAGTTTTTCTGGTCCATGGCTCCAAATTATAAAAGTATCGTCTACATATCTTAACCATACCTTGGGTTTTAAATTTGCAGTTTCAATTGCCTTTTCTTCTAGTTTTTCCATAAAGAAATTAGCAATAACTGGGCTAAGTGGGCTTCCCATTGAAAAACCATCTAATTGCTCATATATTTTGTTATTGAAAATGAAATATGAAGATGTTAAGCATATTTTGAAGAGGTTGGATATATCACTTGGGAAAAGTAGTTCAATTTCCCTCATAGCTTCATCTAACGGGACTTTTGTGAACAGGGATACTACATCAAAGCTGACTAGAACGTCATTTGGATCAATGGTAATCTCTTTGATCTTTTCGATGAAATGTTTGGAATCTCTTACATAAGAAGATGTATTACCAATGTGTGGCTGTAGTAGTGTGGAAAAATATTTCGCGAGTTCATAGGTTGGTGATCCAATGGTGTTGACTATTGGTCGGAACGGCACGTTGGTTTTGTGAATTTTTGGTAGACCATACAGCCTAGGAATGAGAGCCTCACTTCTACACAGTCGTTTTTTGGTGTTGTATCATCTGTTTGATCTAGTACTTTCCTGGTGTAGTGGATTCGTTCTCGTAATAAGGCTTGCTCTGTTCTGATATATATTCTTCGAGCTTGAGTGGATCTGATGATGTAATTGAGTCTTAAGAATTTGGGGGTCACTTTCTCATCGCGACAACGAGAGAGAAAAGTTAAAGATGAAAGTAGTTGGGCTTTCTTCTTCCTCAGCTCGTCCAATCTTCGATAAAGGGATACTATTTCCTCCCCGTAGAGGCGTCTGATAAATTGTGAAAGGCTTACATGGTGGTTCTTCGGGTTGTGAAGCCGACGTGTGTTCAGAGAAGAACTCGACGTTTCGCCAACACGAGTGGTTAGCATTTTCAAGAGTTATTTTACAAGTTTCAGCTTTCTTAAGTCACTGTCAAATGCTTGACATTTGTTATACGTTGTCTCAATAAATACCTAACCACTCGTGTTGGCGAAACGTCGAGTTCTTCTCTGAACACACGTCGGCCTTACAACCCGAAGAACCACCATGTAAGGTACTTTTCCTGTTGCTGATGGACTTGCTTTATTACTAACAATCATTGCAAATCAATTTAAAAACCTTTTGGTGTTGACTAAGAGATTTAGCTCTGCTAAATTCTATCTGCGTGCCTGGTTTTAGGTAAGTTTACTACTATGATCATAATTTGTCATGTTCAGTAAATGTAATAATTTTACTAATATACCTACAAATTTATGTATTTTAGATTGATTCTGCCCTCAATAAAGCCCCTACAATTTGCCTGCTTTGTTTAATCGTTACAAATTTTTGTTTAATTGATTTCGATTCTATCTTTCTTCACTGGATCATTATAGGATTGACTATACTTCGATTAACAATAATTATAGTTTTCTTCTCAATGGTAAATTAGTGAATAAATGTAAGTAGAAATATTTCAGTCATCCAGGTACCTTCGCCATTTTATCAGAATACTAATTAATGGCGAAGTAGGTGTGATAGTATATTATGCAACTATCATGTAATGATGGTTATTAATACACGAGCATTAACCGGGATACAAAACGAGCCAGAGGCGAGTCTCGTATGGTTTATGCGAGTTTTTAAAATTTAAAATCACTATGATGAATCATTTGAATGGAAATTCAATTATCTTTCAGAATATCTCATGATATAATGGGTGATCCATTTGAAAATAATGCTCTTTTTACCACTTTTGTATCTATCAGTGAAATCATAAATTTTCAACTACCCTTTATAATGTAGAACAAATTCCTCAGGTCATCTCTAATACACATGATATTGTCAAACTGGATCCAAAATTTCAGCTTTCTACGTATCCAAATACTGCAGTAATAAATATTTAATTGAAGCTATGTTTCGCACAACAAATGGGGAAATTATTGATTTTCTCGAAAACTACTAGAGATAGGTATAGGAAAGTATGATATGAAAATAGTCTTAAAGCGATAGAAAAGTGAAAAAGGCAATAATATACAGGGTATTCCATATAAAATATCAAAGTTGTTGTTACTTTTTGATAGAAGCGGCAACGCTGCAGCAATGAAAATATTTTAGATCGATAGAGCAGAACTAATAATCCAAGAAACCGAATTTTCAAAATAATCCTACGTCCCTTTTTCCAGAAACGTCCAAAAGGCCATCGAGTTTGAGACACCCTGTATGTGCGCCCTCAACTCAATAAGCGTGGTCAGGCACTCACCGCCGAGCTATAAAACACTCCGCCGGCAATTGACGATGAAGCTCCTAACTCAATTGTCCCAACTCATTTCTCTTTGAAGTGTCCACTACAACTTTAGCACCCTCGTAATATAAAATACGACATTTTTCCAACGATTTTATTCTTCTTCCAGAACAGAACTTAACACAATCTCTTTGTTCCCGCGCTAACTTGAAGCTCTACTTAAATGATTACTAATGCCCAAAATGTGTCTTAAAACTCGATTCGAGACTTCTCAGTCGATTATTTGCAACGCGGTTTTTTCGGTGAGACGTACAGGGTTACACAGGAAAATCTTCTTGAGTAGGTACAATTTTTATTTCCTGACAATCCCATTCATGTATAATAATATTCCCGTAAGTATTGTTCTTTCTAAACATTATTCTTCTACTTGTTGTTCTTTTAGTTTATCAAATAAAGTTTAATTGAATTGATATTCATGAGATTGTCGGGGGTAATACTATCGATATAGACCGTCAGATAACGACAGATTTTGCTGACTCATTTTCTCTCTTCTGGGATTTTAACCACTGGAAATTATGTCAGTGTTGAGCCCATAAATTGAAAATTTAGCGATCGGACGTGTGCTAGGCATACAGAAAATTCATTTACCTTTTGCGAAAAAAATTGTTTTTTTTTTTAATTTTCTCGTTTATGGGCATTTTAACACATGAATAGGTATAACAATTTAATAGTGAAGAACCAAAGCCATAAGATTTGCATGTGCTCAAAGGGTTGAAATAGGGGCGCGAACTTGTAAAAAGATAGTTGGTTGCTGATGCATTTTCTTGCTTATGGCAATCAACAGAATGAAATTTAATACCGTTAGGAACCCGAAAAAAAAATTCCCATAAACCGGTCAGCTGTTGAAGTATATTTTCCAGACGGAAAATTTTGTGAAAATTTTATTCGTTTTCCGGCAAACTTTCTCGTGAACGAAATAATGTGCAATAGAAAATTATTAATGTGAATGTCTGTCATATAAAAAGCCATAAGTCTAGTTCGTGTTTATCATACTATATGAAACTGGAAAACTTGCAGAAAAACACAGGAAATTTTGTTCATTTTCTCGTTTATGGGAATTGGCCTGTAGGAAGAAAAACTGATTTCAAGACTAGAAAAAAAAAGCCATAAGTCGGAAACATGATTACGATGTTTATACAGTGAGGTCCTAAAGTAACGGATACATTAATTTTCTACGTCATTATTTTTTAAGAAAAACGTCGAGTTATGTTTTCAAAAAGACACTCTGTGACATAAAAAAACCACCCCTCCTGCTCCCCCCTCAAGGTGACAGTCATTCACCCCATTTTTTTAATGGAGCAGGGGGTCAGTTGAAAACCCTTGAGATTCACCAATCCATTGAAGAAAATAATTTTTTGGGGTTTCAAATATTTTCAGAAATTCCAAGGAACCTATGTTGTGGGTAGTTTTTAGAGAAACCTAGAATGATAATCTAGAAGATCAGCCCATCTTAGGTTACAACGGTACTTGTAAGTCCAGTGCTAGGGCATGAGAGACTTGTGCACACATATCCAGTGTGATATGGTTCCTAGGATACGCAGGAACCAACAGAATATGACATTTTCTTCTGTTCACCATTTGAATTGTACTGAAGACACTGCAAATCGATTTCAACCTATGGTCCAGAACTGCTTCTAATCTGGAAATGAGTTCGATTTTTCATTTAGACCTAGAAGCAATTTATTATTCTAAAAGGTTAACTAGGCCTGAAGGGCAGGCCACTATGAAAAAAAAAACGCGCCGGAAGCTCTGCCTCTAAGGTGGTGGGGAAACACTGGCTTGCTGTGTCTATTTTTTTGTGAACTTTGATTCGCCACATCGTGTCGCATGGTCACAATAAACAGGTAATGGGCATAATCACATTATTTCAAAAATCTGAAGTTCCGATCATCCGATTATGACACAGCAAGCCAGTATGCGTGGGGGAATTACGCAATTAAGATATTTAACTTATAGGGGTTGAGGCAAAATTGCTTGAATTATCTTTACAACCCCTATCAGTTTGTCACAATAATGCCCATAACAATTTTCTTTCACTCTATAAAAAATTATTTAAAAAAAAATATTATTTGTTTCCAATATTACTATCATACTTCCGACTTTTTTATGGCCTAAGAATGAAGTAATGCATATGCCAAATCCCATGGAGGAAGAAATGAGCAATTTTATCTTTACTAATTTCTCGCAGCAAAATTTTCAAATAATTGTATTTATTTATGCAGTGTGACCCATTTAAAATGGAAGCACTCATATCAAACTTTAATTTTTCAACCGATTGGAATGATTTTTTTTCAATAGGTAGACATTCAAAAAGTCCATCAGGACACCAAATTTAATATGAGCAATTCTTCATTTTCTGGGCCAACTGTTCTCATTTTTCAATGTTAAAAATCTAAAATATTTTTTTTTGGAGAAATCTCACCAATTCACTGGATTCGCGACATTTTTAAATAGTTCTTGTTAAAAGTTTGTTGAAACTCGTCTATCAATAAGAAAGTTATAAAAAATTAAAAAAATAAATTTTAAAAATATGCCGGTTAATCAACCCACCATTTCAATTTCAGAACTCTTATCAAAATTTGGAATACACCAAGAAGTCTCGAAATATCACTGGTCAGAATTTCATCAACATCTATTCATAAATAAGAAAATTACAGGATAACAAAATTTGAAAAATATGTTGATGGAATTTAATGAAAATATCATTTTATTTAATGATTTTTCATTATTTTTTATCAATAGATTTTGTTGAAATTCTGATCAGTGATATTTTGAAACTCCCTAAATCCAGTGGTGTATTCTGAATTTTGGATAAGAGTAGAAATTGAAATGGTGGGTTGATTAAACGGCATATTTTTTAAATTTAATTCTCCCATAACTTTTTTATCGATGGACGAATTTCAACAAAATTAAAAAATTAACCATTTGAAAATGTCACAATTCCAGTGGTGTAGTCTGATTTCTTCTCAAAAAATTGCTAATATATTTTTCAGTTTTTACCTCGAAAAAAAAAAAGAATAGTTGGCCCTGAAAATGAAGATTTATTCATGAAATTTGGTGTCCCAGTGGACTTTTTGATTATCTACCTAATGAAAAAAAGCATTCCAATCGGTTGAAAAGAGTATGATTTATAAGGGTGCTTCCATTTTAAATGGGACACACTGTATAAAACATCGATATCATGTTTCCGACTTATGGCTTCTTTTTTCTGGTCTTGAAATACTATTTTCTTCTCACATGCCAATTCCCATCAACGAGAAAATGAATAAATTTCCACAAATTTTCCTACAACTTTAAAACTTATGGCTTTTCTTGAGGTACATGCAAAGCTTATGGGAATTTTAAAATGATATTTATCCATCAACAGAATCATAGGGTTCAAATGCCATAAACGAGAAAGTTTGCCGGAAAACGAAAAAAAAATTCACAAAATTTTTCGTCCGGAAAATATACTTCAACAGCTGACCGGCTTATGGGAAATTTTTTTCGGGTTCTTAACGATATTAAATTTCATTCTGTTGATTGTCATAAGCGAGAAAATGCTTCAGCAACCAACTATTTTTTTACAAGATCGCGCCCCTATTTCAACCCTTTAAGCACGTGCAAACCTTATGGCTTTGGTTTTTCACTATTAGATTGTTATATCTATTCATGTGTTAAAATGCCATAAACGAGAAAATGAAAAAAAAACAAATTTTTTCTGCAAAAGGAAAATAAATTTTCTATATGCCTAGCACACGTCCGATCGCTGAATTTTCATTTTTTGAGCTCAACACTGACATAATTTCCAGTGGTTAAAATCCCAGAAGAGAGAAAATGAGTCAGCAAAATCTGTCGTTATCTGACGGTCTAATAGTAATTCTGTCAGAAATCAACGAGATCAAATTGCTTGGTAACACCACGAGTCCTTTAGCAATTTGATCGAGTTTAAGATTTCAGACAGAATTATCGATAGAATTGTAAGCACGAGTAGTATTTATTGAGATAATTTCACGAACCAACAAATTAAAAAAAGTTCCATTGTCGTGAATTCTTCAATAGTTATAAATAATGCCTGACAGACATGAAGTCTGTCAGACTGACATTCATATTAGTAGCAAGATGATAGATATTACATTCTCTGTTGTTGTTTGGATACGTGGTTGCCATGACAAAGTGGTATTACCGGCTCGAAAGCTAGGAACTGCGTATTTAGTGAGGTGGCTTATGGCCGATTTCACCAACTGATTCCTAAAGTTAGGAAATACCTAAATAGGATTCACGAATACCCAAGTGCAATTTGCGTTTCACCACATGTTAAGTAATGCTTAAGAGTGATAGGAAATACCTACGTTAGGTATTTCTCATCACTTTTAAGCATCACTCAACGCTTGATGAAACGCAAATTGCACTTTGGCATTCCTGAATTCGATTTAGGTATTTCCTAACTTTAGGAATCAGTTGGTGAAATCGGCCATTAGAGCTGCATTTTAAGGTTACCGGTACCTGGCGGATAAAAGCACCAAATTTGGTATGAAGGCACCTTAGGGTAACTTACTAATTTCAGCCTAGGAGCCCCCTGAAATTTCGAAAAAATTTGAAAAAAATATGTGTTTTTTGTTTTTTTTTTAATATTTCGCAACCCATGAAGACATTGCATCGGACCATGAGAGACCCCAACCCAAATATGCGTCAACGTTGTCCAAGTACCGAAACATACATTTCTATTTTACACGGTACCTTTTAGACAACGCGGTAGTACTTCCAGATTTGTAATGTTGTATTGAATTGGTATTGGAGGTGCGCCGGTAGTGTTCTCGCTTGCTATCCCAAGGTACACGGGTTTTCACCGCGCCGTCACCGACCTCGTGCATGGCATCGCACGTTAAATGGTAAGGGCAGTATCTTCCCTAGCTCACACACGTCTCTCGAAGACTTCCGAGGGTTGCTCGTAAGAGGGCAGCCGGTTCATGGAAATATCAATTCTAACAATAATTGAGCAATTATGTTGATCATCTTGGATTAATTTAATTTATTTTACCTTAATTAACCCAGGATTAAGCAGCTGGAAAATTACCAAAGGTTAGATGTTGTTTGGGACACCTACATTCCAGAAAGTTTAAAGGAGTCTACCCGGGAAAAAAGAGGTAAAGGGATTAGAAGGAAAGTGTCTGGCAACACCAAACTACCACGAAATTGGATGGACTTTCTCCGTGACTCAATAGACATTGCGGAACTATTCAACTTTTTGACTTTCAAGATTGTAGAGTTTAAATGGCCACTGGGTAAAGATATATATGTCAAATCAGGGAAAGCAGTCGCACACATTGGTTCAAACATACCAATGGAAAACTGCAATCATGAAGAGGCAGAGACAAGGATTGTGGTTCATGTACTCCATTCACTACAGCTAGGGGCAACGAGTATTCTTGTGCGTACTGTAGACACAGATGTGATTGTCATCCTTATTGGCACATTCTATAAACTAATAGTGGCTCAACCCTTGGCCAATATATGGGTGGCATTTGGCATGGCATGGCATTTGGCATTTGGCATTTGGCATGGCATTTGGCATGGGCATCAACGCAATCTGTATTAGCCTGGGGGAGTCAAAATCACGAGCACTACCTGTGTTTCACCCATTCTCTGGTTGTGACACAACCTCCGCCTTCAAAGACTTCTTACTATTTAGGAAGCATTTCAAGACGATACTGATACATTTGTGTATTTAGCTACTCATACATTCCAACCTCTGGAAGCTGACTCCGAACACTTTAAGAAACTGGAGCGACTGACTGCTGTTCTGTATGATAAAACCACTTCTTTCAGCAGTATCAACCAGATAAGAAAGGAGCTCTTCTGTCAGAAGAATCGAGCAATGGACAAACTTCCAACAACTGAGGATGCTCTTCAACAACATATCCGTAGGGCAGTTTATCAAGCCGGTATTTGGACGACAAGCACACAAACAGCACGATTTTGCATGGAATAAGGTTTTAGAGTCATGGGTACCACTTTGGATGACAATTCCAGAGGTTTCCCGGTCATGCCAGGAATTGCTTAAATGTTCCTGCAAAGGAGACTGCAGCAACTGCAAATGTGGGAAAGCCAATCTGGACTGCTCTCCACTATGCAAATGCAAATGTAATTTACCATGACTGTTGCATACTGAATTCCATGGAATGAATAGCTATAACTTTTTTTGGATCTCTTATTAGCGTTTCATTTATACTTATAAATTACTATAATTGATAATAGGGATATATTTTATTGTATCTTATTTAATATGAAGACTACTTTAAGTTGAGTTTGTATTATACTTAGCTGGCTTGACGCTGTAATACAAAATTTATATTAAACTAGCTTGTGTTAAACGTGATATTTTGACGTATTTATCGGCCATTTTGGATTTTTGAGCCGTACATAAAATTGTTTAGAAATTCCAGAGGGCTCCTAGGCTAATATTCATTAGTATACCCGAAGGTACCTTCATACCAAATTTGGTGCTTTTATCCGCCAGGTAACGATAATTTCGTTAAGCCACCTCACTAATTATCGAGGCATACGTCTCGCAGGTTCTATTTTCCGGTGGTTTTCTCATACTTACTTTCATGTAGGTGATTTAACTCGAGCTACGCTCTCGTGATTTTGTCAGAACAGCTCTCGTTAAATTGCCAATTAAAGTAAGTATTCGAAAAGAACCACAAAAAATATCCGGCTAAATCTGAGCTCTTGTGGTATTACCCCCGATAATTTATTGATATTCTATGAAAATTTTGTTTAAAGTCTGTTCTCTCCGTCAACCAGCCGCACCCTTACGAGCAACCCTCTGAAGTATTCGAGAGACTTGTGTTATTAAAACAACAAAATCTTCGTATCCCTATAAAAATAAGGTATAAGACTGGGTAAATATCATACAGATAGACATATTTTCTATAATTCACAACAAAACCAACTCTGTCCATGAATAATTTTTTTTACGACAGTGCCTAAACTAAGGTTTTACGCACAGTTCACAGTGCGTAAAGTGGCACTTTTTCGCACAAGTGCGTAAAAAAATCACCTGTGCGTAAAATCATCAACTGTGCGTAACAGTTATTTACCTAACAAGTCGAAAGTCGAAAGTAGTAATTTTCCGCACGCGACGGCAGTTGCACGAACGACGCGGAGCGGAGTTCGGGCAAGCCGTCAAGGGCGGAAAAGACGTTTTCCGCAAGAGTTAGGTACAATGTTTTTCCTACGAGTGTTTTTGTCCATCTTATTTATGAAAAAAAAGGTTTTTATTAAACAAGATTTTACAATACTGCTACAAAATGACACATAAGACAGAATAGTTACATAGATCATTTAGTTAGTCCTAAATATCCTCATTTTCAACAATATAAAAATCGTGCGGAAAAGTAACTTTTCAGCATGATTTTATCTTTCCGCGAGATTTATAATATGAGATTGAATCTAGTCTATTAACGACTGTTTGATAATAACTTTCCGATATTCCGTAATTTTCATAAAATTCATTTCAAAATATAAAGTAATTAAGACATTATCAAAATAAATAGTGATATTTAAAATTTTACAGGACTTGATATGGTATTATAGCAATTAAAATAATATCTTAAATAGCTCAGTTGGCAAAGTAAGGAAGCAGTCGGTCTACGCTGGTTAATGGGGTAGGTAGTTCGAATCCTGGAGAAGTTACTTTTTTTTTGTTTTTGTTTTGAAATCGATGAGAGTACTTACTGTTCAATTTTCATTATATTTTTCAATATTTGTATATTCAATGACGACATGAGTGTTTTTGATAGAATCTGTTATGAAAAAAATAATTCGCTCATACTACAAAATTTCATATACCTACCTACTCGTGGGAAATGTATGTCATTTCATGCTCATTGTACAATATACTAATCTTGAATTAAAATATTGTGCTTTAAAGAGAAAATCTTGCGTAAAAGTAAAAATCGTGTGTAAAAGTTACTTTTCCGCACGCTCGTAGGAAAACTAATTTTTTACACACTGTTCATACATTTATACGAAAGCGTAGAAGGGCCACAAAGAATAAAATAAATTAATTGGCCTAATTCCGTCTTCGCAACTCAGAATTAGTATAATTCCGACTTCACAACTCAGAATTAGCCCAATTCCGACTTCACAACTCGGAATTAGTATAATTCCGACTTTACAACTCAGAATTAGTATAATTCCGACTTCGCAACTCGGAATTAGTATAATTCCGACTTCACAACTCGGAATTAGCCTAATTCCGAATTTACAACTCGGAATTAGTATAATTCCGACTTCACAACTCAGAATTAGCCTAATTCCGACTTCACAACTCGGAATTAGTGTAATCATTACGATTCCGTTGGAATTATAGTAAAAGTGTAAACATTGATCCCTAACGTTCAAACTCGTCAGTTTATATGTATTTGTGTATACAGTTATTACTTGATATTAGTAGAAAATATCTTTTCCGCACGCCACTTCTTGCTGAACTCAGCTTGGCGTCGTTTGGGCATCGGCAGTAGCGTGCGAGAAAGTATAACTTTCCGCACATGTTAAGTATTTTTAATGGAAAAAATTAACACACTTCATTGAGAGAAAATCGTAAGATAGGTGCTGGTTTTATGCCTATCAACTTTTCTATTTAGCGTAACTTTTATTATTGATCATTACATTGTTTCATTTTGTCAATCTGACAGATTTTTATTTCATTAATTGATACGTTTCCATAAAAAAAGGAAAAAATACGTGTTCTACTCTCATGCTGGGTCCACATCAAACCAATAATACAGAAACAAAACATCAAATCAATGTTTTTCAACAATTCAACAACAAATCTGAATTATTCATTAACAAAACGTGTTGTTTTGGTTGCAGCAACTTTTTACGTTCCTATTTCCAATAGAAAGAAAGGAAAAATACACGTTTTCAACTCGCCGTGTCCACATCAAATCAAGAATACAGAAAAAACATAAACTCAATGTTTTTCAACAATTTAACAACAAATTCAATCCATCCATTGAAAACAATCATACTCAGTTGAATTGTTGGAAATGTCCGCCGTTAGCTTCAATGCACGCAGCAATTTTTCGAGAAAAAACATTATTTAAACAACATGAAAGTTGATTTTTCTTGAAAACGGTCAACTTTAGAGCTTATGACCAAGAATACTTTTTTTGTGTAGAAAACATTAACAAAACTGTACTTTTTTCAGTGGCGTAGAAGTTGGAGAAAAAAACATCCAATACCCTTTCAAAATTTTCACCAATTATGAATTTGAAAAAATAAAAAATCCGCACAAAACAGCTTATTATGAGTAGAAAATGCTTACAAAATCTGTTTTCTGTGCGACAAACGGTTCCAGAGATATTCGCCAAAAACGATTATTTTTTTTAAATTTCAACACCCTGTATCTCGAAAATGGTGCATTTTAGAGGGTAAGTTAATAGAAACTTTTTTTCATATTTTTGGACGAGCTATCACATCCTGAAGTCCTGCGCATTTATTATGAAACACCCTGTATAGTCTGGCAAGTGATTGAACATCTTGCAACCATTTTAAATAATAGAGTCCTGCACAAACGTAGAGTTTGGTTTGGGTGAGTTAATACTGTTTTTTTTTCGTGTATGATAGCGGCTAGCCATTATAAATTTAAGTGTTTTTTAATTAAGCTAACCGTCTCTGCTATGAATATGGCCACAACAGTATGTAATTTATGTAAGACAAAGAGTGGTTTGCATGGATCACGTGCCTTTTCTTTCGATATATATCTTATAGCTCTTTTTTGTAGGATCAAGATGCTTTGCATGTTATCATTATTGCATACTCCTCAAAAAGGGATGCCATATCTCAGATGTATTTTTTGCTGACATTTCGTTCGACGACGTTTCGTTCGTTCGTTCGACGACGTTTCGTTCGTTCGACGACGTTTCGTTCGTTCGACGACGTTTCGTTCGTTCGACGACGTTTCGTTCGTTCGACGACGTTCCGTTCGTTCGACGACGTTTCGTTCGTTCGACGACGTTTCGTTCGTTCGACGACGTTTCGTTCGTTCGACGACGTTTCGTTCGTTCGACGACGTTTCGTTCGACGACGTTTCGTTCGACGACGTTTCGTTCGACGACGTTTCGTTCGACGTCATTTCGTTCGACGTCATTTCGTTCGACGACATTTCGTTCGACGACATTTCGTTCGACGACATTTCGTTCGACGATATTTCGTTCGACGACATTTCGTTCGACGACATTTCGTTCGACGACATTTCGTTCGACGACATTTCGTTCGACGACATTTCGTTCGACGACATTTCGTTCGACTAAATTTCATCCTACTAAATTTCATCCGAAATCCACCATTGAGCACAGGACATCAAAGCGAACAGGAACAGGAAAAAAACAAACACATTTTCAGTATTTCAGTTTTTATTTGTGAAAATTACAATACTATAATTGTAATCACATTCAATGCGATTGCAGAATTTGATAATAATTATAAAACTATATAATTTCTTTACAATGAAGAAAACAATAGAGACAAAATGTACGGATGAACAACAGCTATATTTCCAGGAAAATAACCGCGATCCACAAACAAAATCTTAATTTTCCAAAATATATCAACGTCTTTTGGAATCAATAGAATGTTTTGTTCTGTGATTCAACTCTACGGAATCTGATTTAACCTTCCATTTGTGGTAGCGGTTCAACACTTCAAATGCTCTACTTTTGAAAGATAATGTTAAAAACCATCGTCAAGTAAAAATATTTACAAAATAAAATTAATAACAAATAATAATATGTTAAAATCTAAATGTCATTAAAATCCATATCATATTGCAAAATGCCTTAAGTAGTGGGTACAGCTCCTAGGTTGAACCATAAGGGTAGCAGAAGTAGAGATGAGCAATTTACTCCCTGGAAGTTTTTTCAAAATATAAGTCGCCCATATATTTCGTATATTAAATGATATATTTTTCTTCCATGAAAGTTTGATGTTTCAGGATTTACTTCGACATAAACTAATTTTATTGTAAGAAAACATTTTCCGTTGTAATTTTAATCAAAGAAGCAATATTTGGTGTATATATTACAACTTATATTTTTTGGTAAGAAAAATCCAATAACCCGAAAGAGTTTTTCCTAATTAGTATAATGTTCTCAACTCAATTACCCCCATTACTATAATTCCTTCAAAAATATATAAAACTTGCCCCATCGTTGATAGATTCTAAATAAGTCACTCAAATGACACAATTGTTTTCTAATCAAAATGTTGGACGGTATTATACAGGGTAAGTCAGAATAAGACCGACAAACTGCGAATATACATTCCTCGTCTCATTTCGAGGTGAAAAGTTTCTATCAAGGTATGTCCTAAAATGCATCCCCTGAGTATAGAGTGTCGAAAGTACGAAAAAAATAAGACTTATTTATTTTTCTCCAAAATTCCTGAAGCATTTTTTTTTAACTAGGTATACAAATCAAGGTTTAGCAACGTGATAATTTGAAGTTATAATTTTTAATTTTCGTCAACAAGTGGAATGGTTACGATGGTAGGTGGCCATATTTTCCTTCATATTTTCTTTGCATAATTGACTCCCTGAACATTTCTTTATGTTGGGAAACAATTTTAACAATTTTTTTTTCTTGCATGATTGTTTTGACAGATCAACTGACAAACAAACCCATCCTCAAATTCATAATACTCGACTCAGATAAGAGTTAACGTCTGAAATAATTTTTGCGAAAAACTGACGATAAGATAAGTCTTAATTCTAGTAGATTCTTTTGTGAATGGTTTTTGAGGATATATGAAGGATCAAACGACATTCCTAGATATGTTCTATACCCGGATGAGGCATGTTTTACAAGAGATGGATATATCAATAGTAGGAACAGCCATTTATGAGATGAACAAAATCCTCATTGAATAAGGTAACCAACAAAGGTTTTCAGTTAATATTGGCTAGGATATCGTGCCGTTTTTCCCCGTTCGAATGGACACAACTACGGAGTCTTTCTTCAACATGTTCTACCTGGGCTGCTTGGTTCGTCAATGAATGTGGTAACAATATGACGGAGCACCAGCCCATTTTGAGCAAATCGTTCGTCATTTTTCGATCAAACATGGCATGATCGGTGGATAGGTAGACGTGGTCGCCTACATTGGCCTACACGTTCTCCGGATTTAACTTCACTAGACTTATTTCTGTGGGGATACCTTAAATTCCTGGTGTATTCATCAACACCTGTAAAATCTGTGGAAGATTTAAGGCATGAATTTTAGCATGTGCGTTATGCGCCAAAAGTTTTGTATTGGCGGCCCATTAGACATACGTCGATCATAAAAGTAAATTTGATGTTCCGACTGTACGATTTCCCCACCATTTGAACCATCCAATCTAGTGTCGGCAGTAATAGGCAACACTGCTCTGTCGCAAGTGTCAGTTTTAGTAACTTTTCAAGTCCCGACGATCAGATTGCTTAGAAGTGATTAAAAACTGATAAAATGTTAACGCAATGGGTCGAAACAATTTAGTTTATAAGGGACGGTATATTAAAAAAAGCCATTTGAAAAAAGACGCAAAGCAGTCGTAGCAATGTTGTCTGCAAAAAAATGGAAAATGGAATGTTATATGATAATCGTTCTTGATTTATGCTAATGTGCAGAACTGCAGAAAAAAAATCATTTATTCTGACGTCAGTGGAATCGGGCCAAACTAGAAAGAGAGGTAAAATATACTACAAAAATCAAAAAAGTGATAACAAATTTTCTTTGACCATTTTATTCAGAAATTTAATCCAATTCCACGTCTAATCTATTCCAAAATTCCCATATAATTATATTCTGACGGCAATATGGGCAGGGAGACTGCCTAATTCTCCAATTCTAGAGTTTTAATTTTCTATATTTCCTGGTCTATTCATTTCTGGTCTCTCTCTCTCTTGTCATTTCTTGTCCGTCAGCTTCCAATCGGCGCTATATGGACATGCCTTGCTGCGAGAAATCCGTTCCCATCCGGCCTTCAACCGGCGTAGACAGCGAGTCTGTATCGGGGGGAAGCAGGTGTCTTGCTCTAGGCAATACTGCATCCCATATCATTTACACTTTTTAATATTTGCTGGAACGTTTTAACCACAAACTATACGTTATGGTTTTATGGCGGACTTCACGAACACTAAACTCTTGGGTCGTTGCACGTTTTTAAACGGCGGACATTACATCACATTAACCTGACTTCCAACACGAGGTCGCCGTCTGACCTCTACCGCTGCCAGAAGTCGAATTCCTTCATTTCTAGTGTTCCTTACGAGCTGCAGCGCGTTGTTGCCATTGCTCTTGACATGGTCATTTTTATGCTCTCATCGATAAAAACATTGCCGACTTTGGGAGCTTGTATTTCGATAATTAGACAGACGAATTTTTCCAGATTTGGTTATTAGCATTGTTATCGAGTTTATTGGCATGTGTTAGTTTTCCATCAAATTTGTAAGACGCGTTTCTTCTGTACAGGGTGTTATTTGAAACAATGATTGCATTTGGCCTATGGTGCTATGATTTAAAAGTTTATTGGGCAGCAACTTTGAGTGGAATTATCTCCAATTCTAAATGGATGAAAATTCTCAAAAAAATTCAGCTGATGTAGCCACTGCCGAGAAATTTTCATTGAATTTGTAAGAAAACTACTCTTGCGTTCCAAATACCTTAGCCATTATTGCACACAGGCAATTACGTCTATACTCAGGACATATCTTCAGGTTTTCGCAAATATCTCATAAACCTCACTTTTAGGCATATGAAATGTTATGACTTTTAGGATGAGTAACTGATGTCAAACACTCATTTGTCCACTCTCTTATCTAAAGAAAATATGAGCGGTAGTATACATACCATCATAGCTCTGCTACTGGTTTACGAAAATTTAAAATCATTACTTCAAATTATCACATTTATAAACCTAGATTGGTGTACCAGATTTAAATTTTTTTCCTAAAGGAGTTTTGAAGAAAAAAAGTAAAATTTAAAAATTTTTCGTACTGTTGACACCCTGTATCTCAGAGGGAAGTAAGAAGGCGATATTAGGAACAGTCTACTGGCATTGGGAGTATTAATGCTTCTGTTATTTGTAACGTAACCAGTTGGTTGGTTTATTGGCAGAAAGAGAGGTTGAATTGTCCACCCTACAACTGCACCCTGTATTATGTAAAACCAGTGGATGCTTCGCGTGAAGGTGGGTGATGACATACAATAATTAAATTACATTGCAAACAATATTTACAGACCAATCAAAAGATTTCAATCGCTAATATTATTAAAATATTGTTATATATTAATATATTGGTGAATAGGTTATCCAATAGTTGGGAATTTTTGGGAAAATCGTTGATTGACAACAAAAACTACTCAAAATAAAAATTATAAGGTAATGTTGAATGAGTTCAGAAAGTGCTGTGACTATTCTGAATGTCCCCTTTGAGAAAGAGTTTCAGTTAGCTTTGTTCTTTGTCAAATTTGTCCAAAATTCCCAATATCAATCGGTCTTCATTATCTACTTGTAGTTTATTTCTAATTAAAAAGCTTGAATTCCAAAACCATATTTTGAATTTCGAAAGTTTATCACAAATTCACACTATTCTTCGACAGTTTGATAGTTTATGTAATACCGAGCACGTTTGGCAGTGATAAACTATGTATGAAACGTGGGAAATTTTATTTTGAGACACTGAACGAATGGTATATTTTTTAAGTTTTCCAGAAAGAATGTATACAGCGTGACTTATGGTCAGACGTTTCTGGAGGTCGAAAATCAAGATTTTTCTGAAAATTTCGCATTTACATTTTCTTACGTGTTCTACCGATCTGAAATATTTTCAGCATTGCGACGTTGCCGCTTCTATAAAAAGTCCTAGCAACGTTATTATTTTAAATAGAACACCCCGTATTTTGGCACATTTTCAGAATCGCCCTTTTATTATAATACTTTTTTTGTTAATAATGCCCTATACCCATCTCTATCGGTTTTCGAAATAAAAATTAATTTGTGTCAAATATGGTCCAAAATATAACCCGAATTAAACTTAGGTAAATTAGGTAAATCATGTCCCTATACCTAAATCATCAAGTTTTCTTAATAAAGCCGTTTTTTTAGGAAAAATTATTTTTTAAAGGATTTAATTTTAGATATAGGTAGCTGTGGAAATGTCGAGCTTATGACAGTTTGGTGACTTTTAAATGAAGTTAATAAATAGTTATTGACGGCGTTTCGAAAAATCTTCCAAAATGAATGCAAATATTCATTATTCAAACGAAGTTCTTATAAAATTATTTACTATACACGGATAATGTGATCAAATCATTGCCAGAACATGCAGAAAATTCAACCAAATGTATCCAGTGAACGAGAGGAAGTTTGTAGGATTACAAAATAATTTCCTCAACTTTGGCTCAAAATTAAAAGCGCCTCCAACATTACCAAAACCTGTTACTTCAAATGGGGACAATATTGTTGACGTTTTGCCATATTTTTCTGCATATCCAGAAGCTTCCATTCGTAGTGCAGAAAAAGATTGGGGTGTATCAAATGCCTCAATTCAACGAATTTTGGAAAATCATGAAATGCATCCGTATAAATTTACCAAAATTCTAGCTCTCAAAGCAGAAGACTGAATCCCTTTAAATACATACACAGGATGATCGGGAATTTTTGTCCAAAATAATTTGGAGCGACGAATCAAAATTTACAAGGGATGGAATTTTTAATAGAAGGAATAAGCATTTTTGGGCTGATCGTTATCCTCACGTGACAAAAGAAACGGGTTTTCAAAAAAAAAAAATGACCTAAATGTTTTCTGTATTTTAAAGAACAGCTAAATTGTCTTTTTCATTTATAATAACACCCTAAATGCTGAGAGATATCCCCAAATACTAAGGACGACTGTTACTGATTTCCTCGAAAATTTGCCTTTAGAGGAATAAAGGAATTCGTGGTTTCAACTAGACGAAGCGCCAGCTCATTCCACCCAGGAAGTGTCCAGCGAACTTTACGATCGTTGGTTTGGGCGTTTAGGGCCGTGTGATTGGCCACCGAGATCACCCGATCTCACGCCGCTTGACTTTTTTATGAGGTGTTTTAAAAGAAAGGGTGTACAGTACTCCAGTGCCTACCACAGAAGAACTGCGACGGCGAATAGTGCGGTGTATTGAAGATCTCGATCCCCATGAAATTGAAAAAACAACCACAAGTCGCGTACAGAGGCACATTTTATGTAATGGACAACATTTCCTGCATTTATTGTGGAAATTTGTTCACAATTTTGTTATTTTTATTCTACCTAATTCTGTTATTACCTGTACTTTCACATGTTCTAGACAAGTAAAGCTACTTCTCACCTAGAAATGCGATGTAAAAAGCTGATTTTTGGTACAGTTGGACCCTGGAAACTTTGAGCTGTGATTGAGGAAATTATTTTTTCTGAAATCGTTCAAGAATGCCCACTATCTCGGAGCAACTGCCGGCCTCAAAATACGCTAATCCAGTATTTTAGTCCGTTGCTAAGCAACGAACTTTCCCGGACCGTTTAATACTTTCCCGTATCGAAAACGATACGGAAAAGTACTTTGCCGGCCTAGGCCGTCAAAATCGGTCCCAATCTCTGACTTTTGTAACTACAATAAACAAACAGTGGTAGTCATGTACCTAATCGATTTCATAGGCAATGAGATGGCAATCAGGAACTGTTATGTATTTTAAAAAAATCCTCAATTTATGATAATGCTGATTGCGATTTCAGAAAAAATAGTATGTGTACCTCGTAGTAAAAGCACAATCCCAGACTTCAATGCTTGTTGGCCTCGGCTTAACGCCTCGGCCAACAATTTACATTGTCGTCCGGGAATGTATTGCTTTTACTACTAGATACACAATATACTATTTCCTACAACTGCTATGAAAAGTAGAGTATTTCTCATAGCTTACCTAATTTCAAAACGATGTATTGCTCATACTGTGAGAAATATTTTTTCTTCAATGTTATTGTAGTTGTGCAGTTGTAAGAAAAAATTAATATTGAGGTATATTACTTGTATTTTTTAAATTTTTGCAGTTGTAGGAAAAGTATAGTGTGAAACGTGTGGGGAAAGTATTTTTTCTCACTCGAGAGAAAAGTTGCACTTTCCCCACTTGTTGCACAATACACTATTGTAATCTTACAAACATTCTCTCGTTCATTGATGTTACTTCAGGATGCATTTGGTTATATTTTGTGCATGTTCTGGCAATGATTTGATCACATTGTCAGTGTATAATAAATAATTTTATAAGAACTTCCTTCCAATATTTGCATTAATTTTGGGAGATTTTTTTGAAACGCCGTCAATAACTAATTATTAACTACATATAAAAGTCACCAAACTGTCATAAGCTTGATATTTTCACGGCAACCTAAAATGAAATTCTTTGAAGAATAATTTATCCTAAAAAAGCGGCTTCATTTAGAAAACTTGATTATTTAGGTATAGGGACATAATAGATCACCTCAGAGAATTTTTCTTCATCTTTCAATTTATCGAGTTACATACAGGGGGTATCCTTTGAAACAACGACCTCTCGGGCAATTTTAGGCATAATGGAAATAATAGTAATTTTAGCAGGCCCTGTATGATACGTAGTCGATTTCTCGGTGTAAATTGAATACTTCGAGTTTGTTCAAAGTACCATCAAAATATCAACTTTTCATGAATTGATAGTACTAATTTACTGACGTTCAATTAGGGCTATGTTTAGACCATATTTAACACAAATTTATTTTTATTTCGAAAACCAATAGAGTTAGGTATATGACATTATTGACAGAAAAGGGCAATTCTAAAAATGTGTCAATATACGGGGTGTTCTATTTAAAATAATATAGTTGCTAGGACTTTTTGATAGAACCGGCAACATCGCAATGATGAAAATATTTTAGATCGGTACAACAGGTAAGAAATTGTAAAATGCAAAATTTTCAGAAGAATCCTGAGTTGCGTCTTCCAGAAACTTCTAACCTACCATCAATCGTGAGTCACGCTGTATAGGCCTATCATTAGAGGATTTTTTCGTTAGAAAAATACTAGTAGGAAATCAAATGAAAGACAGTCCGTAGTTATACCTGTTCTGTTATATTTTCGACTCGCAACTGTCATTTATCTATTTGTTATAAACATTCAAATACAAAAAAGAGATTTTATTGTTTTTCGCTAATAAAATGAAAACTAATACAGCAATGTGGTTACTCTCATGAGAAAGACTGTAGAGAATTGAAAAACGAACATAATGAGACTTTTTAAGACCCAATCGGATCATTAGTAACGGAGAAAAACTGGAAAAACCCGGAAAAACTTTTTTTTCTAATTCATACCTCCGCCATTTTTCAAGTTGTGGTGCTGGCCCTTCCCATGAAAGTATTGAATCATGTGTACTTTATGTGTGCACAAAACAGGCGTTGTCGGACAATCTCATTTCAATCTCATTTTGTTCGTATTTTAATTCTCTACAATCTCTCATTGAAGCAACCAGTTGCTGTATTAGTTTTCATTTTATAATCAAAACACTAAAAATACGTTATTTTGTATTTTAATGTTTATAAAAAATTAATAAATTACAGCTGTGGGTCTTTCATGTGATGGCCAGTCGGTTTTCTACAATGTGTTTTGTAAAAAAACTCAATTGATTTGTGTATAAATTCACAAATCCCTGTCAACTATACTAAATGTCAACAACTGTTGAATTTCATAAACGTGGAAGTAATGTTTTGAACCAGACTCAAACATTCAGTATTAATTATACCTACTTGATTTTCACTGCCCGCAGTTATTCATATAAAAGTCCTCGATAGAAGTTCAACGACATTAATAAATGTGATAATTTACTTTATTCAACACCTGACAGTTATGACTGTCATTATTAATGACATTATTAAGACAAGTCAACTACCAAATAACACACTAGTGAGTTATAATACATAATTCACTAGTGAGTTATGGATTAAATAACACACTAGTGAGTTAAAATACATAATTTACTAGTGAGTTAAGGATTATAACTCACTAGTGTGTTATTTGATAATTCACTTGCCTAAAATGACATTAATAATGGGTCATAACAGTGAGTTATGGACTATAACTCACTAGTGTGTTATTTAATAGTTTACTTGGCTAAAATGACATTAATAATAACAGTCATAACTGTCATGTGTTGGATAAAACAAAGTATGCCACTCGTGTGTTATGTTTCCTATGTCACTTGAGAATTTATACCACTCGGCCTGATGACTTATTTTCAACATAACACACTAGTAACATAAATAACTATTAATCATCATCTGACATTTAGCATAAACAAAACTCACTTTCTTCCCTCTCTACCGTTCGCTTTAAAACAGTAGCTAAGGCTCGAAGTCTAAAATAACCAGTCGTTCAGTAATCAACAGGATGTTAAAATATTTTAGGACTATTGTACTTACAACTACGAACAAACCTTTTTTTTCATTTCTTTAAAGAGGTAAACGATACCTAAAATAACAAGGACACATACGTAAAGTCACTAAACATAGACAAAGTCGAACAACTCAATCCAACGTATTCTTTCTCAAGTGAAGTGATAGCCTCGAACAGATGTGGCAACAGCGCAGACAGCTTCAAGCAATATATCCTACCAAATAGTTTTTGGGCAGCATTCCCATACGACGTCTTCGTGCTAAGAAAAAAAAAGATTCATTATCATTTAGTAAAACAAACATTTTGAATAAGACATAAAATTACTCCAGCATTGAGGATATATTTACTGAGAGAGTTGTATTTTTTTTACTACAATTGTGTACATCCTACGTCGCTTTAATTACAGGCCATAAAACCAAAAAGTAGCAACCGTGAACGGATATAAAAAAATGTCATCAACTTTAAAAATCAAAGTTAGTGAAGAATTTCAAAAACCAAGTTTTTATCCAAAATGTATGAAAAATATATAGTGAATGATGACACCCCCCTTGAAGACTATGAAACTTTCAAATTTTTCTCTTTGATTGGTCACTTCCAAAACCATCAATAAAATATACTAGTCCGATAAACAAGTTGAAAAACGTGAAAAATAGAGGTAAAGCTCCTAAAAATGAGTGATTGGATTCGGAATGACCACTAGAAAAATGGTTTTTAAGGATTTACCTCATGTGAAAAATGTGATTGTTATTTAAAAAATAAGATGAAAAAAGAAGTATTTAGTGTTTTGTTAATAACTCAAAAACTATTGATATTTTGAAAAAAGTTCTGTAAGGAAGTGGCAATTTCCAATAAAAATGTCCCGACTCCCGGAACCCTAGCTCTATTATTTATAATTTTAATTTATCGCTGAAAATATTGCTCCGCGAGGTCTTCAAAGCACGGGCGCACCGCTGTAAAAGACAGTATATACAGTGTCACACATACAGTGACCGCCAAAAAGTATGTACCATATGGGAATAATTTTTATTATTGGAGTATTGGAAAAAATATTCTGGGGAAAAGTTTGTGCATGTCCGATAACCTAAAAATCGATTTTGACACATGTCACGTGATCGCTAGAATGGCGGCAAAATGAAAAAAATTGTAATGCAAAGGCAAAAAAAGGGGTAAGATGGCAAGATATCAAAAAAAGTTATTTGAAAAAGTCACTTAGAATTCAATTTTATACACATAAACGAAGTTTCAAGAGATAATTCAAAAAAATAGACTTACAGATTTTTTTTTCCAACGGGGATTCTTTCTTTCAAGAGTTAACATTTAATGCTATAGAAAAATTATTTTCTGTGATATGTCTTTTGCAGCGGTGGGCCGGTGCTGTGAAGGCCTTGCGGAGCACTATTTTCAGCGTTAAATTGACATCATTAATAATGAAGAGGCAACTGATGAGAGGCAAGAACCTCGAAACATGTCTGTAGGTGATCATCCCCAGCCAAATTAAAAATAATCTTTTGTTTGTCTACAATAAGCACTTGCAATTGAGTCTTCTTGGAAGAACGTTGTAGTTCAATATCTGTTGTGGCATTAACCAGGGAAGTAGTTGGTTTCTGTCGGATTTTTCCTAATTTTTTCCACTTGGTGGAAATATTTGGAGAGGAGGGTACTTCGATTTTGTCGATTTTATTCATGCATTCATACCTGCTTGACATGTAGTCATGATAAGACATGAGTATCCAGGACTATTCTTTATATTATAAACCATTGGTTGAAACAAAAGTTATTTGGTTAACAAATGGGTGCAGACCAGAAAAAAAAATTAATTAAAGAAATCCATGATCACATTTTGATAGGCAAGGCATTTTAGGCGTATTCATCTATTTATGAAACATTCTAAAAAAATATATTTCATCCACTCAAATGGGTCAACGTCGACCTCCCCCCGGGTCTTAGACCCTGAGTTATACATTTCGTTGATCAATACCTTCGAATGAATTGTGTCAGAATTACACAAAAAGCTATGAAAACATAGGGCAAGGTCTCGATGTACCAAGCCAACGTGACACTCGGCGACATATTCAATAAAACAATGAATCTTCTGAAACAATAAAATAAATGTATAGGACGATATTATCTAGATTCGCTCAATGCTGGGGTACGCAGAATTCACTGAAAATTTCACAAAGCCATCCGAATAATTGAAAATAATAATGGCAAAAATTACCGAATCGGGAATCTAACCAATACAGTGTGTCCAAGATAAGAATGAACAGCATAGGGATATCGGAAACGGTAGGAGATTCGGGGTCGATTAAATCAGAGAAAAGAAGCGCAATTATGTGCCCAACAATATGCCATTTAGAAAGTTTTAATATTCCTAGTAGTTACGGAGATATTCGAGAAAAACCGAAATTTGAGAATTTCGTTTTTATTTTCTCCTAGGTTTATTTTCAAAGGAAATGTAAAACAAATAGCACTTTGTTATGGCCACTTTTTAAGGACTACCTGATAACGTAAGCAGAATTTTTCTGTGACGTTTCGTCTTTTAGAAAACATCATCAACTTTTTATTTTTATATGGGCCGAAACTAAAGTATACCCTGTATACGACTCCATTTTTCATTGTGAATACAGCAACGTATCACTCAATATGATTTCAGAACCATTTCTCGCGCAAAATGAAATTTAGTGAATACTTAACCTGTTTTTCTTCAATTTTAGATAGTAGGCGCTGGAAAAAATGACACATAATGTTCTGTTGTCATAATAATACTGTAGTTTGGTAGAATTTTTGACATATTACCGTTCCTACTTTTACAGCTCGTTACCTACCTAATTTGTGTTAAAAATGGAAAACGGCAGCTTTTCGAATTCTGAAAAATTTGATATGTTGTCATGTTACATTTTGTGCCAGAGAAATTGTGTTGATGCTGAATGTGCATACTCTAATAAGTATCCAGAGAGGCGACCACCTGGTAAATCAATATTTAGACGGTTCGTTTTTAATTTTAAAGAATACGGATCATTTAAAAAACCTGTGGTTTCCCGACAAAAGCTATCTAATGAAGAAAGTCAGCGTGATGTGTTACAGGCCGTTGTCGAAAATCCTGAGATATCCACTCGCACCATTAAAGATAATACCGGAGTAGCCAAATCCACCGCTCACTTCATTTTAAGAAAAAATATATATCATCCATATAAATTTAGGATTTGTCATGGACTAAGAGCAGGTGACTGCAAGGCGAAGAACCTTTTGTGAATGGTACACTAGAAAATGCCAAGACGATGAAAATTTCCCTTTCAAAATAATTTGGTCTGATGAAAGTATGATCACCAACAATGGTATTTTTAATAGGCGGAATGTTCATTATTGGTCACAACAAAATCCACGTGTACACAAAGTGTCCAGACATCAACATCGTTTCGGTTTTAACATGTGGGTTGGAATTCTCGGTACGAATGTAATTGGGCCTTTCATCTACAAAACTATTTAACATCAGAGTGGCACACAAATTTGTTAGTAAATGATATGGAAGACGCTCTAGATAATTTGCCATTAGCGGTTACTCACAGTTGTTGGTTTCAACAAGATGGTGCTCCAGCACATAACTCTAGAATTGTTCGTGATTATTTGAACCGTCGCTTTCCAGGACAGTGGATTGGTTCTCATAGTGCTACATCCAGGCCTGCAAGGTCCTCCGACCTAACCCCACTAGACTTTTTCCTTTGGGGATATATCAAGAATCAAGTGTACTCTAATTATAATTTTCAATATGAAGATTTGCTAAGATTGGTTACTGCATCCTTTAACAATATTTTTCCGAATATGTTAACTCAAGTTTTAAATTCGTTTGTGAGAAGAGCGTACTTGTCCTTAGAAAATAACGGCGGGTTATTGGGACACTTGTTATAAGTTTCTGTTTATTTTCCTGTAATACATATTAGCTCCTTGTTACTACATTACAATTACATTTATAAACTAAACTTTTGATATTGCGACTTTTCTTTGTATTCAACAACACAAAAATTCCGGAAAGTGGTAAGTTAAAATTTATACTTGTGTAAATAAGACTAATTAATTTACTTCATGTATCAAAATAGACATTTTTTTCAGCGCCTACTATCTAAAATTGAAGAAAAACAAGTTAAGTAATCACTAAATTTCATTTTGCGCGAGAAATGGTTCTGAAATCATACTGTGTGATACGTTGCTGTATTCACAATGAAAAATGGAGTCGTATACAGGGTTTACTTTAGTTTCGGCCCATATAAAAATAAAAAGTTGATGATGTCTTCTAAAAGACGAAACGTCGCAGAAAAATTCTGCTTACGTTATCAGGTAGACCTTAAAAAGTGGCCATGACAAAGTGCTATTTGTTTTACATTTCCTTTGAAAATAAACCTAGGAGAAAATAAAAACGAAATTCTCAAATTTCGGTTTTTCTCGGATATCTCCGTAACTACTAGGAATATTAAAACTTTCTAATTGGCATATTGTTGGGCACATAAATGCGCTACTTTTCTCTAATTTAATCGACCCCGTATCTCTTACCGTTTCCGATATCCCCATGCTGTTCATTCTTATCTTGGACACACTGTATATGAACATTGTTAATATTGTTGTATCCATATGTAATAATTACTGATAAATTAATTTAATCTACTACAAATCAACTCCAATCAGCTATAAAGCGATGTCAGTTGCACATGTTTTGTGAAATATTCAAACAATTCCACCGTGATTTATAAAACAAAATTTGAAGCCACACAACACCGATATTTCCCTCACAGAGAACTCTGATATTTAGAAAAATAACGCTTTCGAGAATGGATAATTGATTTCAATCGCATCTATCTAGAGACCAATCTACAATCAATTAGTCTGATCAACAAGTTCAAAAACGTGTTAATTCTTGATAAAGCTGTTAAAAATATGAGCGATGCTCATTCGATTCGGAATGACGTCTAGAAAAATGTGTCGTATTAGCACATAAAAAATTGCAATTGTTATTAACAAATTAAGATTTAAAAAAGATAGCATTTCGTTTTCTGTTAATACCTCAAAAATTATTAACATCTAAGGCATTTTGAAAAAATATTCTTAAAGAGGAGGATATTTCGAAGAAAAAAGTTTCGACACCCGGGACTCTATCTCTATTATTTATAATTTTAATTCAACGCCGTAACGACATAGGCGCACTACCGCTAAAGACAGTGTACCATAATTTTTTTTAATTAAAAATATTAATTAAAAATATAAATTTGAATAAATTATGGTATCATCTAGACACTTGAAAGAATAAATCCCCGTTGGAAAAAAATGTTAAATTTTTCAAAAAGTTATACTATTGTAAATTAATGAATTTTTTCCAATTACTGTTCTCGTAAATGACTACATAAAAGTTTAAATAATATGTCTATACATTTTTGGCTTCGTGGAGCCCTTCTTGAGTGAATTGAAGGTCATTATTTTGTTCATAATGATTTTTTAGTTAACAAAAAATATCCAAGAACTGTTCACCAAGTATTAATTTCTGTTTTTGTATCTAACAATGGCATTCAGTAACGTTAGAAAAAGCATACAAAATGTAAATATTGCAAAATATAGGTGAGTGATATAATTAAGATATAAAAATTCAAATATAACAAAAAATTAGTTAGATAAATATTAATTAAAACACGTATATAATTTAAACCATATGAGATACAGATATAATGTAAAGGTTGATTTATAGAGATTTTATCACTGAACAAAATTGTATTGATGTTTATAGCTGTATTTTCATTATTTAACAAGTTATAAGTCATAAAGGAAAAAAAATAAAAAATCTCAAATTTTTATAGACAAATGCTTATAATAGCTGAGAAACAATAGTTATAAACTTGTTTATTAGCTTCTTTAGAAGATTAATCAATCCTTTATAAGAACAATCTGAATGTCCATATCGTATCTCTAATAGTTTTTACTTCGGTTCGGTGTAATATTTAAAAGTTTTATAAAAAATAGAACAACATTTTTCAAGTACTTTGATTTATGCCTGTCTGTGTAATTTTTTTCAGCTCTAAAAAAATATAACAGTTGTTAGAACTTGTTCATAACAAATTGAAGGGTCCAAGAAAAGAACCTGATGAAAAATGACATTTCATCCATTTCTATTTGTTTTGTGTGGATTGATTCGAATTTAGTGAATTATGCAGGGAAATATCCTGATAGATCCCTAGATATTCAGAGATGAAAATACTTATACAGGGAAATAACCTGATTAGTGCCATTGAAACAGGGAAAAAACCTTATATGTTCATAATTCAAATGTTGATATGAAATTTATTAAATGTCACTAATCAGAATTTCCCCTGGACCCTTCAATTGTCACGTTAACAAACAATGAAATTATTTATAAATTTTTTTTAGTTAATCTATGAAGAAATTCCTATTATGATTTTTAACGAGAAAATAATTTATTAACTGATTATTTCAACATTAAAAAAATTCAAAAAACTATAATAAACAATAAAAAAATGTATTTGGGAAAAAATTAATCTTCAATCTTTATTTTGCCAAGACAACAGTGGTAAAGAAAAATTATTGAAAAATAATTGTTTATAAAAAATTGTTTAACAAATGATGTAAACATTTCTTTACAACTTCAAAAAATCATTATGAACAAAATAATAAACTTTAATTTACTTTTGTCGCGTGATATTGTTAAGTATACAGAGTGAGTCAACAAGATTCCCGTGGTCGGTTGCTCCGTAGTGAATCATTTTTTCGATTTCTTATATTTTTTTGCCAAACGGATCATTCAAGACTATCTTCCAAAATTATTCTTATTCATACAGGGTGCATCATTGAAGCGTGGCTGACCAAAGTTGGTGTTTTTCAAATGAAACACCTAGTATATTCTCATATATTCCGATCCGCTGTTTCATTAGCTGCTCAACGATTTTTTCAATTTTGGATTCCGTTGCGGCGTTGCCGAGTTATATGAAAAATATCTATTTTGCAGACTTCTTTTAAAAAAATCTCCTATTTCACGCTTCGAAATATTTGATGGAGATAATTCGGGAATCGATAGTCGAAATGGTGAAGTTAATTGTGAATATGGTGAATATTGTATAAATTATACAGTATGTTCGGTACAACAATACAAACTTGGCCATTTTCAAACATCAATATTTTGATTTTTTCAAATGGAACACCCTGTATATTATCATTGAAGAATTGAAGAATCATTAAAAAGGAGTTGATATGAATGATAATATACAGGGTGCTCCATTTGAAAAAATCAAAATATTGATGTTTGAAAATGGCAAGTTTGTATTGTTGTACCGAACATCCTGTATAATTTATACAATATTCACCATATTCACAATTAACTTCATTATTTCGACTATCGATTCCCGAATTATCTCCACCAAATATTTTGAAACGTGAAATAGGAGATTTTTCAAAAAGAAGTCTGCAAAATAGATATTTTTTAGATAACTCGGCAACGCCGCAACGGAATCCAAAATTGAAAAAATCGTTGAGCAGCCAATGAAACAGCGAATCGGAATATATGAAAATATACTTGGTGTCTCATTTAAAAAGACCAACTTTGGTCAGCCACGCTTCAATGATGCACCCTGTATGAATAAGAATAATTTTGGAAGATAGTCTTAAATGGTCTGTTTGGCAAAAAAATATAAGAAATAGAAATAGTGATTCACAACAGAGCAATCGACCACGGGAATCTTGTTGACTCACCCTGTATGTATAAGAAGGGCTCCACGAAGCCAAAAATTCGTAGATATATTATCTTAACTTTTATGTAGTCATTTAAGATAACGGAGATTGGAAACAAATTCATTAATTAACAATAGTATAACTTTTTGAAAAATTGACTTAATTTTTTTTTCCAACGGGGATTTATTCTTTCAAGTGTCTAGATGATATCGAAATTTTTTCAAATATTTAAATTAATATTTGATACTAAAAAAAATGATGTATTACACTGTCTTATGTCTATGTCGTTACGGCTGGGAGGAGCCCTATTGTCAGCGTTGATTTAAAATCGCCCATCGCCCATATTTTTAGGAGCTTCATCAAGAATTAACACGTTTTTGAACTTGTTAATCAAATGTATGCAATTGTAAATTGATCTCTATTACTTTTCGAATACCATTGTGTACTGGAAAATTTTCATTTTAGGTTTTTGAAATACAGGGTGTTTCAAAATACAGTAACAGGATTTCAGGGCGTATTTTTCAGGGCAAAAAAGGTTATTTTTCTCTAAACATGTGTCAGCAAACGCTTCTTTTCCAACCTACAGAGCGTTAAACTTTCAAGATTAAAAAAATTGTTTCACAGCGCTTTCAGTTTTGGAGATGTTAGGATCAAATTCGAAACGTAGGATACGTTTAGGGCTCACATCATCCAGTTTGCCGAGTGATTGTAAGAATCTACATGGCGATATTTTTTCAGGAGTCAAACCCTTGTTCGCCCATAAACTTTTTGTGGTGCACCGCGAATTCTGAAACACGAATAGTTATTTATTATACAAAGGAAAAAAGTATTAGATTTTAGCTCGAGGTTGTGTTGTCTCCCAACGCGAAGAGGAGGGAGATAAAAAACCAAGAGCTAAAATCTAATATTTTTCCCGTGTATAATACACTATTTTTTTCTGTGGCGGAAAAAACGACGATTCAATAGTGAGAAAAACATATTACCACAATATATTGAAGTCAGAATATTATCGATATGAAATTTGAATTTTTAAACTAGTAAGCTGTTGTACGTATAGCGACAATTAGACCAGCGTTGCTAAGGAAAACTTCAAAGTAATCAAACATCAGTCAGTTTAATTCTGTGATTTGATTTGAAAATTGCGAACTCAGTAATTGTATAATAAATATTTTGAATAATATAAAGTTGAAAAATGTCTGATTCCGAGTTTTCTCTGACTCCACTGGAGTTGGTAGAAGCAGCGAAAGTAGCGTCACGAAAAAAAATATTCTAAACTTAAGTATCTTCCTTTATCTATTCATCTATCTAATTTCATAAAAAGTTATATTTTGTTACCTGGCAACAGAGATAAAATGTCAAATTTTTTTCCCGTCAAAGAAAAAAATAAATTTTTTGGTTCGATTCAAAACTTTTTTGTTTCTTGTGATTTTTACGCATTTGCAAGAAAAAAATTTGTAACTCGCTACATTTAACTAAACATGAAGGGAACCTATTATCACAATGAAAACAAAAAATGCTACTTGTTTGGGTTTTGATGTTTATGTATGTTTATGGGAGTAAAGGGTTCATCATCGGTCGGTAACGACTGTTCGTTAGCAAACGATCTCCCAAAGATTTCTGTCTTCTTCGATTAAATCTCTCAACCCGGAGATTCGGAGTGTCTTCCTCTGCTCGCTAGGTGGAGCGGCCTAGAAACTGCTTTCATCTCGTGAACCAGAATTGACTAATCAGCGGAGTGTGTATTGGTTTGGACGAGGAACAGATGGCTTCAGTGCTGTCTGTGTTGACCTGCCCTTGCACTGATGAGAGGCAACAACCTCGAAACTAGTCTGCAGGTGGTCACCCCGTCCAAATCAAAACATAATTCTGCTGGTAGGTCATAGAGGACACTTGCAATTGCGTCCTCTGATGTTTTGAGGAACGTTGCACAAGTAGCTGTTAGATTTAATTCAATACCCGTCGTGGTCTTAGCCAGGGGAGTAGTTGTTTTCTGACAGGTTCTTGCCATAATAAGCCTACATAGTTAGGTGTTTATGGGAGTAAAGGGTTCAACATCGGTCGGTAACGACTGTTCGTTAGCAAACGATCTCCCAAAGATTTCTGTCTTCTTCGATTAAATATCTCAACCCGGAGATTCGGAGTGTCTTCCTCTGCTCGCTAGGTGGAGCGGCCTAGAAACTGCTTTCATCTCGTGAACCAGAATTGACTAATCAGCGGAGTGTGTATTGGTTTGGACGGGGAACAGATGGCTTCAGTGCTGTCTGTGTTGACCTGCCCTTGCACTGATGAGAGACAACAACCTCGAAACTAGTCTGCAGGTGGTCACCCCGTCCAAATCAAAACATAATTCTGCTGGTAGGTCATAGAGGGCACTTGCAATTGCGTCCTCTGATGTTTTGAGGAACGTTGCACAAGTAGCTGTTAGATTTAATTCAATACCCGTCGTGGTCTTAGCCAGGGGAGTAGTTGTTTTCTGACAGGTTCTTGCCATAATAAGCCTACATAGTTAGGTGTTTATGGGAGTAAAGGGTTCATCATCGGTCGGTAACGACTGTTCGTTAGCAAACGATCTCCCAAAGATTTCTGTCTTCTTCGATTAAATCTCTCAACCCGGAGATTCGGAGTGTCTTCCTCTACTCGCTAGGTGGAGCGGCCTAGAAACTGCTTTCATCTCGTGAACCAGAATTGACTAATTAGCGGAGTGTGTATTGGTTTGGACGGGGAACAGATGGCTTCAGTGCTGTCTGTGTTGACCTGCCCTTGCACTGATGAGAGGCAACAACCTCGAAACTAGTCTGCAGGTGGTCACCCCGTCCAAATCAAAACATAATTCTGCTGGTAGGTCATAGAGGGCACTTGCAATTGCGTCCTCTGATGTTTTGAGGAACGTTGCACAAGTAGCTGTTAGATTTAATTCAATACCCGTCGTGGTCTTAGCCAGGGGAGTAGTTGTTTTCTGACAGGTTCTTGCCATAATAAGCCTACATAGTTAGGTGTTTATGGGAGTAAAGGGTTCATCATCGGTCGGTAACGACTGTTCGTTAGCAAAAAAAGTTTATGGGTCGAAAAAGGGGTTGACCCTGAAAAAATTACTCACTGTGGATTCTTACAAACACTCGGTACGCTGGACGATGTAAGCCCTGAAAAGTAACCTACGTTTCAAATTTGATTTTAATATCGCCAAAACTGACAGAGCTATGAAGAAAAATATTGATACTTTAACGCTATGTAGAACTTGAAAAATTCGCCACTGACTTTTGAAACACCCTGTATACTTCCGGATGTCAATTACGATATTTTATTCCTTGGTTTGTTTAGAGAAACAAGTTTCGTAACTCTAAGGTACGAGAATTCCTTATTGCGAAGTAGGTGTCAAAATTGCTACCGATTGGTTGTTACATTTTTTAATAAATTCTGGAACAGTTCCATCATTCATTGCCAATTGCTGTCAAATATGGATGGAGAAATAAAGAACTGGACCATTTCAACCAATTCTTCCACCATATTATGTGAAACACCTGACAACTTTAAATTTGACTGGAGGTGCCAGGGTTTGGACATTATCAAAAATAATCAAGTTAAGATTTATATTTTAATAATAAATATTCTTATTCTACTATGGTTAGGACTAAAATAGGTGACGTTAGGTATTCATTCATTTGTATCTTAATAGAAACAATAAAACTGCTCTAAGCAATAATTTCTATAGATATTTTGACACCTACATATTTCGGAAAAAAGGAATGTCAACATAATATCAACTCTGTTCTCAGAACAAGTGATGGGATCACTTCCTAAAATATCGTAATGATATTATTACAATAATTAATATCAGTGCTAGAGCAGCGGAAGATTAATATTCTCTGTGGAGAAAATAACTTGAAAGCAGCTTTTTTTAAATAGCAATAGCAACAAGCTGGAAAAAATTATCAATAAAAATTACCAAATAAATACATTAGGCATTTATTTCGCGAAAGCAATGCTTACCAAAGTATCTGAAAACATAAATTATAGCAAACCCTTCAATGTGAATGTATTGTGTTCTACCCTTGAAAATAGTTATTTGTATGCTAAGGCCGCGAAATACCTTTGTAACGTACCGAAAGAACAGTTATCGCCGAGGCCGCTTGCGGCCGAGGCAAGATAATCTTGAGGTCGTTAAAAAATTTCGCGGCCATGGCATACACACTATTTTTCGTGCAATCGTTAAAATTATTAAAATAGATAGTTGTAAATAAATATATGATTGCTCTAAAATCAACAGCAGTTCAATTTATTTAACAATATCACCGTGTGCTATGGAAATGATATGTTTCAATATATACAAAAAATTTGGCAGTTCTCGTCAAAACGCAAAATGTCTGATACTGATAACGATATTTCAGTACCTTCCACTCTTCCTGAACTCAAAAGCGTTGTAAATTCGGCGCTTTCCGTTTTAATACCCCAAAAATCTAAACGGCAGTACGAAAAATGTTACGGCGAGTTTAAAGATTGGTGTGACAAACAGAATGTTAAGACGATGTCTGAAAACATTTTTGAAAGTGACGTTTGGTTTCGCGGCCGTTGCTATGGGTAACGGCGAAATTGAATTTCGCGGACTGAGCTGAGAACGCGAAATACTGACTTCGCGTGCGATTGCACGAAATATAAATTTAACGTAGAAATTAGATATGTACTCCAACAAAAAATCCTAACGAATTGTTTTGGACTATCAACTGAAAGACGTAAATTTATCTTTTGATTGAAAGTGGTTGACAATGTTTCACTTTGAGTAAGGTTATTCTGGACTTTCATTGTCTAAAAAAGAACAAAGAAAAATTCAATTCTCTGCAATTTTTAATCACGACGTTTCAACTGTTGAAATCTACAGTCGTTATCATACACTTGATAACGACTGTAGATTTTAATAGTTGAAAACGGATTTAATTTTTCTTTGTTCTTTTTTAGACAATGAAAGTCCAGAATAACCTTACGTAAATTTATCTATTATGAGTTGAATACATGATTCGTGATAATGAACATATCACAGTACGATAGTTTTTCATTCATATTTAAAAATGTTTAAAAAAAGGGAAGATGCATGACATATAAACACTCTCTATAGAAATCATTTGTCATAAATACCATAGTTTGACATTTTTTCATGTAAAATATCTTACTGAATTCGTCAAAGTTCATTAAGGCCTCCACAGACAGATTTGCATAGTGCAATGAGGGTCAGCCTATTCATTCTTCGACTCATATATATCGGGAAGACCTCAATACGTATTACACAATAACAATACGTCGATGTGTAAATCTCTATCTTCGGGAGTGCCCCAAGGATCAGTTCTTGGGCCACTTCTGTTCATAATATTCATTCATTAACGATATATTTTATCACATAAAACCAACCCAGTGTGTCTTGTTCGCAGACGACATAACTTTTTACAATTCCGCTTCGAATACAACAGAGCTCAATCAGATGAATGTTGACGCATCTAACAGAATCAGTGAGTGGCTCACCCCCAACAACCTCGTTCAAAATGAGACCAAAACGCAATCTATAATATTTTCTTCCAACACGCTCCTTTCAACAGACGTCCCAGTTAAACTGTTGGGCATCACCCTAGATAGCAAACTTAAATGGGCTGAACACATTGACATTCTATGTAGGAAGTTGTCAACCCAAATCTTCATTCTTAGGCAATTGCGGAACACTGTTAACGCAAACGTACTAAGAATGACGTACTTTTCACTTTTTCACTCTCATCTGAGTTATGGCATAATTTTATGGGGTAACTCTAGCCACGCAAATCGAGCCTTCATACAGCAAAAGAAAGCAGTCAGGGTAATCGCCAAAACTGCCTACAGAGAATCCTGTAGACCGTTATTCAGAGAATTGGAAATTTTGACACTTCCTCCACTATATGTTTATTATTGTTTGAATGAGATACATAACCACATCCATTGCTATAACAGACACAAAGATTTACACAGCTATTCTACCAGAAATAACGATCAGCTCATCAATCCTAGATTTCATCTGAGTACATCATTAAAAAACACAATTAATTTGAATATATACAATAAGATACCCGAATCAATAAAAAAGCTCAGCTCATATAAATTTAAACTAGCTGTCAAACAGCTCCTACTGAAACACAGCTTTTACTCGGTGGATGAATTTTTGTCAAGTGATTTAACCGAATAAAATAAGTATTAATATAAATACCATCACCATGATATATTTCTGGAAAACATCCATTTTATTTTTATTTTTACATCACAATTTATTGTGTAACTTTTTATATATACAACACGTTGCTTTTATTTTTTATGTTCCTATATATTTATAATTAGATATTTTTACCCAAGGACATGTTCCAAACTTGCTGACTTGTGTAATGAAAGAAATATTCAAAAACACCAATAAAATTCTATTCTATTCATAGCATGGGTCCATAAGGGACTTCAGCCAATCAAAATGCCAGTAGCAACGGATATTCGCATTTTGATTGACTGAACTTTGTTATGTCTCTATGCTATGCGCTATGCAAGTGTGTCTGTGATGGCCTTTACTACGACTTAACGGTACCATGGGTGGTATGATTATAAAGAGTATTTGCTTTACTTCAAGTTAATGCTCCATGTTGTAGTTTTCACTTTACCCCACATAATTCTTAAAGTGACACTTAAGTAAGTACCTGGAGCAATACATTGCTTCATTTACTTCTATATACAGGGTGTAATCTTGCACTCCCGTGAAGGAGGGGTGTATAAAGTCGTGTTAGAACGAATGGCAGGTGTAAAAAATTCGAAAAATAATGTTTAGGAATTTTAAAATTTTATGAAATGTGGGTGTCTCTAGAGCACTGTAAACGTAATCTTAATTCGGTTCGAAATTCAGTGTCCTTTTATCACCGGCAATGGCCTTTTCTGGTCTGGAAGGATGGCGGGCAGAGGTTCCCAAAATTTCGACCCATAAATCGTTGAAGTAAATTAAAAATAGTATCGGCCCAACAACGGTACCTTGGGGAATTCCGACTGTTAGAAACTCTTCCTGGCTACACATATCCAAAATGTTTACAACTCGTTTTCTGTCTCTGAGATAACTCTCTAATGCTGGTTCAGTGTTTCAACATCAATGTAGTACACGCTAACAAAATCAATATCAAAGAAGATAATTACTTGAAGGCATTTCAGAAACGAAAATCAACGGGGTACAAACCTAAGAAGTCGGAGGTTTTCACAAAGGAAAAATAATTATTTTGAATAAATACGGACGACACGAAATATTTGTGAATGAAGGTATAACTATAGTATTCTTACTCTTTTTGATACTTACTATACCATACCGAGATTATTTGGCGAAAGACACAAACATACTAACCTTCGGAAAATAATTAAAACATTTTTCAACGACGTAAACTAATGTTTGAAAGTGGATGACGATGTATCAGTTTGAATATAATTCTTCTGGACTTCCATGGAGTAAAAAAACAAAGAGAATCAATTCTCTGCATTTGTCAAGTGTGACACGTGATAATGGCTTTGTTTTTCAGATAATGGAAGTCCAGAAAAATTCTACTCACGCGTAAATCAATATTTGTTAAAAAAAGTGCGTAAAAAATCGCCTGTACAGGGTGTCCCAAATTCGAGCCTCATCATTGGGATCTCGGAAACCAGAAGAGATACGAGGTAAGGTTAAATGGAGCTGCAATTTGGTGCTCATTGTAACGCCGCTTTCATATTTGAAAAATTCCGAATACTTCCGAAGATTTTTGGCAAACCGATTATTCGTGATTTAATTTTAATTTTTTTGTGACTCTATTTGAATAGATATAACAAAACAAATTTCACATTCTCATTGCTACTTTTTCTGTTCTACAAGATGGTGTTATCAGATTTTCAAACAGACGTTTCGTATTTGAGCTGCCATCATCAACTTTTTTTTTTTTTTAAATACGGCCCTGGATTTTTTATTATAGATTTTAAAAGTTTCTGATGTCCCAAAACAAATGATGTTTCGCACTTACTCTAAAAGTTTATATTAATAGGATTTTTCATAAGAACTCATGAGTTAGAGAGAGACAAAAATTTGATTTTTAATAGAGTTAAAACAAATTTTTTTTGCAATAACGCACTGCATAAAACTCAAAAACTGACATAAAAGTAGGTGGTTAATAAATAATATAATTGAAGTGTCATCCCTCAAACTCTAGGCCCTAGGCTATATTTACAAAAATAATTGCATTTTATCAAAGTGGCTGTGCATCGTGCATTCTGGCTATCTTAGTTCATTTGTTAATGTTTAAATTATCCAATAATTTGACAGTTCACTTATTAAACGAAAATGACTTTTTGTAACGAAGAAAAACGAGACATGATAAGGATTTATTATATTTCGAATCGAAATTCAAAAACGGCTTGTGAGCGCTATTTGTTGGAATATCCAGAAAGACGGCAGCCGCATTATAGTTATTTTGCTAATATTGATAATAATTTAGCTCAGTACGGAAGTTTTGTTAAGCCAAGGGTTGAATATGGAACACGAATCGATCCAGAAGAGGAACAAATTATCTTGAACACTGTAAGCTTGAAAACTGTTACAAAGTAGAAAGTAAAATGAATAATTTTAAATTATTTTTTAAGGCCAATAATAATCCTCCAGCTTCAGTTAGAGTTTTCTCAGAAGAAGTAGGATTACCGCGAATGAGAGTTTGGAGAACTTTAAATAAGCGTGGATATAAATAAACCTTACAAAATCCATATTAGTCAAACACTAAGACCTGGCGATGCTGAGAGACGATTAGAATTTTGTAACTGGTTGCAAAATTGATAATGATGACTTCCTAAATAAAACTATATGGACATATAAATGCAGTTTTTCAATAGATGGACTATTTAACAGACATAATGAACCCTATTGTTCAATAGAAAACCCAAGGCAGAATCAAGAAGTAAGACCTCAGGGACGACAATCATTTAACGTATAGGTCGGTATGTGGCACAATAAAATTATCGGCCCGTTTTTTATTCAAGGAAAATTAAATTCCGATAGATATGCAGAATTAATAAGGACCAATATATTGGATTCCTTAATGGAAGAACCTTTGGGCGTATTACGCCAACTATGGTGGCAACAAGACGGTGCACCACCTCATAATGGGAGATGTGTTAAAAATTTATTAAATGAATTATTCCCTAATAAATGGATTGGAAACCAAGGTCCCGTATGTTGGCCAGCTAGAAGCCCCGACCTAAACCCACTAGACTACCTTCTTTGGGGATTTTTCAAAAACCGTCTTTATCGAAACACGCCACAAAATCTTGAAGTATTACGACAAGACCTAATAAGGGAGATCAGGGCTATCCCTGCAAGGACCATTCAGCGTGCCATCCATAAACTTCACAGACTGACACGAAAATGCATTCAAGCAGGTGGATTACAATTTGAATATTTGCTATAACTTTCATTGGTTATTCAATTTTATAGTTTTTGTTTGACTTTTTTTGGAATAATTAAAACATCATGCCTATTGTTGAACATCACTCATTGTTTTATATCAATTTTTAGGAGCTTCTGAGGTCCTTAAAACAATGATGTATCGTTCTTTTTCTAAAAAAATATTTTAACGATGCCCTGCTAAGATCTTACCAAAAATCTATTATCTGTCTCTCTCCAACACATGAGTTCTTATAGAAAATGCTATTAATATAAACTTTTCGAATAAGTGTGATGCATATTTCGTTTTGGGATATTAGAAGATTTTAAAATCCATAATAAAAAATCCAGGGCCGTATTTAAAAAAACAAAGTTGATGATGGCAGCTCAAATACAAAACGTCTGTTTGAAAATCCGATTACACCATCTTGTAGAACAGAAAAAGTAGCAATGAGAATGTGAAATTTGTTTTGTTATATCTATTCAAATAGAGTCACAAAAAAATAAAAATGAAATCGCGAATAACCGGTTTTTTCCAAAAATCTTCGGAAGTATTAGGAATTTTTCAAATATGAAAGCGGCGTTTCAATGAGCACCAAATTGCGCAACTTTGCTTCTATTTAACCGACCTCTATCTCTTCTGGTTTTCGAGATCCCAATGATGAGGCTCGAATCTTTTAAACACTGTTCATACATTTATGCATTTTCGAAAAAGACAGCATTTTGCGGCAAATTTTACTCGAAAGTTATCATTCGATGATACGACGAAAACTCAAAACATTCAAATTCATTAGGCAAATTCTATAATTCGTCAGTATAATAACTATCGTAGAAAATGCTTGGCTACATTTTCGCAAAGAGCTTTTTTGAACTCGAGTGTTTTGTTTCAAAGTTCACGATCATACAAAAAAATCCCACTTCACGAACTTGTATGATATTCATATTCAGCATTAAAATTGATCAATAATCAATTTCTGATAAATTTTCTTTCGCAGTAAAATCTCCGCGCACTGTAACATATTTGTTTTCCCCTATACCCTTCGTTATTTTACAAAATTGACGGATCAATTGCAACTTTGAAGAATGGAGAGACTTTTACTAGAAATTAAATGATCTGAATAAAAAAACACCATTTATGAAATATTTCAAAACTATTTGAAAAGAGTCTATAAATAAATAACGCTGAGGTAGATCTAAGGAGCCAATTCATTTCATTACATCTAATACAATTCGCTAATAAGATAATAAGAGATTTTTGCCATCGTGCAATACAGTACACACGTGAACGTGTGCATACCTTAACAAACAAAGCAAATAGCAAGAAACAATCTACCCAAAGTGCCCATTAATTACCAGTGTCTAATTACACCCTGGAGACCAAACAGTACCTACACCAAGCCAAACTAATAGAATAAAATGGTCAATTAAGACAAAAATTCGTTCGGAATACTTGGATGCAATGATTGAAATACCTATAAATTTCGGAATGTTCATACATTTCAGAAACGCAGGTCAATATCACTCGCGTTCTGAAATGAAGCAAAGCTTTGTTGCCTCAGGAGGTGTTCCCTGAGGCATACAGCACATTACAGGATTTTCATTTAGGTGATATTTAAAAAAACATTGGACCACCTATAGATCGGTCTCAGCTTTTGTTTTGACATGAATTGTTGATTGAACCATTTGTTGCAGACATTAGTTATTATCTGCAAGAGACCTACCCTATACTGATGAGGGGCAACACCCCGAAATCGATCTATAGGTGGTATAAATGTTTCAATTAACATTTACATGCAACTAGCAATTGCAGAGATAGCCTCGTAGGAAATCTGCACGGAAATTCATTGAATGCAATCCAACGTTCGTCGTGGTATTAGGTGGTCTAAATGTTTCAATTAACATTTACATGCAACTAGCAATTGCAGAGATAGCCTTGTAGGAAATCTGCACGGAAATTCATTGAATGCAATCCAACGTTCGTCGTGGTATTAGCCAGGAAAGTAGTTGTTTTCTGATGGATTTTCCACCCAATTTTTCCTATTGTATAGGATTATGGCAATGAGCACCGTCCTGATAGGGCAGGACATCTTGTTTCTTTCTTGATAAGCGCTCATTGTGAACAATGCAGATTTCTTTACATGTATTAATTTCTAAAATAGTTCTATAGGTGCCTACTACAAAACCCAACTTGATAATAATGATAATAATAATAATAATAAATGGTCTTTATTTTTCCTGACGGAGTTTAGCTGAGCTATTCTCTCAAATTAAATTTCAAAATCTATTGGAGTTATCTTCCAGTTTCAAATGTTTTCTGTCTTAATTGACCATACTATTGAAGTGCAAAGCAACCGAGGCGAGTGAATGGAGTTGCTCTAATCGCAATGAAGATTGTACATACGTTAAATCACGACCCTATGAGCTGGTCGCACCCAACCGAGTCAGCCGTCGTTCTGTGAACAGATCATAAGGTTGAAAAAAAGTGCTGAAAGTCTATTAGTCGGCGAGAAACCCTTTATAGGGACGATCCCAAGAAAAATCGATAGCCCATTTGAACGAGCTTCAATCGCCAAATTGAATATAACAGTAGGAGATGAATAAAACAAGGAAGGGGGTTCTTGTGGATAAATTTTCTTTGAAACGCGTCTATTCGGAACCGCAGGCTGTTTTTTTATTCTCTTCAATGGCAAAACCTCCGGCACAATACAGAAGAGTATAAAGGTGAATAAATCAGAAGGCGCCAAACTTTGCATCCACACTTATAATATTCGACTGATTCATTAATATACAACATTGAGGTAAAGTCTATAAGATTTCCACAAATTCAATTACATACTCGCCAGATGTTTCGATAATACTGTAGCTTTATCTAGCGGTTGGTACACTAACATATTTTCCGTTAAAACCTAACTCAAATACCTTTTTTGCCATACTAGTTCATTACTGTGTTTTTGTTGCTTAGTTACCAACTATCTAATGTCGTACTTTATGCCCGTGCGGGCATAAAGTTCACTTTATGGCCCGCGCGGGCATAAAGAGAAATAATTTCGTCAGGAATTCCAAAATCTTCGATCATTTTGACACATATAAAAATTATTGTGATTTTATGACATTTACGTTTGTCAACATTCACCTAACATCGATAGTGTCTGCTATGATAAAATGGCAATGTTATTAATTCAAACCAGATTTTTTTAAATACTGATTTGTATTGAGATTGAATTGCAATAACGAACTAGTATGACATAATAGTTATTTATGTACCAAGGTTATAAATAGATGTTTATGACCTGAGGGCGACGCTTTACGAACCCGAGGGCCTCTGGCCTGAGGGTTTGTAAGTCGCCCGAGGGTATACACATCTGTTTATGCCCGCGGTACATACATAACTGTGTGTCATACTGGTTCGTTATTGCAATCCAATCTCAATTTGTAATTTCATTAATAAAGGTTATTGAATAAGTTAAACAAAAAATTATTTCTCTTTATGCCCGCGCGGGCCATAAAGAGAACTTTATGTCCGCACGGGCATAAAGTACGACATTAAATAGTTGGTAACTAAGCAATAAAAACACAATAATGAACTAGTATGACATAAAGTTATGTATGTTTTGCGGGCATAAACAGATGTGTATATCCTCGGGCGACTTACAAACCCTCAGGCCAGAGGCCCTCGGGTTCGTAAAACGTCGCCCTCAGGGCATAAACATCTATTTATACCCTTGGTACATAAATAACTATTATGCACTAGCGAGCGGTAAAATACACTTTATCGCCCGGTTTTACAGGCGTAAAGTAATACTTTAGCGCCCGCTGGCTCATTATAGCCCGCGGGCCGTAACCCGCTGGCTCATTAGAGCCCGTGGGCCGTAAAGTTGGTAAAGTTCTCAAATCAATTCAGTTCAATGAAGATATACTGATTCAACATTTATTCATACATTATCAAAGCCATAAGCGTGGATATTAAAATTTTATATTAACAATGCCCTATATGCTGTATCACTTCCGTTATGTTTAACGGTCAGACGTTAATCCAATTTAATGGCATATTGCCATTAAATTGGGATAACATCTGACCTCTAAACATAACGGAAGTGATACAGTATAGAGATGAATGTTGTTGGTACAGTTACATATGTTAGGGAAGGAATATTCACTCTTTTCTTGAACATAATTATTCCTTAAGGAAAGCTGCTTTACAAACATCCTCATCGCTATGAGAACAAGTAGGTATTCATTGAAAATTCTTTCAGTTTGAGTATGAATTTGGGGACCAATTTGCAGTATATCGATGAAGCACTTGCATTTCACTAGTTTTACTACCAACTGTATTTCAAAATAGGATGTATATATACTCAAATTCCTACAAAGCTCAAAAATGTAAAAAGTCAGACTACTTCTAGTATCATTTTTGTTAACATCGTCGTCAAGCAGTGATATGAAGACATTAAGGAGATGAGACTACGTCCTAACATTAACTATTTAGTAAGTGCCCGTAAATTCAGTTATGGAGAGATCAGAAAAAATATATTTTATAATTGTGGTTTTTCATGCTTGATGATTTTGCAGTTCCGAAAATCTTAAGGATGGGGAGAGACACTGCTTATAAAATAATTAATGACTTTAGAACATCAGTTTTATTCAACATATGCCATGGGGACAAAAATCATAAACTAGCGGAGGCGCATCCAATTGGATTTGTGTAATATAAAGACAATAGAGAATTATTTAAATTGAATAGTCAAATAAATGATAAATACTGTCCTCAAGGTTGACCTCTTCATATTGTATTTACTGGGCGTCAAACCCACCATATGATACTTTTTCATTATTATTGGTTTGCGGGAAATAAAACATTTATAAGAGATTTATCTGGAATGTTTACATGTCTCAATCATCCCTTTTCCTGATGATGGCACGAATGAGAATTATTCATTTCATCTATCTATGATGGTTGTGAAAACGAAAACTGACAAGGTGACAATAATAGACCGGGGGATAGTGACAGATTTTGGGACACGATTTGACTTCGTATGCCTTTTGGAGGGCAGTACTGTCCGTATATCCTCGTGATAATAATGCATGAATCAAAGAGTCGTCGTAGGTTCTTCATATTGAAAAATAATAATAATATTTTCTAAAAATTATGTGTTTCGGTACGATTCCAATCAGGTTGCCATGTGTTTTGTAATAAAGTTATAGACGCAAAATACTCGAAAAACCATTGGCATACCATCAGGATGGGCGGAGAATTCCTTTTTCCAAATACAATTTCACTTGACCATACCAGCCATTCGGACCCAACCTAATGGCCTGCCAATCGTTTTTCGAGTATTTCAGTTTTATTATTTCATCACGAAACACACGGCAGTCTGATTAAAATCGTACCCGACTAATAATAATAATTAAAATTATTATATTTTAATATGAAGAACCTACGACGACTCTTTGATTCATGCATTATTATCATCAGGATATACGGACAATACTGTCGTACAAAAGGCATACTGAGTAAAATCGCGCCCCAAAATCTGTCACTATCCCCCGGTCTATAAATTTCAGGTGTCTGTCATAAATATTTCGTATTCCATTGACAATATATCTCCTTGCTTAACAACCAATCAGTCTATTTCAAATTTTGAAATTCAGCCAATAGAATCGGAATTACAGTGAAAATATAGCTTGTCGCTGTATTATTGCTTAGTTTTGTTTTACTAGCTGTCAAGCGAAAATAATGATTTATATTATAAACGTCAAATTTTTGTGTTTTGACTAGTTATATTTCTTAATCAATATGAGCGATCGTTGGAGACAAATGGCTATTGGTATTATAGATGAAGCAGTGGAAAAGAGTATTCAGTTGAATACGGCCAGAAATAAAGAATCAATTACCAGGCAATTCAACAATTTTTGCACAAACAGGGGTTATATTGTCAATGCGAATACCACAATTGTGGAGCTGGCTGATATTTTGAAAGATTATGCCTGTAATATGACCCCAATTTTTAACTTTAGTGTTCACGTTGTTAGATTTTGATTTCTGTGAATTACTTCAAATTAAAACGGTGACACGATTTTTCTTTATTTCAAATCGATATATTGTCGTCCTAAATATAATTCGTGGTATGATTAATAACCTATAATTTTTAGGAATATAAATTCATTGGCAATCCCAATGCAAGAAAATACAACTCGTCCTGCGGACTCGTTGTATTTTCAGCTTTGGGATTGCAATTCATTAATATTCCAAAAAATTATCGGTAATAATCATACCACTTATTATATTACCCCTGACAATAAACTAGTGCACATTTTGGAGAAAACCAGTGAAGTGTTGATCATCACTGGTGCAAAACCAATGGAATTTGCTATAAACCTCAGTAAATCGAGTTTTTCGGAATTCCTGCTTTAGATTTAAACAATAATAATAAGAAATGAAAATATTTTAAAACTATTGAATTTCAATTGATCAGTATGTTTCACAGGCACAAGTTATACGTAACGTATGAACAGTAATTGTGATTCGTGCTTAACCACTAGTAATTTTGTATGTATCACGTGCGTAAAATGCGTCTATAGCCTTCAGCCTCAGGCCATAAACGCCTACTTTACTCCCTTGATACATAAATAACTGTTGCTCACTAGCGGGCGGTAAAGTACACTTTACCGCCAGGTTTTCCAGGCGTAAAGTAATACTAGCGCCCGTGGGTCCATTATGGCCCGCGGCCGTAAAGTTGGGAATGTTCTCAAATTTTCTATTTTTACACACCACGAAACAATGAATTCAGTTCCACAAAGAAATACTCATTTAATCGTCTCTGTCTCTCTCTCTCAATATGAGTATCTGCGTATCTGGTCTCATATTCCACATCCTTACAATGTAACAAACGATCTTGGTGGTACAGGGTGGCCCAACTGAAACGTACCGCATGGCATTACAGGCAGGGAAAGAACTTTTTCGGCAACCATCCGGGAAGTGTTCACTTCCCAAACACTTTTTCTTGGGGGGAAGTGCTCGAATTTTAATATAAATATTAATATAAATAAGAATTAGAATGTTTCTGTTGGTACCTATCTTTTGTACGAATTTCAATATACAATACAAATAACAACTAAAATGTTCGAAATATTCAAATTTGGAATCACAGCCAGGGTAGTTTACTCTCGATCACAATTCTATTTTTTTGTTAACCCCTGTACACCGTTTGGAAATTTAGAATTTTGATAACTCGAATACAAGTATTCCGTAATGCTCCAATTTTTATGGAGAATAAAATTTTCTGACATATCGTCAATAAAAAAGTTTCCTTAAGGTGACCATCTTTTGATAGGCAACCCATTTTAGGCATATTCGTCTATTTATGTAACTTCATAAAAAGTATGTTTCATCCGGTTAACAGATGGATGCAGGTCGACCTCTCTTCGTCTCTTAGACTAAATGCGTCTCATTGATTTGTTATTCTACATGGTTGCCGGAAAAATAGTGTACGTAACACGTCCGAAAACAGTTTTTTTGGACTCGCAGACTTCCAGGACTCGCTAACGCTCGTCCTAGAATTTGGTCTACTCGTCCAAAAAACAGTATTTTCCGGACGTAAATTACTATTTCGACCAAATCTAAAAACAAGTTTGTTTGTTAGTAGAATTACTTTCAACAATTCATGAATTAATTGGCTGGGAATGGACGAATTCTCAATGAAATTTGGATTTAGGGATTTGTTACAGAGGATGTGTAGACTACCCTGTATATTATTATCAGTATTAGACAATTTCGAAACAAGGATTGTTCCACATAAACTCTCGTGTAGCGGAATTGGGTAAATTGCATCTCCGAGTAGTGAGAATAAAAGCTTTTATTAGCTTCCACCAAGACTAACCGCAACTTTTTTTTTTTCGTTTTGTTTAATTTACATCGTGAAAATCACGAATCGCGTTAGAACCACAGCGCAATCTGACGGTTGTTAGGTCCGCGTTACTCTTTTCCCGGGCTTACTCTAATTACGAGTGTTGCGACGAAAGAAAAAAGAGGGAAATAGGACAGAATGTAGGAAGAAGCGCACACTGCCTGATGCAGCTAATTGCAATTTTTTTTGTCGCAGTTGTTCTGGAGTGGTGACATTGCAGTAGCGCAATCAAATAAGACAGGTAGGATTTGACGGTCCAACCGTTCCAAAGGATAATCAGCGTTGCCATTCAATTTTTCTACATTGTTGAAAATAAATTAAGTTTGAAGTAGGTCTTTATCTTGATAGTTCATTAAAATTTGAACAGCACACCGAAATTCTATGTAAAAGGCAGATTGATTCTGGAAAATCAACCTCCAGTCACAAATAATATAGGTCGGATAAAACGACCTCACAGAGATGACAAAATAATTACACCACAGGAGATACACATCGCCAGGTGAGGTCTAGTTCTGTTACAAATCGGACTGGAACAAATCACATCTGTCCTTATAAGACTTTTCAGAGCCAGTTTAGCTAGGAACTCCATATAACTGGACCGCGACTAGGGTGATCTATATTCCTAAGGTGGGTCGGAATGACCCACACCCAAAATCGCTCAGACCTATTAGTCAGACATCCTTTCTGTTGAAAAGCATGGAGAAAATACTGGATGAGGTGTGGGACACTAACAAAGCACCGCCTCAATGTTCACCAGCATGCCTACCAGGCAGGTAAATCAACAGAACTTGCCCTCAATAACCTTGTCTCGGGAATAAGCGACGCCCTGGAACACCAGGAGGTAGCAGTCGCTGCATTCCTAGACATAGAAGATTTAACAATGCACTACCTCACTCCCTATATGAGGCCACTGTCTCTAGAGGGATTGAACCGATACTATTTGACTGTATGAGAACTATGCTTCACAACAGAACTATAACGACCTCCCTACAGGGGGAAAGTGTCAGCATCAAGCCAGCCAGGGAAGTCAGTTGCATTTCTATCATTGTTCAAGTAAGTTTTAGTTTCATATAGTTATGTTCGGGTCTCGGATCTCGAACTGATCAATATCGTTTTATTTAGTAAAGTCCCGTAAATGGTAAGCCCGTGGTGGAGAAACGTGTTTTGATATCCATGTGTATTCTGGAAAGGTATCTGGTACAGATGAATACATAGGGTTGCATTCTGAGTTAGTTTGTCATTTTCAAGTCTTGAATAACCTATTTAGAGATTCAAGTTCATTGTTATGGTAATTAGAAAGATTTCAGAAAGCCTATAGTAAATGTTGAAGTATTATTTTCTATTCTTAGTTCATTTCACTTGTCTAGTCATTTTTAGATATATTTATTCTATTTCCACACATGACTTTTCCTAGCAAATAAACTTGAAAACGACCGAAGCCAATTGAATTTCTTTATAATTTAGTTACATTTGAATCATTTCCAAGCAACCAATATTATCATAGTCATTGAGAATAATAGTGAACCAGTGCATATGGATATCCTCGCGTATGTGTATTTTTCGAACCTACCGAGAAGACGACGAAACAGATTACTTCCGTAAGTAGAATCGTTATGATTGAGATCACATATAATGAGAGTTGAATGATGGTTTTTCGGGTTTTTAGGCCGACGTTTATTTAGAGAAAAACTCGACGTTTCGCCAACATTTCTCTTGAAAATGCCAACCACCCGTGTTGGCGAAACGTCGAGTTTTTCTCTAAATAAACGTCGGCCTAAAAACCCGAAAAACCATCATTCATTCAACGATGGCCGCGAAAGCCTTTCACAATTTATAATGAGAGTTTTATAGTAAATCTCCACAATAGTGTTATTCCATGATTCTGTTTGTTTAATGAGAGTATTTTGGATGGAATGGAACAAAACTATTATTTCTCTAGCATAAAGAATTCACACGCTGAAGGCCAACCAGAGCTTTGAATTATAGTAAATAACTAAGGGGAGGGGACATTAAGAGTCAATCTAATCTGATATTCTATTAATTAAATGTTCAATCCGCCTTATAAAAAAAGCTAGTAAAGTGAGAGTAGTCTTAGAAGTAATACACTACGACGTCTCTGATTATAAGACTATTTTCGAGGGCGTCTCTCACCTATTTTAAACGAACCCTTATGTCTATCGTACAAAGTTTCCATGTCCCACGTTTTCCGAATGTCGTCCACCCTGTGATCCATCCCATACAGAACTTTGTATAATTGAATACAGTTCATTTCATTCAGAAAATCCACCGTACCGTAACGCTTCGGTAATTTCACGCATCCCTTCTTATCTCGTTGGCAACAAGAAATCTCAAGTTACTACCCATATAGTAGAAATTATTATAGAGATGGGGGCGAAAGAAATCACGGGAAACTGTAACTCGGGATTATCTCAGATCGTCCTTTCGGGAATATAATAATTGTGGCTCCTTTTGCTCCGAATTCTCCAGACATTCGTATAAATAATCCAGATAAGAAATGATGTTGTCGGCCATCTCAATAACATGAAAAGGTTGCCGTTTTCGTCACGAGTAATTCAAGCAAATCTGCGACGGTCAGCAAAGAGACGAGTTGATTTAAACTTTGACTACCTCACATGTTCGCTCGAGGAAATCTGGCGCCAAATTCTAACAGCGCTTTGCTGAAAAATAATAGCGCAAATCACTGGCTCCTTGCTTGATAAAATTTAAGAACCTCACGGGTTTGCGCAAGGAAATCTAGCTACAAACGCTCTCATCATGCACCTAGCTAAAAAAAACTTCTAACAGCGCCCTGCTGAACAAAATTTAAGGACAACAAGGGCTAGCGCAAATTGCTCGCAGCCAGTTGTTTAACAAAAACTAAGAACCTCACGAGCTTGCGCAAGGATATCTAGCGAAAAACGCTCTAAGCACCTAGCTGAAGAAACTTTGAGACCCTCACATGTTCGCTCAAGGTAATCTAGCGCCGAACTCTAACAACAAAGGCGCTTTCTTGCTTCTTCGGGGGTCTGTGAGATCAGCCAAGGAACTACTTCGAAGTACTCGGAGCTATATACTCCTTGGGACAATTGGACAACGACTCACGTGAACAGAACACCTCAAGATTCAGTGTTACCAACTGACCCAAGACGAAAACGCCATCAAGGTCAAGTATTCGAAACTGAAGTAGCTCAATGGCACAGAATAAAGATAGAGAAGAAATGTTACGGTTTTCTGACCACAAAACAATAAACTAACCAAAAGTAGGTTTACAAAATAACGCTGTCATACCGCAAAATAGAACAACTGATAACTGTCATTATCTTGAGGATAGTTCATGCCTGCTCGAACTAGTAGGGCAAAGGTAAGTACTAAAATAAAATACGAAAAGAACTGTACATGGCAATGATCAAGTTATCATTTTAGAACAGTGGCGTACAGAGTGGAAAGTTTATATCAATGACAGAGAATTTCTGATGTTATTGTATTAAAACGGAAAGTTTTCTAGTGCAAAATAAACCCATAACAAACACCCTCGTATAACGAAATTATTTGCAGTATTCCATTCACCATTGCCTCTTCTGTTGATATGAATATTCCAAAAATAATGAAAGCATCGCGCAGTCAGGTCGATGGCATGGAATTTGGATTTGAATCTCAATGGGAAACCATCCCAGGTAATAAATTTCATGGAAAAAATATAAAACAAAAGAGTATTCCCTCAACAATATGTTGGGATATCGTGCATGCGAAGCGGCGATAATAATTTTGACGCATCATACGTCCGCTTGCGAATAAAATAATGCCAGGTTGAAGCTGCGCTCGGCAATTTTTCAATTTAACTAGATTTTGATTTGGATTTCATTCAGTTCGTTCATGATCTTCATTTTTTTTTCAACTTGGCTACAGATACGCGTCTGTCGCATATTTTAAAAAGTAGCATTTCTCCCTGTAGATGATATACAAATATATACTATCATCCAGGTTTTTTTTCAACCCCCTCCTCGTTGGCATCAAACCAGAGCTTATTTTGCCACAGATATTTTAGATATTCTCTCAGGTATTTGATACTATTGTCAAGAAGGGCGCTTGGTCAATCTTCATCTCAATACTACGAAAAAATGATTTTTTCCTTAAAAATGCATTCAGAAAATTGCAATCCCTGTTGTAGGATTTCTTATTGATTGTAGGTATCAATGAAATTACTAATACTACGCCTGTTTGGTAACTCCGTGACTTTCAATTTACCGCGCAGTAACTTTAAATGCATCACTGCTGCCGTCAACTACCGTCTTTTAATAAACTACTGTGAAATTTGGAGCAAGCTGCGTCATTCAGTTTGTGTTTGACAGCCATTAAAAGCAGACAACCTCGTGAATTTTAACAAAAATGGAAGAAAGTGAATTTCTTCTGTTGATTGAGCATTACCTTTTGCGTAAAAAAACATCACTGAAACCAAGGAAAGACTTGATAAATACTATGGGAACTCTGCACCATCAATTCCAATGGTGAAGAATTAGTTTACTGACAAAAAGACTAAACTAACAAGGAGGGTTTAATAAACTCTAGCCAATCAGAATCAGAATTAGCATCAACGCGTCATAGTGACGTACTTGGATATGAGTACCATGACACGTCCAACAACGTCACATTTCGTCACAAATGTTGTTTCATCTCTTTCTATCAGTGTCCCCATTGTCTTATGGGGATTAGACTCTCCTGTAATAATGTTTAGTCTCCTTGGTTTACTGAGTTCCGTTGTGGTCGTACCAGCACAAGTGACGCCGTACGTTCAGGTCGTCCAAAAGAGGTCATTGTCATACTCTGCATTGGTAAAGTTTACCATTTTCAAACAGATAATAACACTTACAACAAATATAGTTATTTTTGTATCTAGTGCGCGAAATGCTACTTTGGTGATCGAGAACTGATTATAGTCGAGATTACCAAAGTATTTCGCGCATGAGATGCAAACAAAATTTTTTCTACAAACGTCAAAAATATTGTTCTAAAATAAGTAATAACTATGAAAAATAGTATTGAACTGGCTTAAATAATTTTTCCAAATCAAGTAATTACTGTAACTATGGAAATAAAATGGCATTTGTTGACAATTATTTCAAAGTGACAGTTCTTGATAATTATTTTGGAGTGACTTTTTATTCGCGTCAATTTCGTGCGTGATATTTATTATTGTAAAAGTATGGAAATTTCGAGCGACGATGAACTAAGCACCCACCTAACTTGAAAGATGCGGCCAATTCCGTAATTTCCAACCTTTTACCGGAGAAATCGAGGCGGCAGTATGAAAATGCATATCAGCAATTTAAAGAGTGGTGTGAAGCAAATAAAGCCAGAAAAATATCTCTCACAATTTGAAAGCCTTAATTACTGTTCTACATTAATAAATAAACGATTTCTTGTTTTTTGCTTGATTGAGGAGTTGAGGACCATATAGGTTAGAATATGAAAATCCCATATAGTTTACATGCAGTGTGCGAAATATATTTCGCACATTACTTCGCGCACGGTGTCATGGTAACGAATTAAAATGAAAAAAAGTGCCACTTCGCATACTGTTGTGAATGCGCGAACCTTGTAATTTTTTGACGTTTGTAGAAAAAAACTATTTAACTATGAGTCAAGATATTATTTTTGACATGACAGCGAAAAAAAAAACATTGGAATAAACATTGGAATAAACTCACTAGCCTACTTGATACTTTTATTTTCAAAGAATTCGCGAATCAATGAGACGATTGGATGCATCGATTAATTTAAATTAAAATATCTCGAAAACGGCTGCTTATAGCGACTTTTGAAAAAAAACAGGGTTGGAAAAAATCATGATTTAAAAAAAAAATTCAAAAATCGTGATTTTTATTTAAAAAATCAAAAAAATCAAAGAAAAACGTGATTTTGTTCAGTTTTTTTTTTATTTTGAATAATAATCGATATGTTTCGGTCCATTTTAAGTACCTATGTATCTTTACATGCAAACGCAAACAATAACAAATAGCATTTTCCTGTTTTGACATATCTTGTATTGGTTTATTCTTGTCAGAATCAAGAAATCGCCTCGCCCCGTAATTTCCCTTTAAAAATCCTGTCGAATCTTGATTGCACCAGTCACAACGACACAACACAAAATACAATAAAACGACGGGAACTCGTAAGCTGATTCATTTGACAAATTTTATTGAGACTGTGAGTGTGTCTGTGCTCAAGTAGTGAACTTAACTGAATAAGTAAAGTGAGTGTAGAATAAAAATGAGTGGAAGGAGGAAAGATCCAATTTGGAATTATTTTATAGAAAAAAAAATCAGAAAAAGGAAAAACGTGTAGTAGAACTACATGTAAAAATTGCAGAAAGGAAATGCAAGGAATTGTCCAAAGATTAAAACACCATCATGAAAAGTGTAAGAACGCTGGGCCAAGTAATGAAGAAGTTAATTTAACAACTGAAGGTATGTACTATGTACACATATTATGTCTTATAAATAGTATGACTAGTAATGGTAATGGTATGATATAGTAGAAACAGAAACAAAAAAATTATTATTATTTCATACAAGGAAAAAGTGCTAGATTTTAGTACGGGGTATGATTTGATATAAATAGAAATACAATACAAGGATTACAAGGAGCGCTAAAATCTTATTTTTTTTCATATATGTTATTTTTAAATATTTTAATAATTATTATTAATTCAACAGCTTATCTTATCATTTATCAACCTAAATAATTTCTCGCTTTTTTACAGAACATGAAGGATCAGATCTTAATTCATATAAAGCAACTATTGCAAGCGGAAGGGCTTCAACGCTTTCCGATTCAACCACCAGTTTTGAAAATCGACCGCCAAGTTTAGCTTCGTCAAGTTTGTCTGTTTTTGGTTTGTCAGTGTCATCAACATCGTCATTATCACTTTCACTTTACGTCCGAGTGACGTAAGATGGAATAGTATGTCAGATTGTTTAGAGATATATACAAGTCAATGGGAGAAACTGTTAAAAGTATGTGAGGAGAATAAAAAAGAAATAGACTCAACAATATACGAAAAAGTTTCAAACATTGGTCTTAAACGATCAGCTGAAGATTACCTAAACATCTTAAAGCCTATAGCTGTGAGACTTGATAAATTACAAAAAAAAGCTTTCCTATCTGAAGCAGTAGAAGTATGGAATAAATTACAAGAATTATCGTTATCTCAAATGCAAATTTTTGAACACCGATATAAACAGGCATTAACGCCCTATCATATTGTGGATTATATTTTGGATACAACCAGAACCAAATTTAAATTGACTAGTGCAGAAAAAAGTTCAGCATTAAATATCATACAAGAAATGTATGAAAATAGTGGATTCCTACCACTCATTATAAAACTTGAAGCCAAAACTGAACCATTTTTAACAGTTATGTTTTCAGAAGAGGTATTATCCAGTGTTAGTGCCTTACAGTGGTGGGTTTCACAAAAGAATATTCCTGAAGTTGCTAAACTTCTTCCTATTCTGAAACAATTTTTATGTGCTGTCTCCTCGTCCGCTTCGGTAGAGAAAGTATTTTCTACATTTGGAGTGATTCTCTCCAATTTACGAAATAAATTAGGAGTGGAGAAAGCGGGAAAATTAGTATTTCTGTACAAATACTAAAATGAAAATGAAAATTAACGTTGCATTTTTTAAAAAATATCTATTATTTTTTATTTCAATATTAAGAATATAGTTTTATTTGTATTTTGTATCAATTTAATTTGTATTTTGAGTATATTTTATAAAAAAAATAAATGTTATTTCTGATTTCACATTTTTTATTTTATTCATTGAATAAAATAAAAAAAATCACTTGATTTAAATCACTGATTTAAGTCGTGATTTAAATCAGGCGAACCCTGAAAAAAAACATACCTTTTTCACGTAAAAATGATAGGAGAATACATTTTTCTTCAAGAAAATGTGATACGCGACAAAGTTGTGACTCCCCAAAAAGACCCCCTCTAAAATTAAGTGCCAAACTAAGATCAAATTAGAATTTCTCATATTAAAAAGTCCCCAAATACCTATTTTCGTCCAAATATCGACATTTTTTAAAAAGTATTTGCGAAAAACCAAAATAAAAGTAAATTTTCCCTATCCCTATATCTCATAACTGAAGACCTTGCGCACCCATGTTTACCTGAACTTTTAACCTTATAAAATATCGGACACTTATTACAAACACCCTGTATATTAGAGTCAAACAACCGACATGTTCCAAATTCACACAATCTAATCGAAAAGTCAATTATCCACAGAGAAGTGCGATACTCCAGACGCCTCCCGATTCAATTTCATCGAATTCTGGTCCGAACAGAGAATTTCGCAAAACACTTCGCATGTGAAGCATCAGGAAACGGCACATGCATTTTTGATTAAATTAGGCACCTTACCTACCTATACACTCGCTCGTAATTTTCCCTTTGCTCCCAAGTTTCAGACGACCCCGAGTATATTTGAATGGATATAATCAACGTGCAGGACTGAAATTGGAAATCTCCTCCATGCCTTGTTAAATGTTTGAAGAGGAGACCAAAGTTCGCGAGAGCACGTCCTTGTTAACTTTATTGCTATTGGCGTGTCTACACCGGGCGATTTAGTCGGAGAAACTTCTTAATAAACCTTGTACTTCGTGAAATCAATGCAATATATGAAAACAAAAATTCTTGTTAGTCTAATCGACAAGTTGAAGAACGTGAAAAGTAGAGATAAAGCTTCTAAAAATATGAGCGATAGCACTAGAAAAATGGGTTTTAAGGATTTTACCGCACGTACCAAATTTAAATTGATATTAACAAAATTAGACGAAAAAACAAAGGTATTTAGTTTTTTGTTATTAAAAACTATTAATACATATTTAAGAAATTTTGAAAAAGTTCCGTAAAGAGGATATTTCCGATAAAAATGACCAGATTCTGGGAACTCTTCACCATTATTTATAACTTTAATTGAACGCTGAAAATAGTGCTCCGCGAGGCCGTAACAGCACGGGCGCACCGCTGCAAAAGATAGTGTTTAACAGAAATTACTTTTTTCTACAAACGTCAAAAAATGACAAGGTTCGCGCATTGACAACAGTATGCGAAGCGGCACTTTTTTTCATTTTCATTCGTTACCATGACACCGTGCGCGAAGTAATGTGCGAAATATATTTCGCACACTGCATATAAACTATATGGGATTTTCATATTCTAACCTATATGGTCCTCAACTCCTCAATCAAGCAAAAAACAAGAAATCGTTTATTTATTAATGTAGAACAATAATTAAGGCTTTCAAATTGGGAGAGATGTTTTTCTGGCTTTATTTGCTTCACACCACTCTTTAAATTGCTGATATGCATTTTCATACTGCCGCCTCGATTTCTCCGGTAAAAGGTTGGAAATTACGGAATTGGCCGCATCTATCAAGTTAGGTGGGGTACTGCTTAGTTCATCGTCGCTCGAAATTTCCATTCTTTTACAATAATAAATATCACGCACGAAATTGACGCGAATAAAAAGTCACTCCAAAATAATTATCAAGAACTGTCACTTTGAAATAATAGTCAACAAATGCCATTTTATTTCCATAGTTACAGTAATTACTTGATTTGGAAAAATTATTTAAGCCAGTTCAATACTATTTTTCATAGTTATTACTTATTTTAGAACAATATTTTTGACGTTTGTAGAAAAAATTTTGTTTGCATCTCATGCGCGAAATACTTTGGTAATCTCGACTATTTTTTTAACTCGGCTGCGCCTCGTTAAAAAAAATCAGTTCTCGATCACCAAAGTAGCATTTCACGCACTAGATACAAAAATAACTATTGTGCATTCAAAATATTAATACCAAGATTTTTTTCCAATCCAGTTATCTGAAAATGAAATGGCTACTTTCATAACAAAGTAGCCAGTATAAATGTATTTTACTGACTCAACAACAACAATGAGTCTTTATAACTTTATAAGAGTACAATGCGACGTTGTCAGATTCTCTAAAATTCCTGCATACTGAATACTCATGTATATGAAATGTTTGTAGTGAATAGTTTTCGGAGGTATTGGCGCCCTAAAGACTGGCACTTTTTTTATCAATAATAATAATAATAGTTCCTAATAAACACTCGAAGGGTGAACCATTCTTAGTGAAGACATTCATCAAGAAATACGCAAGCAAAGCAAGCACGCGCATTCCTATTACTACTTTTGTAACTTATGTAACTTATCTCTTACTTCTTGGTGAAGATATCTGCGAGAAAGGCGCGAGCGAAGCGAGCGCGCGCATTCCCATCACAACTTTATCGATTTCTGACAACTTTGAGTAGAAATTTTCATCCCTTATTTGTCAGTGAACAAGACCAGAAATACGCGAGAGAAGCGAGCGCGAACGCCCGACATTTCGCAAATCCCCGCGCACGGATTTGCGAAATGTCTACGAAATTATTTGAGACCGTCTAAAATTTCATTTGGATTTTTTGTTCAGAAGGTTTTAACTCGGCTGCGCCTCGTTAAAAAAAATCAGTTATCGATCACTAAAGTAGCATTTCGCGCACTAGATACAAAAATAACTATTTCTATAGCATTAAATGTTAATTTAAAATTTTCAATAAATTATGTTATCATGTGGACACTTGAAAGAATTAATTCCCATCGGAACAAAATGTGTAAGTCTGTTATTCAAAAAGTTATACTATTGTTGAACTCCGCCATAGCCGGTCCCAAGCCCGATTGAGAAAGGAGGAGGGTACATCACAACACAATACACCCACACTGACACATGGGGAGAAAGGAAGAAATCTCTGTAATTCCCTAAGGACGTCGGGATAGGATCCTGGAGAGCTCAAGCGGAATGGTAGCGGGAATAAAACTAGGTTAGGCACATCTAGGCCGCCGAACAGTACAGGGGCCCACCCTTGTTTAGCCCACGTAGGGGGCTGCCTCATCATTCGGTGAATAATCGAGAGAAGGAGAAATTAAAAAAGGGAAAAGAAGAGGAATGCGAGGAGGAGACTCAGACAACAGGGGTCTGCTGCGCGTCTGAGAGGTGAGGAGCAGGAGAGGGATTCGGCAACGGATCTAACGACTGCAACCGAAGCCGACCACGGCCCAGGGTCTAGTGCTCCCCCTAGGGGGGTCTTGCCCAGGGCCAAGGACGGTCCTCCCGGGAGCAGGCAGACCTCAGTAAGAGAGGACCAGGTGCGAGGAAGGCGAGGAGGCTTGCGAAGCAAAGCCAGCCCCTTCGGCTCCCGTCTGCGCCAGCCTCCCAGGAAGAGGCAAGGGGGTTCGTACGCCCTAGAAAGCGAACGACCCCTAAGCCGGCCAAGAAGAGGTTTAGGACGGGCGGCAAGACTCCGCCGGAGAGAGGGGCCAAGAGGAGCAAGAGAACCACCCGCGAGAACCGAAGAGGGTAGGCAACACGTCTCTCATCTTTTGAGGGGGGACAAAGGCCTGCATTCGAGGCCTCAGGGTGGGAAACCCAAGCGCCTGCAGGACCCGACCTCCTACAGCGGAGTTATGAAGCCCGAAAAAAGGGAGACGCAGGTGGTCGTCCTGTCGAACAGGGTCGACACGAAGATCACCCAGGAGGAGCCTGGGAGTCTTCGGCAGGATCTGGTGCGGGAGATGCTTCGTGCCATGGAAAGTTCCGAGGGAACGGACCAGGCACTGCAGCTCCGGTACCGGAACTCAGGATTGGTCGAACCAGGATGGTTCCGAATCTCTGCCCAAGACGACCAGTCGGCGGAATGGCTGCTCAGAACCTGGTCACCGCCGGCGCGGGGAGAGGTCTGCTTCACGGTGGTGAGGGGAACTGAGGCCCCATGGCCGGAGGTGATAGGCTTCTGGATAAGGAGCCAGGAGCTGAACCTGGAAGAGGTTCGTCGAATGGTGACTCTCCAGAACCGCGCATTGCGTGTAGGTACCTGGGAGCACCTAGAGACGAGAGGCGGACCTGGAGGATGGCACCTCATCTTCAGGGTCAGCTTGGGGTGATTCTGGACTCGAAGCTAACTTGGGGGCCACATGTTGATCGAGCAGTCGAGAAGGCGGTGGTCGCTATATGGAGTCTGCGCCGGGCAGTGGGAGGGAGGTGGGGACTCAAACCTCACATCCTTCACTGGATCTACACGGCGGTAATCAGACCCAGAATCCTATATGGAGCAGTGGTCTGGTGGCCGAGAGTGGACCAGATAACCACAACCAACAAGCTGGGAAAAATTGAAAGACTAGCTTGAAGGGGAATAACCGGCGCGATGAGGACGACACCCTCGGCAGCCCTAGACGCCCTGCTGGGTCTGCCGTCGCTTCCAACTTGTATAAAGAAGGAAGCGATGGCGTCCTATCTGAGAATGCGTGACTCAGGGAGCTGGCGAGGAGAGAGGTACACAGGGCATACTGAAATCGCTGTGTTAGCGGAGAAAGAAATCCCACTATCCGCTATCAAAGTGATACAGGCAGAGGATGAAATTAGGTGGAAAAGGACGATCTCGCTAGAGATTCCAGACAGGAGAGAGTGGGAAGAGGAAAGGGTGATATTTCCCCCAGAAAGCCTGGTCTGTTTTACAGACGGGTTCAAACTGGAGGAAGGGCAAGCCGGAGCAGGAGTTTACCTGGAAAACGGAGAGAAAAGAGTATATGCGCTAAGTTCTCTGACAACAGTTTTCCAAGCAGAGGTGTATGCCATCCTGGAGGGAACCAGAATGGAACAGGTGAGGTCCGGCCCAGAGAGACATGTATATGTCTGCTCGGACAGTCAGGCCGCCATCAGAGCTCTGAATGCAACCAGAACCAGATCGGTACTGGTTCAGGAGTGTAGAGATGCCCTGGAGAGTCTTGCAACTGAAAAGGAAATAACGCTGATGTGGGTCCCGGGCCATGCAGGGATTGAAGGTAACGAGCAGGCAGACCAGCTAGACAAGCAATGAGCCGGACAACCCTACTACGGGCCCGAACCCGCACGCGGCATAACAAAGAGACAAGTAACAACGGCACTGAATGAGTGGGCCGTTGATACATTAGGAAAATAGTGGAGAAGGATACACGGATGCAGGCAGTCAAAGCAGATGATATCGGGGCCCGACATGGCAAGGACGACCAAGATACTGAAGCTAAGCCGCAAAGAACTCCGACTGTTGGTGGGAGTTCTAACCGGCCACTGCGGCCTCAGGAGGCACCTGGCTCTCATCAGAGTTGAAGCAGACCCACTATGCACGGAATGTGGGAAAGAGGAGGACTCCTTCCACTTCCTGTGCGAATGTGGTATTTATGGCAGGCTCAGACAAAACGTCATCGGAGCTGCCACTATTAAGGAGGAAGAATTGCACTCGTTGCAATGGAAGGACATTTCGACTTTCATAAGAAGGTCGAAGAGGTTCGAGCAGGTATCCGACATGGGATGAGTGAAGATGCCGGGGATTGCGAAAAAGGCCCACTGGGGCCTAGTCGCTGACGCTTGCGTCCTCCACCCATTACCATTACCATTATACTATTGTTAATTAACAATTTATTTCTAGTCTCCGTTTAATGTATTTTTCCAAATAGAAATTTTTTGTGACAAAAAATCGATTTTTATTTTTTTATCTCAGATCTTTTTCAGAACTTGTACATAGCTATAAAAAGTCATTCTTAACAACTTCCAAACAACATTTTTTGATATTTATTCAAACAAGTGTGTTTTGAGAAACAATTTTTTTTACTTTTTAAATTTCCCGCCAAACGCGAAAAGACGAACGGCACTGTACAATGTCTTTTGGGGTCTCTTTTGATGCAGAAGCGATTGCTCGTATCGACATTTGTCAAAATTACTTAATGAAGGAATTTCCCATATGATGCGTACTTTCTGTTGGTCACTATGTACTTTTCTTTTAATCTCTAAGGAATTTTTACTTTCAATCACCTAGTGTTCACAAGTGCAACTTTAGTCCCTCAAATGAGGGATTACAACTACTTTTTTGTTCCCTAAAGGGCATAAACAGATTTTACCATTTTGCTGATAATGAACAAAACAAAAAAAAAGGCAAAATCAAGTTACTTCATCCTGGAAAAAACTTCAATCAAGATCCAAGCAGATCAGAACTTCACGATATAAATAAGGCGGTAATACTTCAAGTTTCTCCCTTTTAGCTCACAAAATGTACCGTATTATTTTCGTGCGAAAGTGTACAGAAAGCGCATAGTCTGTTCTTTCAACCTTTCAACGTTGAAATAATTGAAACTCTGCTACGGAACTTTTCTTCACAAAATGTTTAAAAAACGTGCCAAGATAATTCAACAGCAACAATCGTGAATGTTATTTCTATATCTCTACCGTATATTTTCAGCCAAACATCGATAAACTTCAGGTTAATAAGCGACTATTAGGACAATCACTTTAACAAAAATGCGGAAAAAATAGCAAAACAATGCAAACTTTCACTTAGGAAACTTACCATAACTTTTCATTTTTTAGAAATATTTCCCGGACTATTTATATAACGGGAAAAATTCATTCACATCTTCTGTAGAATATCAGAAGGCCATCAGAAAATGCTATATGAAAATTTTTAAAATTTGCAGCCGTTTTGAGCTTTTGGTGTTTTTAGAAAAAATAATGACAATTTTCAGTCCCTAATTTCTCGTTTTTTGAAATTTCCTGGACTATTGTTCACTGACATTTCTTGTAGATTTTCAGAAGACGATCAAGAAAGCTTTCACGAAAAATCTGCAGCCATTTTTTGAGATTTTGATGTTTTTAGAAAAAAATTATGGAAATTTTCCAAGTCGTTTTTTAAAAATATTTTCCGGACTATTTATACAGGCCGTTTCTTTCATCATGTGGTAACATTGCTATATTCTAAACCGTAACAGATACGAAGACGATTAAATGGGAGAAAAGGTAACCATTGTGGAGAACAGTACAATGGTCAAAGAAAATTTACAGGGAGTCTCGCCCTTCCCGAGTTATACAGGGAAAACCAAAAATGCTGTTATTTGTTTTTTACGAATAGAACTGTTATTTCTGAAAATATAAAGAAATTTATAAGGAAAGTTTTAATGTATTTAAAATGTACTATAAAAATGTAACAATGAATCTTTGATTAAACGTTTCGTGTCAACACGGCCACCATCAACATTTTTTTTTCAAATACGGACCTGTCTATTTTAGTACAAATATTGATAAAGCGATAAAATCAAAATTCAGTGGTATATCACACTTGATATTTTTATAACGTTTCATTTAAAATAACTAGCATCAATTTTTAATTACGGTCCTGTCGTTAGTTCTTTTGTAAATTATTTTGATTTCTTCAAAACCTATTCAACTATTGGCATACTTCAGACTTCACCCAATAATTTCGATAAGAAGATACCCCAACACAACGAACATTCGTATTTTTCCTTCTTGGGCATTTTTGTATTACAGAAATCCTTGTTTCAAGGCTGATTTCTTCTGAATCAATTATCATACTGAATATTTCTATAATTCTCAATCCTGGAAGTAACGAAAATATTAGTTTTTGGTCAAAATACGACTATTGTGTGATATGGTCCAATTAAATAGCATCTCACTTCATTTACCATTTTTAAACAAGTAGGCTTTGCTTGGTTTCTATGGCAGGACAAATAAATGAGTTGTTGATACGTGTTAAGAACTGTCAGTCGTTTATACACTCAGTCATATCAAAGATGTATTCAAATGACGAAAGGACTGATATGCTATTTGCTTATGCAAAATCAAATAGAAATCCTCTTTTGGCAAAAAATATGTATTCCAAACATTCAAATGTTTAGACGATTAGAAAGAAATTTGAGAGACTGTGGTGCATTTGATAGAAATAAAACTAGAAAATGTGTTGTTACTGGAAGTATGCGGAACCAAATAAATGTTTTAGGTAAGCAAATATTACTTCATAAAGATTAACAAAGTGACGAAAATATTTTTTTTCAATTTAGGATTGGTCAGTTACAAAAATATTTCTAATCAAGATTGTTCTTTACGAGAAATTGCCCACGAACTAGGGATTTCTGTAAAATCTACCAGAAATATTTTGAAAAAGAACAAATACAAATGCTACAGGATACGCAAAGTTTATCACCTCAATGAAAGGGATTACGGAAGGAGAGTACGATTTGCGATGTGGTTGAGACGTAGAAATAGGGAAATTGGAAATATTTGTAATAAAATAATATGGACGGACGAATCAAAATTCACCAACAATGGTTGGTTTAACAGAAACATCCATTATAGGTGGAATAATACAAATGAACATTTACATAGAGAAACCAATTTCCAGGAAAGGTTCGGAATAAATGTTTAGTTGGGAATTTTGGGAACAAACATACTAGGTCCTTTCTTTTATGACGAGCATTTGAATGGTGGAATGTATTAACATTTTTTATCCAATGAGTTTGATGGCTACTTAGATGAATTGCCACTGAACATCCGCCGTTAAATACAATATTTTCAACAAGATGGTGTCCCTCCCCATAATGCAGCAATAGTAAGGGAACATTTAGATGCAATATTCCCAAGAAAATTTATTGGAAACAATGGACCAATTGCCTGGCCAGCTCGATTCCCAGACCTGACTCCTTTAGATTTTTTTGTCTGGGGATACATAAAGAATAAAGTTTTTTCGACAACTAGTACAGATATCGACCATCTCAAACAAAAAATAAGAGATGCATGTAAAAGCATTACACCCATCATGCTAGAAAATTGCCACAGAAATTGTATGGACAGACAACTTATGTGCATTCAACAAAGAGGTCGGCAATTAGAGCATTTAATGTAGGTTATCATGAAGAATTCATTTTCTGTATTGGTTTTATTTTCACTCAAAAATTCAATATGAAATAAATTGTTTTCTGTTTGTTTGATTTCTTCTACTCTTAAGTAAGTTTATTTCCGAGGTAAATTGCTATCGTTCATCTCTGAAACTACAGATATCTTTTATTGGTAGTGTAAACATAATTTTAATAGATACATTTATTCAAAGCGTCACTGATAATTTTTATATCGGAGAGTTAGGTTTTGTGGAATCCATAAACGACCTAACGACAGGACCGTAATTAAAAATTGTTGTCACTGATGATGTTAGTTATTTTAAATGAAACGTTATAAAAATATCAAGTGTGATGTACCACTGAATTGTGATTTTATCGCTTTATCAATATTTGTACTAAAACAGACAGGTCCGTATTTGAAAAGAAATGTTGATGGTGGCCGTGTTGACACGAAACGTTTAATCAAAGATTCATTGTTACATTTTTATAGTACATTTAGAATACATTAAAACTTTCGTTTTCCATTTTTTTATATTTTCAGAAATAACAATTCTATTCGTAAAAAACAAATAACAGCATTTTTAGTTTTCCCTGTATAACTTGGGAAGGGCGAGACTCCCTGTAAATTTTCTTTGACCATTGTACTGTTCTCCACAATAGTTACCTTTTCTCCCATTTAATCGTCTTCGTATCTGTTACGGTTTAGAATATAGCAATGTTACCACATGATAAAAGAAACGGCCTGTATAACGTGAAAAATTCAATTACATCTTTTGTAGATTTTCAAAAGGCGATCAATTAGTTTCATGAACATTTTCAGAATCAACAGCCGTTTTTGAGATTTTGATTTTTTAGAAAAAAATAATGAAAATTTTCAAGTCCATATTTTGTTTTTTTGAAATATTTCCCGGACTATTGATATTACAAACAAAATTATTTCACATTTCTTGTAGTTTTTTAGGATGCGATCAAAAGAGAGTTCATGAAAAATTTAAAAATTTGAATCCGTTTTTGAGATTTTGATATTTTTAGAAAAATTTTCAAGTCCATGATTTTACGTTTTTTAGAAATATTTCCCGTACTATTGATATAACGGGAAAAATTCACATCCATTTTTGTAGATCATCAGAAAGCAATCAATAAAGGTTCCAGAAATAATTCCAAAATCTGCAGCCGTTTTTGAGATTATGTTTTCAGTAAAAAATTATGGAAATTTTTCAAGTCCATAATTTATCGTTTTTTAGAAATATTTCCCGGACTATTGATGTAAGGGGTAAAATTCTTCAACATTTTTTGTAGATTATCAGAAGACAATCAATAAAGGTGCCATACAAATTTAAAAACTTGATTTTGATGTTTTTAGAAAAAAATTATGAAAATAATGCAAGTTTTTTGAGTTGGTTTTTCGTTCATTTGAAAGTTGTCAAAGTTTCCGAAATCTGTGGTGACTGCAAATTTTACATGTTTTCTGGGATATTACAGGTTGCCAACAAATTTTATTTAGTGTAAAAAAAATGTTGCTGTCATCGGCGGAAGTAGCAAAGTTTCAGCGAGAGGCAAATTTTTGTAGTTTGCTTGCGCACTAAAATAGGACTTTTGTGAAACTTTGCATCGTTTTGCTATTTTTCCCCATTTATTATTTTAAATGCTAAAATAATTGGCCTATATAATGTAAAAACCAAAAAGAGCTGTATACAGCAACTGATCCAAAAATAAGCAATGATCCGAAGCATATTTGCAAATTTCAAATATTCTTCACGAAAGTACCCTTCACCGTTAAGAAGATGAAGGTGCAACGGAACATTACGTACTTTTTGGCAGACACTGTATAGGTTAGGTTGGCGTTGGCTGCGGTATACTGATACCTTCACTTGATAAGGGGTGTTTTCCTGTGGTTAAAGAACCTGAATTGCAGTCGCAGTGTTAAGTCTTTTCGAACTGTCAGACAAAAAAACACAACAATCAGAATTAAAATCTACACAATCTGGACATAATCACATCAAATATCACAATTTCCTTGATTTACAGTGTCTGGTATAAAGTCAGTAAGACAGTAAAATCAGTATGTTGCGGTACATTTTACTCTTGAGTAATCGTTTGATAATACCACAAAATATCGAAACTCCATAAGATAATAATATTAATAATACCTTTATTGCTCTTTAAAACATGGTTTTATAGCAAGAGTTGAGTAGGAGGTGGAAAAAAGTAACATAATATTAGCAAGATGAAAATATATAGAACATAGTCGTACCTAAAAAAAATAAAAAAATAATAACAAAAAAGTAAGCTTACTCGTTACGAATGAAAGACAATAACACATTGAAATTAATGATACAATTGATAACTGTCGTAGAACAATACTTCGATACATTTTCGAAAAGATTTCTTTGTGCTGATTTTGTTGTTACCGACCATAACCTAAAAAATTGGCAAAGTTGCGAAAAGCGGTTTTTTGTTGATAACTAAAATAGTACAGCTCCGATCGAGAATAGGTAAATTAGGAAATTGTATGTATTAAAAAGATCTATCACTTAAATAACATTTGATTTTTCGAAATCTTTGATACTCTTCGAGTTAAATCTGAAAAACCGTGAAAAATCGGGTTTTCTATAACTCGTTAACTGTAAGGAATTCAAACTTGTTACTTACCGTTATTTGTAGCCTAAGACAAACCAAAAAAGTGTTTTTCAAAAATTGATAAATATTGATTATTTTTCAAAATATATGAAGTTTTCTCAAAACAGATGCTCTCTCAATATGGCTACTCTCTCGGATCGCGATATCTGTAGCGGGTGGCTGAGTGGGGATAGCACTGAAAACTTATTTCGTGTGTTCAAAGTGGCTTGCGCTTGAAAAATATTGAGTATCTCGGCTTCTGGACAACGTACAAAAATTCCTTCGTACTAAATTTGGGATAGGTCGTGGAGAAAAACACGAATATCATATTCACAAAATGATAAAATAACTCTATTATATAATAAAACGAGTACTCACCAGAGGCAATAAAAAAACTTGTAACTTGTTGTTCAAGTACGTTTTCTTTTGCAATGTACACTAGTAGTTGAAATTGAATCAATAACGACTTTTCAATAACACTGTCAGGACGAAAGTCCACGAAGGCGTAGAAGGGCCACGGTTTATTCCTATTTTTAATCCCGACTTCGATCTCGGGATCTCGAGATCCCGACATCTAAGTCGGGATCTCGACTTCTATCTCGGGATCTCGAGATCCCGACATCTAAGTCGGGATCCCGACTTCTGTCTCGGGATCCCGACTTCTATCTCGGGATCTCGAGATCCCGACATCTAAGTCGGGATCCCGACTTCTATCTTGGGATCCCGACTTCTATCTCGGGATCTCAAGATCCCGACATCTAAGTCGGAATCCCGACTTCTGTCTCGGGATCCCGACTTCTATCTCGGGATCTCGAGATCCCGACATCTAAGTCGGGATCCCGACTTCTATCTCGGGATCTCGAGATCCCGACATCTAAGTCGGGATCCCGACTTCTGTCTCGGGATCCCGACTTCTATCTCGGGATCTCGAGATCCCGACATCTAAGTCGGGATCCCGACTTCTATCTTGGGATCCCGACTTCTATCTCGGGATCTCAAGATCCCGACATCTAAGTCGGAATCCCGACTTCTGTCTCGGGATCCCGACTTCTATCTCGGGATCTCGAGATCCCGACATCTAAGTCGGGATCCCGACTTCTATCTCGGGATCTCGAGATCCCGACATCTAAGTCGGGATCCCGACTTCTGTCTCGGGATCCCGACTTCTATCTCGGGATCTCGAGATCCCGACATCTAAGTCGGGATCCCGACTTCTATCTCGGGATCCCTACTTCTATCTCGGGATCTCATGATCCCGACATCTAGGTCGGGATCCCGACTTCTATCTCGGGATCTCGAGATCCCGACATCTAAGTCGGGATCCCGACTTCTGTCTCGGGATCCCGACTTCTATCTCGGGATCTCGCGATCCCGACATCTAAGTCGGGATCCCGACTTCTATCTCGGGATCTCGAGATCCCGACATCTAAGTCGGGATCCCGACTTCTGTCTCGGGATCCCGACTTCTATCTCGGGATCTCGAGATCCCGACATCTAAGTCGGGATCCCGACTTCTATCTCGGGATCCCGACTTCTATCTCGGGATCTCAAGATCCCGACATCTAGGTCGGGATCCCGACTTCTATCTCGGGATCTCGAGATCCCGACATCTAAGTCGGGATCCCGACTTCTGTCTCGGGATCCCGACTTCTATCTCGGGATCTCGAGATCCTGACATCTAAGTCTGGATCCCGACTTCTATCTCGGGATCTCGAGATCCCGACAAAGAGTGTAAAGACTGACGAGTGACGACTGAAGTTGACTACAAAGAGTAGATATAGGCGATATAGCCGAAATCCCGACTTCTATCTCGGGATCTCGAGATCCCGAGATAGAAGTCGGGATCCCGAGATGTCGGGATCTCGAGATACCGAGATAGAAGTCGGAATCCAGACTTAGATGTCGGGATCTCGAGATCCCGAGATAGAAGTCGGGATCCCGACTTAGATGTCGGGATCTCGAGATCCCTAGATAGAAGTCGGGATCCCGACTTAGATGTCGGGATCTCGAGATCCCGAGATAGAATCCCGACTTAGATGTCGGGATCTCGAGATCCCGAGATAGAATCCCGACTTAGATGTCGGGATCTCGAGATCCTGAGATAGAAGTCGGGATTAAAAATAGGAAAAAACCGTGGCCCTTCTACGCCTTCGTAAAAGTGTCCTTAATGTCAACATAATTTGTATCTTCACTGCGCCACCTGCTAGAATTGCTTCGCTCCGCGCCTGCACGCCTCACTTTGTTCGTCAATTAATAATACTGCAAATGAACTAGACATATCCTAGTATTTTTTTATGGGATATATGTATTCAACCTTAATATCCATGAAGGTAACTGCTGTACGATGATTATTGCGTCTTCCAGATTTTTTTGAAATAATAATAGTATCTCGGCTCCTAGTGATAGTGGGAATTTAGGTTTTTTTTAATGCGTGAAATCATGCTAGAAATGTATTTTCATAAAAGTCATTTCAATAAAAACAAAATTAAGAAAGGACCCCGCAAACTCCTTATGGAATTTGGGTCCCGGTGGATTTTTTTAATTTTTGGTATGATGTAGTCCATGTAATTCTCGACCAATGTTACCATTACGCCAACCCAAAAAAATTAGCAGTTTTGGAGCTAGGGGGCGTTGAAATCACCCCTTGCGCAGATTAGACTATTTATTTTTGAGCCCGGTAACAATATCTTCACTTATTTCATTATTGCTAATGTTGCACAATGTTGTGCTGTTTTATAAAAAAATTCTTACCCCTCCCCTTTTCCCCCCAACTCCTATTACGAAACGCAAAAAAAATATTTCTCGAGTGCCTTCAAATGTATCGTCGAATGTTTAAATATGCCTACATAAGGGAAACAGCAAGTTTTTATGATTATCCCCCCACCCCCCAAATGACACAAAACGAAATAATTTCGGTAGATTTTTCTGAATTTTTTATATGATGCAGTTCAAGTTATTTTGAATAGAAATAAATCGGGTGACAAACCCCAAAAATGAACAGTTTTGATGCTACGGGGCGTTGAAATCATACCTTGCTCAGAATAGAATATTCATTATTATAGGCGGAAACAATATCTCTACGTTTTTTGTTTTATTTTATGCCGAACAATTGTGTAAACTTTCATAAATTGAAAATCTAAAACCTCCCCCTTACCCCCAACCCCCATTTCAAAACACGAAAAAAAATAATTCAGGCACCACCTCAAATTCAAATTGTGGATGTCTAATTTTTATTCATTTTCAAGATATCCGCCCAATTGATTGATATTCAAAAATCATGAACTACGCCCTACTAAGAAGTCAGCAAACTCCATCAATATTTTTCTGAAGGAAGGGAAAGGTGATATTCCTCAATTTGAGCTTATTAAAACATTTATTTTGATAAAGCATTTACAAGTAGTCGGTAATACATTTTTTCGTGTTTTAAATTAAGGGTAGGGGTAAGGGGGAGATATTAGATTTTCATTTCATGAAAAATTACAGAATTGATCAGCATAATCTAAATAAAATACGTAGAGCTATTATTTCCGCCTATAATAATGAATAGTCCATTCTGATCAAAGTATGATTTCAACGCCCCTAGCATCAAAACTATTCATTTTTGAAGTTTGTCACCCAATTTATTTCTATTCTAAATAACTTGAACTGCATCATATCAAAAATTCAGAAAAATCCACCGAAATTTTTTCGTTTCGTGTCATTTGGGGGGTGAGGGGATAATCATAAAAAACTGCTATTTCCCTTATTTAGGCATATTTAAACATTAAACAAGATACATTTGAAGACACTCGAGAAATATTTTTTTACGTTCCGTAATAGGAGTTGGGGGGAAAGGGGAGAGGGTAAGAATTTTTTTTATAAAACAGCACAATATTGCGCAACATTAGCAACAATGAAAAACGTGAAAATATTGTTACCGGGTTCAAAAATAAATAGTCTAATCTGCGCAAGGGGTGATTTCAACGCCCCCTAGCAGCAAAACTGTTCATTTTTTTGGGTTGGCGCAATGGTAACATTGGTTGAGAATTACATGGACTACATCATACCAAAAATTCAAAAAAATCCACCGGGACCCAAATTCCATAAGGAGTTTGCGGGGTCCTTTATTTTAAAAATATGTAAAAAAATTGTGCAATTTTTTAAAAGTAATTTTTTGGCACTTTAAATTTAAAAAATCAATATACTTATGCGATAATATGAAAGTACAACTCTTACAGAAAAAAATGAGCCCTGAATCGTTACTGTAGCATCATTCCTCGAGCTAGAGTACCCATATTGAGATAGCATCTTTTTTTGAAAAATAATCAATATTTATCAATTTTTCAAAAAAAAATACTTTTTGGCTTGCTTGTATTTCCAATACCTTACAATTAACGAGTTATAGAAAACCCAATTTTCTACGGTTTTTCCGATATAACTCGAAAAGTATCAATGATATCATATAATTATAGGTTATTTAATTGATAGATCTTTTTAATACCTGCAATTTCCTGATTCAACTTTTTTTGATCGGAGCTGTGATTTTTTAATCATCAACAAAAAACCACTTTTCGCAACTTTGCCAATTTTTTAGGTTATGTTCGGTAATCAGGATCGAGTCGCATGAAATAGAAACTCATCCTGAATTTTAATTTCATATACGCTCATATTTTTTTTTCGGGTATTAATTTTTGTACATTTAACATTGGGCCGCTTCCTCGTTTCTTGGACTACTCAGTACAGTTGTTCAAATAGGTCGATGAAGGTTGACTTAACTGAAAAGGGCAGCCGTTCATGTGGCTTGATGAAGGTTGACTCAATGCAGAAGGGCACATGTTCGTGGCCAATATTTTATTCGACAAATCCTTTTATTGATTTGTCGAATCATCAATGTAGCTCTGGGTTACAGTCGTCGATTTCCAGCCTCCGACTCTCTTGACATTAGTAATTCCTACTCCAGAATTGGCCAAAATTTTCCATACCAGTAAGATTTTTGAGTAGTTTTACTATTCCGCACTCAGTGCGGAAAAAGATCTTTTCCGCACGGGGTGCGGAAAAGTGCAACTTTACGCACGCAAATGCGTGCGGAAAAGTACTACTTTACGCACGCTCGTCGGAAAATACATAATTCTTGATACTTGTTCAAAACCTTCTCGTTCTGTGAATTTGTATACACGTATACCTACCTAGGACGGAGCTAGATTCGAGATACTCTCAAAATGTACGTGAAAATGTATTTCCATTCTTTTTTCGCACAGTTCAGCTCAGCTCACATCTGAATTTATCTTTTGCCGACTGATATTTTCCCTCTTACTTCGCTCGTGAAAGCTGGCCGGATCCCGAATACACTTTCACGGCAAATAAACTGCATGATCCAAATTTTCCACCCGAGTTTTTCGCCAGACTCGCGTACGTTTTTTACGGACCGTTTATTTTTCGACGTTGGAAAAGGAACCAAAGGCCAAAGGATACGGCGTAACTTTTACGATGGACGTTCTGTGGAATACTCGAAAAATAATAAAAATACGTTGTCGGTTTTGTCACAGTGTATACTCCATACAGTAGTCCGACTTGCCGTCGGTACCTTTGATGTTGGTGTCCAGGAGTTTCATTTTTTATAATACTAATGACATTTCTCCCTATCACGATCCCAACCACGCCGTATATAAACTGCTCAACATATCAACTATTGATATAAACTGCTCGCAAAACTTCGGTCGATTGAAATAAGCGGTGGACATATAGAAAATTTGAAAAAATGATTTAAGTAAAAAAGAAAATTCGAGTAAAATCTGAGAATTAATTAATTTGGCAGATGTTCATATTCGGGTGTAACAAAATGCATAGCCATTTTTATGAAAAAAAACTAGATGGTGGACGAGTTTTATGATTCAAAATTGGTTTATAGTTGTTTTTGGGGCCCGAAATCATTTTTATTTGTTAATTTGAGAATTCAAGATGGTGAGCGAATTTTCTGATCTATGATCCGATTTATATTCAAAACTGATAATGCACGGTTCCCGGGATGTATAAATGGTGCCATTTGATTTAACAGATTCAACTTTCGTTTTTAACATACAGGGTGTTAATTAAGTACGTTGACAAACTTCGGGAGGTGATTCTTTGAATGTTTTCAGGACGAAATGTTCATATAAACATATGTCCCAAACGGCTTGGTTTTCGAGATACAGGGTGATAAAAATAAATTTTTTTCAAGATTTTTTAGAGTTAACTTCGACATTTTCTACAATAATCAGTTCAAATTAGGCAAGTACAATCCATTCAATAGTACGCACGATACAAAATAATGCATTTCTCAAATAATTCACAGGGTCCTCCTTTTTTCAGAGTCAAGCTTTGTTCAACCCTTCAGAATTTTTTTTTCCGCCGCCACTGACATATTATGAGAAAGGAATAACGAATGTTGTTTCATTTAACATCTTTTTGCTCTCCTGATGTTTTTCATTTACTTGTACGGTTCAGGAGTTACAATGAAAATATTAACGCAAACATTTTCCAGTAACGCATAACATAAAGAAATTTGAGAAGCAAATAGTCTAACAAACTTGAAGGGTGATTCTTTGAAAGGTTTCAAGATGAAAAGTTCATATAAACATGTCCCAAGCGGCTTGGTTTTCGAAGTACAGGGTGATCAAAATACATTTTTTAGGAGTTTTTGGAGTTTACTTCGAAATTTTCGACAATAATCGATCCAAATTAGTTCAAATTGGACAAGTACAATCCATTCAATAGTGCGCATGATATAAAATAATTCATTTCTCGAAGTGTCATTGCCACTCTCCAAAGATTAGCGCGTGACGCAATACGTCATTTTGTTCTCATTACGCAAATAGCTATTTTCTGCTCGTGTACAGAAAATGTAATGTTATGGAGCTCCCATACATTTTTTACCATAACTCAGGTTGAATATGTATTGCACAAAGTTAATTATGGCAAAATAATTTTGGACATTTTCAATAGTGAATAACTTTATTATCAAATACTAGAGCAAAGTAACATAAATTCCCTAGGAATAAAATTAAGTTCAGAAAAGGACCATTATTGAAATTGATATGTCAGAGCAGCTGCTGGAAATGGCCACCGCCAACTTCAATGCATGCGTTTATGCGCCTAACCATAGACTGGCGGACACGCTCAAAAATACCAGGAGTGTTTCTTATAATTCCGCATGACTCCTGTATGCGATTCCTCAGGTCTTCTTCACTTTGAACTGGAGTTCGGTACACTAATGATTTAAGGTGCCCCCAGAGGAAAAAATCAAGTGGATTCATATCGGGTGACCTTGGTGGCCAAAGTTCTGGCCCACCACGCCCAATCCAGCGATCAGAATAATTCTCTTCTAAATATTGGCGTGCAACCAATCTGAAGTGTACTGGAGCACCATCATGCATAAACCAAATTCCAATTCTTTCCCTCAGTGGGATCTCTTCTAGGAGTCCAGGTAAGATGAATTCAAGAAAATGTCGATAATGGTCACCATTGAGTCTATGAGGCAGAAAATGTGGCCCGATAAGGAAATTCCCTACAATTCCAACCCAAACATTCACAGAAAACGTCTCTTGAAAATGGTTTTCAATCACGGCGTGTGGGTTTTCATCAGCCCACATATGATTGTTGTGAAAATTAATAATGGCTTTACGGGAAAAGCATGCCTCATCGGTGAATAACACTTGAGATAAAAACCATGGATTTTCCAACAATTTATTTCGAATCCAAGTGCAAAAAGTTAATCTCTTTGGAAAATCCCTTGGCAGAAGAGCTTGAACACGCTGTATGTGATAGGGATAAAGTTGTTGCTAAAATTTGCCATACCAATACATGGGTTACGTTAAACTATGCCGCAGTTTGTCTTGTACTGGTGTCTGGATGCTGCTCAATTTCGTTAAGTACAGCTTCTTCTATCTGAACTGTTCTAACTCTCCTGGGTCGTCCTATGAGAACAGCAGACCTCTTGAAAGTACCCGTTTCACGAAGACGGGAGTGAATATTGATGAACATTTGTGTGCTGGGAATATGACGTTGTGGAAATCTTTCTAGATACATTCGTCTGGCGGCACGAGCGTTACCATCAGCCATTCCATACATCAAGTGCATGTCTGTCATTTCTGAATTTGTATATTCAACCATTTTATCCAAAGGAATATTGAATGAATCTGCTTTATAGCTTGCACTAATGAAGAATTAACAATGAGACAGTTTCTCAACTTTCGATAACTGTCAAGATGTTGATATTTAAATAAATGAATTAATATCAAAGCCCACTTTGCTATTTTTATGAATTCAAATTGATTACAAAATTTCTGCTTTACTGCAGAAGAAAAAACAAAACGAAATTTCTGAAAAAATAATGTACTCCGTACGGAAACAAAAATTTGTTTGATTTAGTTTTTCGGAGTTATGACCAGAGATTCACTTCTAATACTCCGATTAATTTGAAATTTGGCATGTTTCCGTAATTCCGGTGACAATGCATTAAAAAAATGTTTGTTAAAAAACAAAATGGCGGCTCCAATATGGCGGACGAGTTTTGTGATTATGATCCGATTCTGTTCAAAATTGGTATGTGATGGTTTTTGGGTTGGAGATTTTCAGTTTCACATAAAAAATAAACTAAAATGTTAAAAATGAAAATTATAAAAAGAAAACATTTTAAAGTTTTCATACAATACACTGAAAAGGAAAAAATAATTCATTTCATTGTTTGATCTTGGTAATCTTGTACAGAAAGATTTTGATACTCACAGAATAACCTACAAAAAATGAAACAAATTATTTTTTCATTTTCAGCGCATTTGTATAAAAGCTTGTCTTTATATTTTTTGTTGTATAATTTTTATTCATCGTAGATTTTTCTAATTCTGAAAAAATATTTCCATCAATTTACAATAATTGAAAATGTTTAATTTTCAAATTTTCTAATGTTATGCCACACTGGAAAATGTTTAAATTAATATTTTCATTATAGCCTGAACCGAACAAGTAAATGAAAAAATGCAAGATATCAAAAAGATGTTAAATGAAACAACATTGATTATTCCTTTCTCATAATATGTCAGTGGCAGCGGAAAAAAAAATTCTGAAGGGTTGAACAAAGCTTGACTCTGAAAAAAGGAGGACCCTGTGAATTATTTAAGAAATGCATTATTTTGTATCGTGCGCCCTATTGAATGGATTGTACTTGCCTAATTTGAACTGATTATTGTCGAAAATGTCGAAGTTAACTCTAAAAAATCTTGAAAAAAATGTATTTTTATCGCCCTGTATCTCGAAAACCAAGCCGTTTGGGACATATGTTTATATGAACTTTTCGTCCTGAAAACCTTCAAAGAATCACCTCCCGAAGTTTGTCAACGTACTTAATTAACACCCTGTATATTTAAGCACAATTTTAAAATGGTGTTGACTAAATGCACCTAAAGTCTGGACATATGACAGAGTATTTCATTTTTTCAAATGGGATACTCTGTATTGTATCGAATCTTTAGATTTTTTTCATAATTTTATTTCGAAAAATTTCACAAAATTATCAAAAGAACGTTGAATTTTGGTTTTTGTATTTGGAATTTTAATAATGAAGGATTTTTCTGTGTCCTCAACATCTTCAACTTTCATATTTCTCAGTTCCTGTTTTCGGCATGCACCACTTACGCCAATTATAAGAACAGTCTAAAAATAAAAATTTCTGAAGTGTGGAAAATAGTATTAGTGGACATATTTTACCTTCATGAACAAGTACTGATTGTTAGGAACCGTTTCGAGGAAATCTTGAATATTTTTGGCCGTCAAAATTTTAGATTTATTGCTTCTAAAGCCATCCCGATTTCCTTTTTAATAGCGCTATTAACTTGGAATAGGCTTCTATATTTATACTATAACAATTTTCATAGCGTTCGCGCGATGTACTTCGCAGTAAATCATTAGTTGCCATATCTGCCATATCTGACGTTGGGAGGAGTTAAATTTTCGTTTTCACTATCACTTGATATATTCTTTTTTGGATAATATGTATCTTATAATTATTAAAACCAAAAAACTTTGTTGTCTTTCATAAAGTTTGTTTGTATCATTTTTATTTTGACAGTTGCTATGAGTACGGTGTTGATGAGTGATTGTGCCATCATGACCTACTTCCAGAATTATTTCAAACTGTGCGTTTTGATTACGGAAACTGTGCGATTTGTTTACCGTACGTAACGAGCTATTTACTGAGGCTGCGCGTCGTGTGTTTTCGCCTATTTTCTATATTGGCCGTAGGTAAAACATCTAACGTAGTTTTTCATATTTTTTCACGGAATTTTGTTTAAAACCTATTAGCATTGTTTATATAGAAGTAATATAGTTAGTCAATGCCTGTGTAATTGGTGTTGGACGCAAACGCGAGTGTCATCTAGCGTGATTAGTTACAAACATGAATATTTGACGTCATTTTAATGCAGGTTTCTTCAAAAAACCCTGATTTTAATGCTCTTCCATTGTTTCAATCAAGTTACATGACTCGGAGGCCAGATCACTGAAGTTACGACATGACTTGGATGCGAGCTCACTATCGCCATCTACATGTCGCATCCATTTTGATCCAATTATAATCCCATAAGGTTGACTAGCATTGTTTATATAGAACATAGTTAGTCAACCTTATGGGATTATAATTGGATCAAAATGGATGCAACATGTAGATGGCGATAGTGAGCTCGCATCCAAGTCATGTCGTAACTTCAGTGATCTGGCCTCCAAGTCATGTCGTAACTTGATTGAAACAGTGGGACAGCATTAAAATCAGGGTTTTTGAAGGAACCTGCATTAAAATGACGTCAAATCTTCATGTTTGTAACTAATCACGCTAGATGACACTCGCGTTTGCGTCCAACACCAATTACACAGGCATTGACTATCTTACTTCTATATAAACAATGCTATTAGTATGGAGTATCAAATTAATCGTAACAAATTGGTCATGGTGGTCACGGTGAAACAATGAATGGAAAGATGCAAATCTGTGATTGTGTAGGTGGTTAGAGTGAAAAGGTATGATATTATCAGTGTTGGTGGGTTTTCTGTATGTGGAAAATTCTAGGGTGTCTGTTTTGTGGATCATTATATCAAGAAAGGGCAATTTATTGTCAGATTTTATTTCCATCGTAAACTGGTTTCTTGAATTGAAAGAGTTTAAAAGAATTAAGAAACTGTCAAGGTTGTTCAAAGAACCTTTGAAAAGTGCTAATATGTCATTAACATACAATTTTTGAGAAACTTGGATGTGTTGAAATGGTCGATTCAAAATTAGACATGAAAACTTCAGCTAGCAAAGGACTAAGATTGGAGCCCATGGCTAGACCAGATTTTTGAACATACAAAGAATTATTAATTTCAAAAAAGTTTTGTTTGAGAACTAGATCAACAAGGGAACAAAATGTGAAAAGTAGGTAAAAAAAAGAGGTTGTCTAACCAACATCAGACACTCTTCCGGATCTATGCTGGGAAAAAGATTTGAAACATCAAAAGAAACCAAAATGCAATCAGGCGGAATATTAATACTTGAAATTTTGTTACTTAGTTCTAAGCAGTTTTTAACAGAAAAACGACTGGAAAAATCCAATAGCAAAGGAAGTATGGAATTTAACCAATTGGCTAATTTGGATGCGGGAGAATTTGTATATGAAACTACTGGCCTGATGGGGATATTTTGCTTAAACATTTTTGGTAGTCCATATAATCTTGGAGTGGAAGGGTTCATTTTAGAGAGAGAAAATTTAATGTGGTCTTAAAAGCTATGGTGTCTGTCAGTTCATTAAATGTCTTTTTACATTTAAAATTTAGAGGTAGAATTGAATCTGATATTCGAAAGATCATCATTGGAAAGGAACAATTCTACTTTGGAAATATAATCCGTTTTGTTCATGATTATAATACCATGACCTTTCTCAGTTTTTTTTATGTACTCGTTAATAATTTTCATTTGTTGTTATTTATTCCTGTAGGTAATATTATAAACTATAAACAGTTGTTTTTGTTATTGAAAACTGTTTGTGTTTTCTAAGTTTAATTTATGAATATTTACGTTGGACTGATGACGATTAGTTATGGTTTTACTCTTAGTTTTGTAAACACTTATTTTTAAATAATCTATCTTCCTTTTTTTGAATTTCCTTGTGAGTTATCTGCTTTAGCGACACATTTTTACAGCAATTTATAATTTGATTTAAATCACGATTGAAATTGAAAAAAACAGTTGATCGACTGTAAAAAGATTCCTTCAATAATATTTGAGATATTTTCAAAAAATCGAAAAAGTTTTTGATTGTTTTCACTATTGCTTGTATAAAAAATTCCACAAAGCGATTTTGCTGCAGCGAAAACTGGAGTTTTCATTAACGAACTATGTTATAAAAATTAGTATAGGCCATTTGCGTCTTTCATTTTGTGGGGGAAAAAACTCTTTAGCTTGGTCTACTACAGTCCCTACGAGGTCACAAGAAATTTTACCCTCGCAGCAAAATACATCTCATTTTCAACAATTCCTGAGGCACACTGAAGGTCTAATTAGCATAATATTAAAAATACTACTTCATTTCCGGAATTCTTCCGCGAAAATTGCCGCGGTTGCCTCCACTGAAAAAACTCCGGCCCGGCTCGGACTTTATTACAAACAAAGGACGTTTTTCGACGAACAAGATTATACATAAAAAAACAAAGGCGAATCTGTTTAAAAAATAATGTAAATTTTTCCTCGCTGCGGCAGCTCGCTGCTCTCCAGTCAAACGGTAAGGGCGTTAATGAAATTCCATCAGATTATTTATGCTGTTTTCTCTTTCTCGGGAAAATTGGATATTGAACAGGAAACAGTAAAGTAAGCGCGCCGCCAAAATTAAATCGGTCGACTGCGAAGGCACACTGACTGAAAAATTTAATAAAACCACAACAATGCATAACTCACCGACAAAGAGATTCTATCCCAGACAACATACCATGTCGTGTCACGAATCACGATGTATTGGGTGCAAACAATACATCCCCCAACAAGAAATGAATCTGAACTTAGCAGAGTCAAAAATGAAAAATTCTGATTTTTTCGATTAAATCGTGTTTTTTTTTATTATACTCTCCTTCTACGATAGTGAAAATTTAAAAAAACCAGGGTGAATGTCGAAAAGTAATTGAAATCCAGTTTATATGCCGTTTTTGGCATTTTCAAGGCATTTATCTCGAGAACAAGGAATGGTACTAACGTAGAATTCAACAGAAATATGGAAAATTATATACTCTTTCCATCAACGATAGTGCAAATTTGAAAAATGCGGAGGGAAAGTCAAAAAGTGATTCAAATCCAGTTTTTATGCTGTTTTTTGTCATTTTCAAGGCGTTTATCTCTAGTACAAGGAATGGTGCCACCGTAAAATTCAACAGAAATATGGAAAATTATATATACTCTTTCCATCTACTACAGTGAAAATTTGAAAAATCCGGAAGGAAAGTCAAAAAGTAATTAAAATCCAGTTTTTATGCTGTTTTTGTCATTTTCAAGGCGTTTATCTCGAGTACAAGGAATGGTGCCACCTTAGAATTCAACAGAAATATAGAAAATTATATACTCTTTCCATCTACGAAGGTGAAAATTCAAAATATCCTGGAGAAAGTCGAAAAGTAATTAAAATCCAGTTTTTATGCTGTTTTTGACATTTTCAAGGCATTTATTTCGAGAGCAAAGAATGGTGCCATCTCAGAATTCAATATATACTATTTCCATCTACGATAGTAAAAATTTTAAAAGCCCAGCAGTGGGACTCTGTGTCATATAGAATTCTACCCCTCGTTTTCTACAGTCGATTACTACTATCGCAAGCGACGATCACATTATTTCGCACTCTGTGCTACAGTCGCCTACACACCGGGTTTGTTCGGCAACATACTATCCGATTTAAAAGCAGTTACCAAAATTTGGTGATATTCTAGTGACATTTCATATTATTGTGACCAAAGTTACTGCCATGTCACGCCATTTCATTTTTAACGGATGATAGTTCATGTGCTTTCAATTCATTTTGAATAAATTGTGATATTATTACTCTATGTAGCCTATAAATGGATGAAATTCATTATCTCTGGAGGAAGAAGAAAGGCTAGAAGACATTCGTTCAGAAAATTTCGAGAGAATTGACCCATGAGAGAAGAGTTAGATCCATTTGTAATGGAAGATATGAGTTTAAAGAACTCTTTAGAGTAAATGAGGATATGGATCCATATATTTTCAACAGTATCCTGCCTCAAATGAATCAGTTGAATAACCATGTGGCTATACCCCCAATTTTTTTATTTTTTAGTGTTCTAATGGTAATGGTAATGGGTGAACTAGGCCCTGGCGGGCCCTTTTCGCAATCCCCGGCTTCTTCACTCATCCCATGGCGGATACCTGCTCTAACCTCTTCGACCTTTTTATGAAAGTCGAAATTTCCTACCATTGCAATGAAGCCAAAGAGTGCATTTCTTCCTCCCTAATAGTGGCAGCTCCGAAGACGTCTTGTCTGAGCCTGCCATAAATATCACATTCTCACAGGAAGTGAAAGGAGTCCTCCTCCTCCCCATATTCCGTGCATAGTGGGTCTGACTCAACTATGATGAGAGCCAGGTGCCTCCTGAGGCTGCAGTGCAGTAGAACTCCCACCAACAGTCGGAGTTCTTTGCGGCTTAGCTTCAGTATCTTGACCGTCCTTGCCCTGTCGGGCCCCGATATCATCTGCTTTGACTGCATGCAGCCGTCTATCTCTCTCCACTCTTTTCCTAATATATGAAATTTAGTATCCTGAGTTTTTATGCAACAGAAATATACCAAAGAGTAATATGTAGGAGTCACGATCTTTCAATTTAACAACAAACAATTTCTATAGCTCAGCAATCTGTATCGAGGGCTAATATAGAAGAAGTAACCATTGCTATTTATTGGAAATACTTTGCTTGCCTTTAGCTGAACCTTCTGCAATTTTGCAGCGTTTGTCTTCGTTTTGACTTCCAGTCTACCAATGCCTAAATTCAAATAAATAGAAGTGTAAATAAACACTGGCTAATGCATTACGGATCTGCACTCTGCACTATTACTGTACTTTTCTGACTGCAAACTCTCCATTCTTCAACAGATTTTTTTCCAAAAGCTCACATTTTTCCAAAGAGCGTGACCTTTTGCTTTGCCCTCTATTTCATTAAATTTATTTGTTATTAATAAGGCTTTTTTACTTATATCGGGGATTATTTGCCGGTGTTGACTCCGTACCCTCATTATTTGATATTTTATATTATTTGCATTCGAAATTATAATATAGGTAAACATATTTGACAAACAACAATGACAGAATGAATCGAAAAAGAAAAGTAGGGTTAAACCATTGTTTATATAGAAGATAGTCAGTCAACCTTATGGGATTATAATTGGATCAAAATGGATGCGACATGTAGATGGCGATAGTGAGCTCGCATCCAAGTCATGTCGTAACTTCAGTGATCTGGCCTCCAAGTCATGTCGTAACTTGATTAAAACAATGGAAAAGCATTAAAATCAGGGTATTTTGAAGAAACTTGCATTAAAATGACGTCAAATATTCATGTTTGTAACTAATCACGCTAGATGACACTCGCGTTTGTGTCCAATACCTTTTCCACAGGCATTGACTAACTATGTTCTATTTAAACAATGGTTAAACACAGAAAACGACATGTCTCGTCGTCTTGCTTTCTTGCTACCGCGATAGTCGAGTTTAAGCGATAATTTTTATGCACAGAGTACCAGTCAGGTCGAAATCAGTCGATAAGTAGAATTCGATATGACACAGAGTCCCACTACAGGGAGAATGTCGAAAAGTAATTAAAATCCAGTTTTTATGCTGTTTTTGTCATTTTCAAGGCGTTTATCTAGATAACATGGAATGGTGCCACCGTAAAATTCAACAGAAATATGGAAAATTATATACTCTTTCCATGTACGATAGTGAAAATTTAAAAATCGGAAGGAAAGTCAAGAAGTAATTAAAATCCAGTTTTTATGCTGTTTTTGTCATTTTCAAGGCGTTTATCTCGAGTACAAGGAATGGTGCCACCTTAGAATTCAACAGAAATATGGAAAATTATATACTCTTTCCATCTACGATCGTTAAGATTAAAAAAATCCGGGGGAAAGTCGAAAAGTAATTAAAATCCAGTTATTATACTGTTTTTGTCATTTTCAAGGCGTTTATCTAGAGAACATGGAATGGTGCTACCATAAAATTCAACAGAAATATGGAAAATTATATACTCCACGTAAGATAGTGAAAATTTAAAAATCGGAAAGAAAGTCAAAAAGTAATTAAAATCAGTTGTACACGTCAAATTTATTTTATTATTAATTTGACGTCCACCTGATTATTGAACTTGTAACTCTTATCATTTGGTATTTTTATTAAGAAAATAGTAGTCTATTTCCAAGATTTTAACAAGCTGTCATTTCGTTGTCAATGAAATTCATAAGACAAAATCATAGGGTCATGAAGAACTCAATGAGATCTTCAAAAACAGGTATCGCTCGACTTCTTTTCCCTATTCAAATTTTGAGGGTTGTTCATTCCCCAGCTACAGGGTTAAAGCTACGGGGGTGAAAAAAACTGAAAATTAGTTCCCCCTCAAATCAAATATCGACGTGTTCGAGCGTTTTCCAAAATTTTGAATTTAAATCCTACAAATTAGAGTGGAGAGTTTCCTTGGCCCACCCTGTATATTCGAGAATAAAGGAAGAGTATGTATGCTACTTACAAGAACTTAAAAAGTCAATCGATATAGTAAATCTTCAGAATTTATTGACATTTTTGTGAGATACGAGGAATAGGGTCATATCATAAGGAAATTCTAGTAAAAATGTATTGGTCTATTATAGAAATACCTTAGATAGTATGTACGAAAAAAAAAACAGAGAAAAACATAAAAATACAAAATAAACGCCAGCTGATTTATCTTTCATTCCTCAATTTCTCTAACATTTAAATAGAACAACAATATAATGAATGTACCCTGAGCAGTTATTGATTGAAGTATAAACATGTGAACTTTTATAATCAGAAAATCCGAATTTTTTAAAATCAGGAAATAGTATATTGTACAATGAGCATGAAATGTCATAATTTCCCACGAGTAGGTATATGAAATTTTGTGGTATGGGTCATTTCATGCTCATTGTACACTATACTTTTTCTACGACCATCTGAATCATTAACAAATCTGTAATATTTTTAATGATCCATTTTATCATAAACTCTCCTGCCGTCATTTTTACATGGTTTAGATAATTTTTTCTTTCTTCACCCGTTGAATGAAACATCTATTTTTTCTTTTTGTACACGTACCTACCTACGTCGTGAAACAAATAACATTCAAAATTTTCAAATTTTGACAACTTGGAAATAAAAAAACTTTATGCAGAAAAAATCAAACACTAATCGATTTCATAAAATGAAAAAAAAATGTGGCTGCGTGGATTTGAACCCTCGCTCCCACCATCCAAAGTCCATGTGTCATCTGAACCAACACTCGACGTTACTAGAGCACATAATAATTTGTTCAAATTAACAGCTATATAGAAAGTATCTGTCTATTCAAAAATATAGAATCCGATTGTAATCAATCTATTTATTGAAATTATTCTGGTTTTATGAAAAGAAAATCATACCTTTCTCAGAAGATAGGCATTATCAGCAGCTTCTGATATAAATTTATTAATTTGATTGTTAAATCATCCTCACTATCGCTAATAATTTTTAATAACTTAATTTTTTCAATCAAATTTTGTAATTATCTACTGATGTGAAATGTCAAATTATTAGACAGACGTTAACAAACTTGATTCGATATTATTTATGTTCATAAAATTCGTTAATACCTACCTATAATGACAGTCTAGTAGCACATGAAAGTCGTAGGAAATGAAACATTTCGATACAGCTAGCCCGTGGGAAATGAAAATCGGTGTTACAACGTGGTAGGTTTCTTAATCGAAGACGCAATTGAAATGTTCATTTTTCTTAATGGTCGTAGAAAAACTTTTTTTACCATAATATGATATAGGGTAAAGTGACCTAACTGCAAACAATTTTGATGGCCCGAAATTTGCCCTCTCACATTTGTATGGTTCTCTAATCTTTTCTGAAGTATTTATATAAAAAGGAAAATTGAAAGTAAATATGTTTTTACTTGAATATCAAAGTTAGATTAGGTTAGGTTTGAACGTGAGTGGGCCCGTATCAGGCCATCCACTGCGGCCAATGGCCTATTGTGGCTCACCCTACGATTATATTTCTCCCAGTATATCCAATCTCTTGACGAAATTGAGGAATGCATTGGGAGAACAATTTACCAGGTTTTCTGGCCTTACTGTCCTATCGCCAAATATTGAAAATCTGCTTCTGGCCGCTGCAGGGCATGTACAGTGCATCCCATTTTGGGTGAGACAGCCAGGTTTATCGCTTGTTATTTAAGATAGAGCCTTGCGGTTTTCACGTTCCTGTCCTTTTTTTTGTGAATCTCAAGTTGGCCTAATCAGATTTTGCATAACTGTTTCTGTTTATGAGATACAGGGCGATTTTGGAAATTGTTACTTTTCGGACCCCTTCTTTATCTCCGAAGTTATTAGAAATAATGCTGAGCTAAAAACTACATCTGATACAGAATTCTGCGTAGAATCCAGTGGCGTACTTATTTTTTTTTTCGGGGTATGGTTTTGAAGATACGACGCAAACCTATATTTTTTTCAAGGGAACACCCTGTATATTATTAATTCGTTGAATTCGCTATTTTTTTCCCTTCAAAATTATGTATAACACTATATAGGTAGGATGTTCAGAAATGCTAAAAAACACTAAAACATCACATAATGATAATTTTTCGTTAGTAAGCCATGGATTTTCCAAGTTTCAATAAGAGGATTATTACTTTTGATTATTAACATTAGTAGGTCATGGATAATACGAACATCCTTGTTGTTATTATGGCTACTATGCATTTGGAAGCATTGTTTTATCAAATAGGCATTGAAGAGAAAAAAAAACAAATCTGATCAAGCTGTCATCGCTACGAATTATTATTGTGTTTCATCGTGTTTGGGTTTGAAGGAATATTGAGTATTGTAGAAATAATTGTTTGTGAATTTGTTGATTGAGAACTGATAATGGCTGGAAGAGATTTGGTTTTTCAAAACAATGAAAAATATGACATTATACAATGTTTGAATCAATCCAATAAAAACGTTGGCGAAGCTTTGGAACTTTATTTGAACAGGTATGACGTCGAGAATTTTACCACAAGACATTTCCTTACATCGTGATTTAAAAACTTTCAGATATCCTGAGAGGCATCAACCTAGTCGAGCAACTATATTCAGACTAAAGTATAATTTACTGAATTATGGTGCATATTCTAAACCTCGACCCAAGGTATATAATAAAGAGAATCAAGAAGTAGATGAAATAAATGTGTTAGCTAGCGTTCATGCCTATCATCAGACTTCTTGTGCAAAATTAGAGAATGATACTGCTATTTCCAGATCACGGGTACACAGAATCTTAAAAAAGTATAAGTTAAAACCCTACAAAGTCAATATTGCCCAACACTTATATCCTGGTGATGCAGTAAGACGTGTGAATTTCTACAATTGGTTTTTGAACCATGCTCGGAGAGACGTTGATTTCGCAAAAAAAGTTATTTGGTCAGACGAATCACATATAAGCAGTGCTGGTATATTTAACAGGCAAAATACAAGGCATTGGTATGATGAAAACCAGCACTTGATTTTTGAACGACAACAACAGGGTAGATTTGGTTTTAATGTGGCATGTTTCATATTGGGGACAAAAATCATATACCGCATTTTTGAAGGATCTCTTACCGCAACTAGGTACTTGACAATTTTAGAAGACGTGTTACCGGAACTACTGGAAGATGTTCCCCTCGCCTTTCTTCATTCCATACATTTCCAACAGGACGGCGCCCCTGCCCATAATTCAAGATTGATCGGGCGGTTTTTAGAAAATAATTTTCAGGGTTGTTGGATTGGAACTCATGGACCCATCAGATGGCCTACAAGGTCACCTGATCTGTCTATATTAGACTTTTTCTTGTGGGGATATTTGAAAAATAAAATATACAGTAACAGACACAACAGTCCCGAAGAACTTCGTGCATCAACAGCGGCAGCTTTCCGAAATTTACAAAACCGTCCTTTTATAATATTAAATGCACTCAGGCGAATTGAAAAAGTTTGTCAATTATGTATTAGGGAAAATGGACAGCAATTTGAACAGTTTAATCAGTAAGATATTATGTAATGTTGAAAATTTTTATTAATGATAAATATTTTATTGGATATTTCTTTTGTATCTACTTTGTATTATGAATTGTTATATTATTTATTTTTTGCTATTAGGTAGGTACCTACGTTTTGTTTTTCGTGTTAGTGTATTATCTTTATTTGCTTACACTCCTATAAAAAAAACACAAATGAAAATTATTCAATTAATTCTTCTTTTATATGGGAAATCCATGGCCCACTAACAAAACATAATCATTAAGTTATGTTTTAGTGTTTTATAGCATTTCTGAACATCCTACCTATATAGTGTTATACATAATTTTGAAGGGAAAAAAATAGCGAATTCAACGAAGTAATAAAATACAGGGTGTTCCATTTAAAAAAATATAGGTTTGCGTCGTATCTTCAAAACCATACCCCGAAAAAAAAAATAAGTACGCCACTGGATTCTACGCAGAATTATGTACCAGATGTAGTTTTTAGCTCAGCATTATTTCTAATAACTTCGGAGATAAAGAAGGGGTCCGAAAAGTATCAATTTCCAAAATCGCCCTGTATCTCATAAACGGAAACAGTTATGCAAAATCTGATTAGGCCAACTTGAGTTTCACAAAAAAGTATGACAGGAACGTGAAAACCGCAAGGCTCTATCTTAAATAACAAGCGAGAAACCTGGCTGTCTCACCCAAAAGGGGATGCACTGTACACAGAATGTGTTTAGCCGTTTCATCATCCTCCATGCAATGCATAGCCGGCACTCTGCATCTTGTGCAAGTCCGATTTTATGCATGTGATGTTTGAGTTTGCAGTGGCCAGTAAGCAAACCTACTATAACTCTGACTTATGAGATGTCCTCTAGCAGTTTGTCAAAGTCCTGTATTTTCCTTGTATATGCGATAAATGCTTTGAAATGGGCTAAGCCGGGGAGGGTAGCCAATACTCGAGTCTTTACACACAAACATGTGAACTTTTATAATCTCTCACATTTGGATGGTTCTCTATTATGTTCTGATATATTAATAGTGAAATTAAATATGTTTATACTTGAATATCAAAGTAACAAAAATTGTGCAGATGAAATAAAATACAAAAGAATAAAAACTTCGAATCTGTTGATTAATATTTTCATTTCGACCCTCAAATTTCTCTTTGTGTGTGTGTGTGCATGAAGTGTGTAATTTTATTTTTCACATGAGTTTCAATGTGTAGAATTCGCCAGCTGATTGCCCATTTGGCTGGTAACATACATTAATGTTCGTAAAATTCTGTTCCATTTTTGACGAAAGCGTTAGATAGGCCACTATATCGACAAATAAAAAATAAAAATACACTCAAACCATTGAAATGGTACACACACCTAGGTGTTTATCAGAAAAAAATTGACGGTACAACTGTGGTATGGGCAAAATATTTGACTTTACTCTTTCCCACTAATCAATTGGATGACTGAAATTGATGGTAAAGAAAATTCAATTTTGTGTCGGTTTTAGATTCAATATGAAAACTTTCACCACAAATGTTCTAACAATGCTAGGGAAAGTTGAAAGCCATGAATCAGTTCAAAACAGAACAGAACGACAGATCATTTCGAAAATGTGTGGGCGTGGATAATCAAACATGCTCTATCCATCTAAAATATTTTCAGCAGTACAGTATTGCCGCTTGTATCAGAAAGTAGTAGCTACTTTGTTATTTCAAATGGAACACCCCGTATTTTATATCATATTTGAAATCCTTATAGAATTCCTCATAACTTTCCCAGGTAATTCCCTATACTTATCTGTGACAGTTTCTGTGATAAAAATTATTTTGTCCAATTTTTTTGCGAAACCTGACCATTGAAAAATAACAAATTTTTCCCAATGCAAATTTACAAAATATTGCAATTTGGGTCATAGCTCTATAAGACCATCGTCGATGAGCTAGATCTCAGTTTCAGCATACAGGGAGGCTCAGTAGTAAGTTCCTTCTGGGGACTCATAAAAATGACTGAACTCAGTTTTTCAAATGGAACACCCTGTATAATTACTTATTTGGAAAGCTGTAACATTATCCAATTTAATTGTGTATACTTTCTCTATACCTATTTGGTACAGTTTGTTATTCATGATTTGTTGTGAAATCGTCTCCAATAAATTAAATATTTTGGACAATAATTGTTAACCTAGAATTAAGAGATAGGCTGGCTTGATGTCAAATATTTTTGAGAAATTTTGATATGGAAATTAATCACAAAACTGGAAAAGAATTGAGCGATGCAGATGCTATGTCTAGATTATGCATCAAAACCCCTAATGATATTCAATATTCTTTTTGGTCTAATATAATTATTAATGATTTGCAGAAATTAGAGGATGGTAAGACTCCTAGTGAAAAACAAACAGATGGTTGAGGAAATTTTAAAACTATACCATAATGATTCTGCTTGAGAAGGGCAAGAAGGTTATTATAAAACATATTATAAAATAAATGGGAGATTTTTTTGGAAAAACATGACAAAAGATATCAAGGTTCAAACTTGTGATACTTGTCAAATATCAAATTTCAGATTATGAATTTAACGTCATATTTCCATTAAGAGAATTGATTCAAACCATAACTGAGTGTTACAGAAAGATCCATGACAAAGAATAAGTAGACATAAGAATAATTGTTTAGATATAAAGAGTTTTTTTTTTCATAATGCGAAAAATTTGCATTGTTGTTATTGTTATTTCCATCAACCGATTGCACCCCTACGCGCAACCCTCGGAAGTCTTCGAGAGACTTGTGTGAGCTAGGGAAGACGCAACCCTTACCTTTTTACGTGTGATGCCATGCACGAGACCAGTGAATCGGTGGATCGAACCCGCGACCCCACGCTTGCGAGGCGTACGCTTTTACCAGCCGACCACCACGGCCCATTGTTTTTTGTTTCTCTAACGTTGGAATATCCGAGTAATAATATATTTGATTCATTAGCAGATTGTAGAAGAAACCGAAAAGAGATTCAATTCACTGTTTAACTTTTGAACAACCCTTATATTTATTGCCAGGCCTAAACAGAAATTGGGATGACGAGACCCAGGCTAACATGAGGTCAGTTATTTTACGCTTCTAAACTTCAGTCATGTTTTAAATCCAGTGAGAGTTGGTTGTTTGGTAATAATGTGACCTTTTCTAGTAAATGATCTGTTTCGAAATATCAGTTTAATATTTTAGTAAGAATAATACCATTTTGAATAGTTTAAAACGTAAATATCATTCAATTCACCGACTCTAATTGGGTTTGATTAAAAACTTAAAAATTGAAAATTTCTTAGTTATTCCGATGTTCAATTTTTTTTTCTTTCGGCATAATAAATGTTTTGTCCGATTTCTTTGTTTTATTGAGCAAAATTTTATCTTCCACAGATATTTTCAATTTCAATTTATTCATTCATATATCTTACAATACAGGCATGTCTACAATAGAATACTGAAAACTAGATGATTGTATTGAGTCCACCTAAGCTTAGGAAAGCTTGTGTTGTGTTTCCATCATAATCCGTTATATTTAGCAGCCTAAAAAAACTAATTTCTTAATTTTCTTTTGGATGGTAGCCTGGGATTTTATTCCAGCATGTCTTTTTAATTTTTTTTTTTTGTTAATTACTGAATAACATTTGATAAGTATTTGAATACATTGAAATCCAGAAAAGTGTTGAAGATAAAAATAAATAGAGTAACGGGTAGCAGCTTCCTGATATGGTTTGCCGAAGATTGAGATTTGATAGGTAAGAAAATCGATACATTTTCCTGATGTGTTCCTATACAGGCCGTTTTTTTTAGCTAATCCCACTATTGCTATCTCGGAAACGGAGAGACCTACAAGGTCGGTTAAATGGGAAAAAAAGTTTCCTATTTTGGAAAACAATAATAAGCTTTTTTCAGATCTTGAATATCAATGGTTGTTTTTGAGATATTCGCCAAAAACTAAATTAGTCGAATTTCGTTTTTTGGCTCTACCGCCTCCATTTCGAATGCTATAAGAAAAAGTTAGGGGAACTTTCAATAATGTTTCATATTTTTTATAATCTGATATGAACCAATTTTCAATGCGACGTTTCGTTCATTAGATTCCATCATCAACTTTTTTTTTGTAAATACGGACCTCTAGTTTTTTTCATCGATTTTTGTAGCCACTTTCATAACAAATTCAACTATGTATTACATACAATACATGTGTTTCTCGACGTTTTACTCCGAAAAAACATCATCAATATTTGGTCATACAATTCCCGTCAGTGTAGTCTCAAAAAAACGTCAGAGTAACTTTCAATACTGTTTCATATTTGTTATAATCTTATATGAACCAATTTCCAATGCGACGTTTCGTTCATTAAATTCCATAGTGAACTTTATTGTTTTAAATATGGGCCTCAAGTTTTTTTCATCAATTTTAGTAGCCACTGTTTTAACAAATTCAGCTAATAATTACAATACATGTATTTTTCGACGTTTTTCTCATGATCAGTGTATAGTCAAACAATTCCCGGTCAGATGAGCAACCTCAAAAAAGTAAGTACTAATATTTTTTGGGTCTAGAACTCAAAGATATACATAAACTCCAATATCAAAAGCAAATGTTATCAAGTAACAAACAGAATAAAATGTCAAAATACTCCTAACCGTCAAAGTCGTTCACGATATCTCATTAAATGTTCGAATTGCCGTCCACGTTTCTTAAACACATATTCGCTCTTGCTATAGAATCTTTATGGCAATTTTTCAGCATTTGTGGGGTTATAGCCATGCAAGCCCACCTTATTGTTTCTTTCAATTGGTCAATATTGCCAAATGTTGATCCGAATACCTTGTCTTTAATGAAACCCCACAATGAAAAGTCCAAAAGGGTCAGGTCAGGTGAACGTGGTGGCCATTTGATAGGACCATTGTTTCCTATCCATCGTCCTTGCATAGTGGTATTGAGGATATCTGCAAATATTTCTGCGATGTGGCGGAGCTCCATCATGTTGGAAAAACTGATATTTTCGCAGAATACTACTAAAATTGATGAAAAAAAACTTGAGGCTCATATTTAAAACAATAAAGTTGACTATGGAATTTAATGAACAAAACGTCTCATTGGAAATTGGTTCATATAAGATTATAACAAATATGAAACAATATTGAAAGTTCCTCTGACTTTTTTTTAAGACTACACTGACATGAATTGTATGACCAAATACTGATGATGTTTTTTCGGAGTAAAAGCTGAAGTTGTTATGAAAGTGGCTACAAAAATCAATGAAAAAAACTAGAGGTCCGTATTTACAAAAATAAAGTTGATGATGGAATCTAATGAACGAAACGTCGCATTGAAAACTGGTTTATATCAGATTATGAAAAATATGAAATATTATTGAAAGTTCTCCTGACTTTTTCTTATATCATTCGAAATGGAGACAGTGGAGCCAAAAAACGAAATTCGACTAATTTCGTTTTTGGCGAATATCTCAAAAACAACCATTGATATTTAAGATCTGAAAAAAGCTTATTATTGCCCCCCAAAAGAGGAAACTTTTTTCCCATTTAACCGACCTTGTAGGTCTCTTCGTTTCCGAGATAGCTATAGTGGGATCAACTAAAAAAAACGGCCTGTATAAACGATGATATAAAATACGGACAAAGGCTCCGCTCGGCCTAACTATTAATAGTATCAGCTGTGATAAAACTCTATTTCACCGGAATAGCGTTTTATTATAAGATCAAGCTAATGAAAAACGAATATTGAAGCCTCCTAATTTGAAAGGAGACAGTATTTCGGTTAGACATGGAAGAATTGGAAACGAATATGTTTCAAAAGGGCCATTTGTAGTTATAAAAGTTCAATACATCGACGGAATAGCAACCTTAGTTAATCTTGGCAATAATGGAGTATTGGAATCGTCACAGGTTTCAAATTTAAGAAAATTCCATCACAGGAGTGATTACTTTTGAATTTTGTACTAATTATTTGATGACTCTGTATATTGTCTTTGATTGTATCAAATGTTCAAGATAGTTATTCATATATTTTGCTATGCTAATTGTAAAAAAATAATAAGTAAACAAGAAAAGTAGAATAGAGAAATATATTCTTTATTAATTATAAAGTTTATCACACCAAGTATTCCAGAACTACTATCATATTCGATCTTGCGAATTCAATTTTCAAGAAATGGTTAAATTACTGACAAAACCTGATCATGGCTCTCCTAAAGTTATTATCATCTTTTTTGTGGTAAGTGTAATATTTTTTATTCTATTTGAAAGAAAATAAATTTGAGGTAAATACGAAACAGTGATAGAAAATACTATTTCAATGCCTTAACAGGTATACCGTCAAATTCATCTAATAAACACCGTACTCACAACATAATGAACACCTAGTCCGTACGAATAATGGTTATAGCATCACCATGTGGGCCTAGAGTGATTTGATAGTTTGCTTTCACTACACGGCGATCTAAAAATGATGCAACTACCGTCAAACTGCTGTGAAACACAAACTTGGAGGTCCCACTATTAACTTCTGATCAAATCAAAATAAGGAAATGATATACGGGCAATTGGTTATTGGTCATTTGAATAGATTTGACAATAATTTGAGTTTTCTAAAACTGTCAATTCCATTATGATGCATAATAATCTCCAAATATACACCAAGTTTTTAGGACAGGATGACTCCTTTAAATCATTCTTTCACAGAGAAACGGTAACTTGTACAAACTGCAGATAGACGAAAATTTGAGAATAATTTGTTTCGTTCAGATTTAAAATTGATTAGTTTATTTATTGTAGCCAACAATTATTTCTGTTATGATAAAAAATAATATACATAAAGTAAGATAACTATAACTTTTGCGCAAAGTTACCCAATTGAATAATAGTAATATATTGATATGAAACAAAAATGAATAAACATCAAAAATAAGAGAACAAAAAAGAGTAATAAAAATAATCTATGAAAAACAAAAAATCAAAATCTGAAATATAGGAATAGAAAAGTTAGTTGTTGAGTACAAATTCCTTGATTTTTTTTTAGAACTTAGTTTTTGTTTTAATTTCGTATAACAGATAAGGAATTTGATTAAGTCTCAATTTCCACATGAAAAGATTTTCCAAAAAATAATGTAAATTTGAGATGTGTTAAAAATTATATCCCTTTTTTCTATATCAACAAAGAGGATGAAATTGGAAATTTTTTATTCATTAATGTATTTGAAGATTATAAAAGGGCAAAATGAAGTTGCGTTTAATTTTGCAAAGTTTCTAATGATTTACAAAGATAAGATTTTGCAATTTTGCATAAATTAAACTAGAATAATGATAATTTTCAAATATTGTAGTAGGATGTCTTATTTTGAGCAAACAAAATTAAGCTTAAAACCAATTGAAGAACAACATTTTCAATGTTTTGTTGTTCCACGACAATACTACCGTTCGGTCTTTTTTTTTATTAGTTTTTGGTTTGAAAGTTAAACTAATGTCAACCATTTATATAACAAGAAATTATTCTCACTGGAATGATACAGAAAGTATGAAGGACAATTCAAAAAATACTTCAACATGAATTGCTATTATACAGATTTCCACGCATTATGTTGGATCTCATAATGTACATCAAAAATTCGGGATTGCAATTCAACAAATCTAGGAATACAACATACCGGATATCCGCGGAAAGTGGCTCGCCCCTATAACATTTTTGCTTTTGAAGATTTGGAGGATCTGCATACTGCATGAGACATAAAACTGCATCTTTTGACAAGCTTTATGCAACTTCCTGTTTCACCAAAAGTGACATAAACTTTCGATATTCAAATATGACACCCGGCATATTTTCACTTCTTTTGTATCCATGTGACAAACTGTATACAACCATGTACTACTTGTCACTTTTTGTAACCAAATATTATTTTTATTTTGAAAATCATTTTTCATTCTAGAGTGCTATGGAAATCTTCAAATCACTTATTTCAGTCCTAAAATTTTGAGGATAATACAACTTTACTGTTTTTGATCAAATTTCATTTTAAAATTTATCTTACTATTTTTTTAATGGCAACATGATGGCTCGTTGGGTTAGGAAAAAAGAGTATTTGATTATGATAATAATTTGATACTGCACATTATTAGATTTCAAACAAACTTCCGCTAGAAAACTTCAAACGATTACATTAGAAATTTCTCAAAATGAAGGATCTCAAGAGATTAAAATAAGTCAGTGGTTACTTGATAGAAATTCATAGTATATGGACACACGATTAAATTTCAACAGATTTATTGTCTACGCATGTTTCTCAAGCGAATGTAATACATTAAAATAAATTATTCTATGTTGAACATTACTTAAATACCCTTCTTATCAATTGAGGTAATTAGGACCTACCTATAATAAAAATAAAAATTGACAATACAATGTAGGTACCTGTAAATCTCAAAACATAGCTACTACTTAATTAATTGAAAAGGTTTAACAAAGGGGAACTATTAAGGTCCAATTGATCATTTAGTAAACAATTCGAATTTTTCAATTCATTAGTTTCCAAGAATTCTAAATAAATTTTTTGTTGTTAAAAAAAAAATTGTTAAAATTGTTTTTTCCGTTAACCAGCTGTCGTCCCCTTACGAACGGCAGCCCTCAAAAGTCGAAACTTGTGCGAGCCAAGGATTAACGAGGTCTTACCTTTTTACGTGCGATTCCTAGCACGATCCAAGGAGAATATCGAAAGGAGGTCCGTAATGTCACCCATCCAAACCACGGCCTCGCATAGCATTGCTTGGCTTCAGATATCGGTGAACCGGCGCTCTCCGTTCGAGCTATCCCTGCGAATTAGTCTAATACTCTTATTTTCAACATGAAGGATTTCAAAGTTTTCATCGAAGTCATGGTCTTCTTCCAAAATATGATTGGCATATGTTGAATGTGTTTTATTATTCACATAATTCGTACGGTGCTCACGTACGCGGCTTTTGAATGGTCTACCAGTCTGGCCTACATATACTTTGGAACAAGATCCACATTTCGCTATTTTCCTAAAACTCCAAAATCGTGCTGAATATCATTTTTAGAAATCATTTTGCATTAGCTCCCCTCCTTGTGGAAGATTCAACTCAACATTCAGTTATAAAAAAATTAGAGCCTTTGAAACATAGCAAAAATTCAAATATGCTTACTCTTGTGACGTAGAATCTCTTCACCAGGTACTTTTTGTTGACGTAAGTTGATGGTACTGATATCAATCTGACAACAATGGAACCACTGACATTTGATGACATTGTTAATGTTGTTCTTGTCAGTCGTGAAATTGTTATTAGAAGATTACTTTTACAACTTGTGAAAATGGAGGAAAACTTTTTTAAAGCTAGCAGTGAGAATTTGCCACCCAGAAATTATATGATGCTTCACGCATTTTTCTCTCGCAATCCAAACTATTTGAGAGTGGAGATGAAAGGTAAGAAAAAGATGAAGAAAGTTCTGTTTATTTGGAACGGAGCAAACCATATTTTGTTGTACCTACTATTGACTGTGAATGTTGTGTTGCATCCCAAGGTAAGTTTCGGTATACAGGCTGATTCACGGTGGATGGCACATTAGACGTTTCTGGTGAACCAGACAACGGATCACTTTGAAAATTTAATGGAGGGCATATTCGGACATTCTCTAGCCAACTAAAATATTTTCGACAATGCGGTGTTGCCGCTTCTATTAGAAAGCAGTAGCAACTTTGATTTTTCAAATGGAACACTCTGTATATAATATTATTTTTGGAATCTCCAACAATTGCCCGACAACTTTTCTTGATATTTCCCTATACCTATCTGTTACCGTTTTCGAAATAAAAATTAATTTCAATTTTTTTCTTCGAAAATCATGACTTCTAAAAATGCCGATATCTTTTAGTTAAGAAGTACTATGATATCGAAATTTGGTTTGGAGTTAGGTGATACTTGGACACTTCCCACACGTCAGCCTAATCTCCGTTACTTCAATACAGGGTGGTAAAAAAATACAGTTTTTTCGTATGCTTGAAAAAGTTGCTGAAATTTGATTATTTTAAATGGAACACCCTGTATATTATTGAAAATTCGGAAAGCTGCTGAAATTTGATTTCTTTCTATGTATTTCATACCTATACCTAACTAGTCAAGTTTCGGACTTATGAGCATTTATTTGTGAAAATGTCCCTTCAGAATGGTATTTCCATTCGGTATTTGGTAAGCAGGCCATGATTACTATTTCACAGTAGCGTTGTGACATTCTCCTAATAATATCGACATTTTCGTCACTTCAGAAGTTGCAAATACCTTCAAAACGATTGAACAAAGCTATTCAAACGAAGTTCTTATGAATTTGTTTATTATTTTTGGACAGTGTGACAAAATTATCAGCAGAACATGTAGGAACTTCAATGAAATGTATCCGAATCTACCGCCAATGAACCTCAAGAAATTTATACGAATTCAGAACAATTTCAATATGTTTGGATAAACTTTAAAAAAGCACCAAGAAACTTGAAATTGGAAATATTGATATGAATAATTATAAAAAAGTAAAACAATCATGTGGAATATTTCAAAATATGTTCGAATCGCTGGCCGTTCACTTCCAAGCACTTTAAAATGCGGGTGTTGACTGCTTTCGTGGTGGCAGATCTGATTTCATTGGGATCCAAATCTTCAAATGTTTGGGCAATCCTTTCTAAGAATTCATCTCTCGAACGCACGGGTATTTTGTAAACTTTTTCTTTAAACATTCCCCACAAAAAAAATGTAATGGATTTAGATCGGGTGATCTCGCTGGCCAATTCCATGGTCCCAAGCGCCTTATCCACCGATCGTCAAAAAGTCTTTCCAGTTCTGCGCTCACTTCTCTTGTGCAATGTGCAGGAGCTCCGTCTAGTTGGTACGAACTTTTTCGATATTCTTCGAGTGGCAGATTATCCACGAAACTCTCTACAGTATTCTCCAAAATATTCAGGTAGCTTATGGATGTTAATGACTCCTCGTATATCACGTACCTCAATTTGTTGTCCATCAACATGCAGAAGACATTAAAACTAAATTTTTCTTGAAATCCGGCTTCTTTTGTGACGTGAGGACTTTCACTGGACCAATAATGACGATTTTTTCTATTGAAAATCCCTTCTCTCGAAAATTTCAATTCATCAGTCCAAATAATTTTATTTAAAAAAAGTGGATCTTCTTGAATGCGTGTCAACATTTCACAAAATTCTACTCTCTGTTGAGGGTCTTGAGGCTTCATTGCTTGAATTTTGGTGAATTTATAATCATGCATTTTATGTCTTCGCAAGATTCTTTGAACCGATGAATATTTTATACCCAAATCTTCTTCAGCACTTCTTATCGATGACTCGGGAAATGCGTGAAAATATGCTAAGACATTAATCTGGTTGTTTTCAGAAGTTACGGGTCGAGGCAAGTTTCTTGGTGCTTTTAAAGTTGATCCAAATGCATTGAAATTGTTCTGAATTCGTATAAATTTCTTGAGGTTCATTGGCGGTAGATTCGGATACATTTCATTGAACTTTCTACAAGTTCTGCTGATAATTTTATCACACTGTCCAAAAATAATAAACAAATTCATAAGAACTTCGTTTAAATAGTTTTGTTCCATCGTTTTGAAGGTATTTGCAACTTCTGAAGTGACGAAAATGTCGATATTATTAGGAGAATGTCAAATAGTAATCATGGCCTGCTTACCAAATACCGAATGGAAATACCATTCTGAAGGGACATTTTCACAAATAAATGCTCATAAGTCCGAAACTTGACTAGTTAGGTATAGGTATGATATACATAGAAAGAAAGCAAATTTCAGCAGCTTTCCGAATTTTCAATAATATACAGGGAGTTCCATTTAAAATAATCAAATTTCAGCAACTTTTTCAAGCAAACGAAAAAACTGTATTTTTTTACGACCCTGTATTGAAGTAACGGAGATTAGGCTGACGTGTGGGAAGTGTCCAAGTATCACCTAACTCCAAACCAAATTTCGATATCATAGTACTTCTTAACTAAAAGATATCGGCATTTTTAGAAGTCATGATTTTCGAAGAACAAAATTGAAATTAATTTTTATTTCGAAAACGGTAACAGATAGGTATAGGGAAATATCAAGAAAAGTTGTCGGGCAATTGTTGGAGATTCCAAAAATAATATTATATACAGAGTGTTCCATTTGAAAAATCAAAGTTGCTACTGCTTTCTAATAGAAGCGGCAACACCGCATTGTCGAAAACATTTTAGTTGGCTAGAGAATGTCCGAATATGCCCTCCATTAAATTTTCAAAGTGATCCGTTGTCTGGTTCACCAGAAACGTCTAATGTGCCATCCACCGTGAATCAGCCTGTATACCCTTTTCGAGCATAGGTAGGTACAACATAGGTTTTGATATTTTTTGCTGTCACTTTTTTATACTGGTTGCTCCGTCGTATGGATGAAAGAGTCACATATCAGTACGTGTTATTCAAGAATCTATAGTATGTCAATATAATATCAGAAATGCGTTTTTCATAAACAGTACGACCCCGGACAGTTCGTACATTAAATAATGACATTAGTGACTTGACAATAGTGATAATACAATGACAATCGACAAATGCCTCCACGATTCCAACGTTGTCGGATTGTGTCAGTGACGTAAAATGTCTGTAGGAGAACACTTCTGAAATTCGAATTTTCGTAACTAAATAAATACATGCGAAAAACGATACATAAAAATTGAACAAATCCATTTTTCGATATATTTGAGATATGAAGATTTCAATGACATACATTTTGAAAGTTAGGAAATCTGCGAATTCAATTTATAAACTCCTGATTTTTCAGATTTTTGTGTTTTATCTTTATTATTTTTGATAAACCTTCCCAACGTGTTATCTGTTCTGAATGCTACTCTTAAATTTAGTTTTTTCAAAAATTACGCTGGTCCTGAGTAAGTTAAAGTTCTGTAATCATTGTCAAGGTTCCTCAAGGTACACTTCTTGGATAGCCTTTTTAACGGAATTTTGTTTAAAACCTATAAGTGTGTCTGTGGTATCAAATTAATCGTAATAAAATGGTATTTTCTCCTAACCCGACGAGCCACCATGTTGCCATTTGAAAAAAAATTAGTAATTTCAATTTTAAAATTAAATTTTACATAGCACACACATTTTGTCCGAAAACAGTGGAGTTGTATTTTTCCAAAATTCTAGAGCTGCCTCGGTGATTTGAACGAATCTATGACACTCTAGATTAAAAAATAAATTCAAAATTGAAAAAAAAAACAAAAAGTGACGACAGGGTTGTATTCAGAATGTTATATGGAGACAAAAGAACTGGAAATATACAGGGTGTCCCATTTAAAAATCGAAAGTTAAAGTCACTTCTATTGAAACCAGAAGTTGCATAAACTTGAGTAATTCGTTAAAAAAACGCAGTTTTATGTAGTGTTATGCAGATCCTCAATTCCATTACATTCAAAAACAAAAAAGTTATAGGGGCGTGCCACCTTCCGCAGACAGCCGGTATAGTCAAACTCCTAGTAACCAGGTATATTTCCAAAGCCACAAACTTTCACTGAAAATCAGTGAACTTCGAAAAAAAAAGAATGCACTAACCCCTGATATGATAAACAATCATAAAATTGATATAATTGCTGTAAATTTGAAATAATTATAAATAGAAAATGTAACATAAATCAATACTCATAAGAGAAAAAAAAGTTGAATCACAACTTACTTGTGTCAATATTTCTTTGTAAATGGGAGGCAATACGGTGGCGGGCATCGTTGTATTCTAAATGCAAGCCCAACCTGAGTATTGTGGGATTTTTCTCGATGAGCTGGGTGATTTCCATTTCTATTTTGTTACCCAAAACTTGCGACCTCTGCAAACAAACAAAAAACGTAATGTATCACCAAGTATAGCATTGAGTGTTTCTTGCACGTGATTTAAAAAAAATCAGATTTTCAATCAAAGACATTTCAAAATTCAACCTTTAATTTCAAAATAAAAAAGTCATATGTACCAAGGGTATAAATAGATGTTTATGCACTGAGGGCGACGTTTTACGAACCCGAGGGCCTCTGGCCTGAGGGTTTGTAATACAAATCAGTATTTTAAAAAAACCGGTTTGAATTAATAACATTGCCATTTTATCATAGTAGAGACTATCGTTGCTGGGTGAATGTTGACAAACGTAAATGTCATAAAATCACAATAATTTTTATATGTGTCAAAGTTAGAAGTCAAAATGAACGAAGATTTTGGAATTCCTGACGAAATTATTTCTCTTTATGCCCGCGCGGGCCATAAAGTGAACTTTATGCCCGCACGGGCATAAAGTAAAACATTATATAGTTGGTAACTAAGCAAAAAAAACACAATAATGAACCAGTATGACATAAAATAATATCCAGGCTAGACCATGGGCCATTTAGGCAACCAAGTTACCTCAACCTAAATAAAACCTTTTACCTTTTATCTATACAGAGAAAGGCTATCGAGAAAATATCTCATAGGCTGGTGCCAAAACGAATTCTACACGCTTAAAATAAGGAAAAAGTAACAGGCAAGGACCAGGTGGAGAATGTTGTAGAGGTTCAATCTTTGAGGGGAAAAAATTAAACACGAAAACAAGAGTTCTATAATGATGGGTTCTGAAACGCATAATTGAAGCATGAATCGAACATAGTTGAATTCAAATATCTTTTATTGTATTCTTGTCATTGATGGAATGGAACGTTTTCACCAAGTGTTGCTGCTGGACTGGCAGAAGATGGCAGAAATGAAGGGGCCATTGATATGATTTGAGGTTTTGCCATTATTCTCGAGAAGTGCGAATTCTTTTTATCGTCGCTACGCTATTTAGGTTTCCTTCTGGACAGAGAAGGGCTACAAACAGACCCCTGAAAGATTTCGGCTATGTTGAATTACCCGCAACCCCAAACGGTCAATGAGTTGAAACGTTTCTTGGTAGTATGTGGATAGTATCGAAGATTCGTGCCTTTTTTGCGAATATGACTGCTCCAATGACTAACTTATACAAAGGAAAAAGAAAGGCACATAAATTGAGTTGAAACAAGAAGCTGAAGATTCGTTTGTAAGTTTGAAAGAGGCACTGGTAAGGGCCCGGATCTTAGTAAGCCCAGATTTCACTAAACAATTCGTTTTGCAATGCGATGCGTCGGACGTAGGCGTTGGCTGCGTACTGACACAAGAGGGCGCTGGCGGGCAAGAGACCGTGATCGCTTTCGCCAGTCGGACCCTGACTGAGACTGAAAAAAATATACGAGCACAGAGAAGAAACTGTGCGCCGTACTGTTTGGCCTCGACAAATTCCGTTACTATGTGGAAAGGACGACTTTCAAGGTCACCACGGATCATCAAAGTTGGCTGTAGCTTCATCGCCTTAAAGTCTCCAACGGCCAGTTTTAATCCAAATAGCTTAATATGGTGTCCGTTTCAGTAGGTGTTGTGTTTGCAGTCGAACAGGAGATGTTCAAATTAATTTCAAAATCCAGACTATCTCGTTCCAGTTTGAGGATATTTTAATTTTTACGACATTGGTATAGCACCTAATAGTTCTATATGGTGGCCTTCTCAATGTGTGGTGTGTATGAAGTCGAACACGTGCTGTTGAATCTAATTCTCAAATTCAGCCTACCTCGCTTCAGTGTAAAGTTATTTTCAATTTTCCGTAATTGGTTTTACTCCCAATAGATTAATATGTTGTCCTTTTCAGTAGGTGTTGTGTTTGCAGTCGAACAGGGGATATTCAAATTAATATCAAAATCCAGCCTATCTCGTTCCAGTTTGAGGTATATAGCATTCAATAGTTCTATATGGTGGCATTCTCAATGTGTGGTGTGTATGAAGTCGAACACGTGCTGTTAAATCTAATTATCAAATTCAGCCTACTTCGCTTCAGTGTAAAGATATTTTCAATTTTCCCTCATCTGTTTTACTCCCAACAGCTTGATATGGTTTCCTTTACAATGGGTGTTGAACAGGGGAAGGAAGATGGCTGCTGGATGATCCGGAATAGCCTACTTTACAAGCATGTTCCGTCTAATTATGAAGTGAATTTGAATAACCCCGGCTGGAAATTGGTGTTACCCAAAGGACACCGTGCTGGAGCCTTGAAGGAATGTCACGAGGACCCAACCGCAGCCCACCTCGGAGTATTCAGAACTTTAAATTTTGGATTGACGTGGCCTTTACTTGATGGAAATTCATAGTATATGACACTAAGGTAAACACGATTAAATTTCCACAGATTTATTGTCTTCGCGACATGTTTCGATACACTGTATCTTTTTCAAGCGAATGTTATACATGTATACATTCGCTTGAAAAAGATACAGTGTATCGAAACATGTCGCGAAGACAATAAATCTGTGGAAATTTAATAATGTTTACCTTAGTGTCATATTCAGAACTTTAGCTCGGCTCCAAGAGTTGTATTATTTTCCTAAAATGCGCATCTTCGTGCAAAGGTATGTACGGCGTTGTAGGACCTGCAAGGCACAGAAAGCTAGTAACACAGCTCGACCACGATTCATGGGAAAACAAAAGCAAGTATCGTTTCCATGGCAAACTATTTCCGTAGACATATGGGGGCCTGTTCCCCGGTCGAAACAAGGGTTTTGTTACCTCTTGGTTGTCTCGGATTGTTTTACCAAGTTGGTTCTGATACATCCTCTGAGAAAGGCGACGGCGAAAGATATTGGAAAATATCTGGAAAATGAAATTTTCCTCATGTTTGGGAGCCCTCAAGCCCTGTTATGTGACAACGGCACTCAGTTCACCAGTAAGGAAATCAAGTCTCTCTGTGATCAATATGGTGTTAGGATCTGGTATAACGGGTTGTACCACGCACAAGTGAATCCAGTATAACGAGTGAACCATGTCATAGGAGTGGCAGTACGCTTTTATGTGTATGAAAACCATGCGAATTGGGATATATAAATTCCAAAAATCGCTTATGCCTTACTGGATTCAGTCCAGAATACTTGAATTTTGGCAGATATTTTCCCTTGGACGGTAAATTCTATGGTAAGATGAACACTCTTCAAGGGTACAATCTTAACCCTTTCAACAGGAAAGAATATGCGGCGGAATTAGAAAGGCTGCCGCTGCTATTCCGCGAAAAGTTCAGGAAAACTTAAAAAATGCCTATGAGAAAAACGCGCGCAGTTATAATTTAGGGAAGTGAGACACTTATAGATTATCCATTGGAGACAAAGTATGGAAGAAGAATTATGTGCTATCGGATGCGAAGCGTAACTTCGCTGCCAAGTTATCTCCGAAAAATGTGTTGTGTAGGGTGACGAAAATAGCCTTTAGTCTATGAGCTGGTTGATGATAGTACCAACAGGAGACTGGGGCGATGGCATGTGAAAGACCTCAAGCCGACAGAGAAAGATAACGGAACCGACGAAGACTGATATGTATGGTTAGTATGAATGTGGAGTAGGAGATAATGATATATTTCATTAAGAGAGGTCCAGTAACGGGTGTAACTTGAATTGTATATATCCTTTAGGAATTTGTATATATCCTTTAGGAATTTGTATATATCTTCTTCATAATTACGGGTTAGTTATCTTGTTATTATGGTAAAATAAGAAAAAGATAAAAAGTATTAGTACTTTTTGTATTTTTTTTTTGTAGGAAATGGGGGAAGGATAAAATTAAGGATGCAAATGATTGTTTTCTACCCATTCATTTAGAGTGCCACAACTTAATAAATTTTGGGTAAGAAATTGGAGTTATCAAAAAATTCTGTACCCCTACTGACGGGCCGACAATTACTTTTGGGGGTGAAGGGTGAAAGAAAGGATGAAGATGATTGTTTTCTACCTATTCATTTCGAGTGCCATCGCCTAATACATTTTAGGAAAAAAATTGGAAAATAAAAAAAAATCTGTACCCCTTCTGACGGCCAGACAATGACTTTTGAGGGTAAAGAATGGAAGTAAGGATGCAAATGATTACTTTCTACCAATTCATTTCAAGTGCCATCACCCAATAAGATTTCGGTAAATAATTGGAATTTTGAAAAAATCTGTACCTCTTCTGACGGTCCGACATTGTCTTTTGGGGGTGAAGGGTGAAAATAAGGATGCAAATGATTGTTATCTACCCATTAATTTCGAGTACCATTACCCAATACGTTTTCGGTAAAAAACTGGAATTAAAAAAAAATCTGTACCCCTTATGACGGCCCGACAATGACTTTTGGGGGTGCGGTATAAAAATTGAGAAGTGAAAGACTGATTTTCACTTATTCTCAACGCATGCCATGAAACGATAATTTTTCAGTATGAGTTTTACATTCTATCTAATAAGCCAAACACCACTGCCTCATTATCTTTTTTTTTTCGTTATCTGTAACTCGTAACAATATTCAGCTCGAGAATAACATATCCACCATTTGAATCGCTAATTTATTGGTTTCATAAAAGCCCAAGAGCCGTAACAGACGTGAACGCTATGCAACTGCGTGGTGTTGCCAAATCGAAAACCGTGGATGGAAAAACCGTGGCTGTTTTCACGCCCGTCCAAAAAGACAAATTTCTACAAATTTTCATTCAATTCAAATCATTTATACGCGTGAAAAAAAATAAATACTGAAAAGGTGTTTTGCCATTTTGACAGTTAATTTGAGGTTATGTCGAAAACTTTGCCATTGAACATTTTCCGCTAAGAGGTCAAGTTTTGCCGCAAATCTCAAAACACCGTTTTCAATACCGAAACTGCATCCCCATTTCCTTAAAGTTGGAACCTCAACATTTTCCACCTGGTCCTTGCCAGTTATTTTTTTTTTTTCACAAATATCATAGGCACCAGTCTATTATCTCAAGTTCAGAGAAGATTGTCAGATGACTTTGTTGCATTGAAAATATTAGAATATGAATATATTGAAAAAATGAATGAATATGAAAAAGCAGATCTTCAAGTCAACTCCTCCAGTAACTAGGTCCTCATGCTCTGTCCTGGTTAAGAGGCAGTGTCTGCTTTAACTCTAATTTTACCATGGCGTCAGGGGAGTCTTTATCTTTAAAGAGGTCGACATCAAGCTGTAACTACCAATAGTACAACATCAAAGAGTTACCAGATGGACAGGGCCGGCTTCAGAAAATGTGAAAATATTTTGGAATGCGATGGTCGATGGCGAATAAATCATCAAATTCACATTCAATACAATTTTACTATATTTTTCTTTTATCTTCTGATTTCCACGAAAAGGAAAATTCATCATATGAATTGCTATGATCACTATGAGCTAAATCATATCTTAATAATTATTGCCTTCACCAATACCAACACCGACCCTGGAGTTTCAATGATACCAAACATAAAAAGTATTAGCATGCCGGCTTGCATAGGAGGGGACAAAAATATTTTGATATGCATTATCTACTTCTTTCATGAATCTATGTCACTGTTTAAACGATCAAGTCATTATTCTCTTTTAAAATACAATTGAAAAAATAGATTCAAGAGTCTCCTCCAAATTAATTTCATGGAAAATTTCACTTCAATTTTAAAATTACAAAACATATCCCTACATGCAATTCTCACCTAAAATGTCTCAACAAGTTTAAAACTTCTCGGGTATAATTAAACCGTTTATTCGCCTTTTTATACAAAGTGACATGATGCTTTTTTATTGAATTTTGAGCAAACTTTATTATTATACATGTCTCAATTGTGATACTTGAGCAAAGCGCATTTTCTTAATGTTGGTGAGAATGGAGGCACACTAATGGAGCCATATGACTTGGATAGATCTAAGTCTCCTTCCCCCCTTTGGTACAATAGATCCAAATCAGTTTAAAAAACAGCAGTACTGAATATGTTGTATACAAAATAAGTTGAAGAAGAAATCATTATAACTAAAGTGCCGCTGCACCCGATCTACTTGCCTGATTGGTCGCTCTGAATTCCTCCACGCTCTTCTTCTTAAGCAGGGATTTGATCAGCCTCACGATGCCCGACGGAGAGATGAAATTTGTTTCAACATTCACCACCTTCAGGGTATCGTTCGTCTCGATGGCTTGAGCTAGTTTTTCAACGTGCTTGTCGGTCAGACCGGAGTTCGCCAAGGACAAAGTCTCCAAATGCGTGTTGCTGCTCAGAGCTTTGAACAAGCTGTCGAATTTTTCATCAGATATATTCTGAAATAATGAAAAAATTGCAATTGCAGATATAAGTATTATCATCTCTTATGAAGAGCACAAGGGAAAAACGATTAAAGGTAATTTTTTGCCAATTTCAATTGGTCACATAATATTTTCCTGTTTAAAAAACTGCATTTTTTAACGCATAAATAAACGGTAATATCGATAAGTTACATAGAAAACATGCATTTAAATATACACATACTCGAAAAAACGATAAGAAATTTAAAAAAATGATGATGTCTGCGTTTCAGTCCTTAGAAACAATAGAAACAACGGATTTGGTTAGTTCTAAATCAGTTGTTCCAGTTCACGGACAGCCTAAGGCTTTGTAGTTCTCCATGTTTATTTGTAAATATTTTTAATGTAATTTATATCCTTTTTATTGGAATAAACAAACTTATTATTTTTATTATTATAGTTTCTTACTTGTTAAAAATACGTAACCGAATTGTTAATAACCCGAATTTTAATTAAAAAACGCTCTCCTGAAGATTTATTGTTTTTGGACATTCATTTTCTTTCACGTATAATAGTATATTATAACATGTTTTAAAGAGAAACATTCTCAATTGAAAATTGAAACAATACATGACTCCTCTGGACATTTAATAAATAATCAACTATCTGAATATCTGAATTCTCAATATCTATCAGATGTAGTTCAATGTCCAGCCTCGCTTTAGCCGGGGAAGTAGTTGTTTTCTGTTAGATATTACAAAAAAGTAACTTCAATTTTATCGTAGGGTTTTTCCATTTCCAGAGGAGTCATGTATTGATTCAATTTTCAATTGAGAATGTTTCTCTTCAAAACATGAATCCCTTCCAAGAGAGGTTATCTTGTACGATGGAAAATAGCGACTAAATTCCAACTTTCAGTCGCAGATGATTCCTCAACTGACTTTATGAACATCCTGTTCATATTTCCAATGAAATCAATATTATAACATATTTTATTGTTAAAATTGAAAAATACAATGTGCCGAATAAGTTAAAAACTTGTCCATGATCATGTGAAATTAATGATGAGAATAATCATATATCAATTTCAATTTTCAAGTTATTCAATTCTGAAGCACAACAACTACATATTAAAAAACAAAATCGTATTATATAATTCCTTCTGAATGGTGCTTCTTTACTCATTCATGAAAAAAAATTAAATGTACAATAAATATATAATTGACATTTAGTGATCAGTACTCACTTTAGAAAATGAATAGGTGATGCATTTAATTAAGTTAATATTAAGAGGAAGACGGATGTCAGAAAGAAATAACAATGGTGTTTCTTGGTTGAGCTGACATCCCATAATACAAACATACTGAATATCCATAATATATACATTCAGAGAAAAAGAAATAGCAAAATGAACTTGAATGTGTTCATACATAATATTAGTCACATTTTGTATATACAGGGTGTCAGGTAAACCTTGAACAATATTGAAACTGGTGATAGACTAGGTCATGACTGTTCAGAATATCGGAATTTCACCTCAGTAAAAATATCACCGTTTTCGAGATAATGGGCATTTTGAGAATTTCTGGAAAATCGCTACCTAACCTTGGATTTTTGAGTGCCATGTATACAAATTGGGACGAATCCAAATATCTTTGCTGTTGAAGATTACTGATGACTGATGCTTCTAGACGTTCAGAACAGTTTTTCAGAAAGTGAAAACATTTTTCAAGAAATGAGGGTAAAATGACAGATTTGAGTTACATCAATTTTTTTTAAAAAAGTTTGACATTATTATCTGAAAGAAACATAACCGATGGGAAGTGGACATTCATTTCAAAAGAATGCTCATTTTGTCCAGACTCTACCATGGTATGAATTAGGCGTGGTTTTAATCTAGGCTTCCATCAACTTTTATTCAAGAAAAAAAGGAAACTACCCAAACACCAAAACTACGTCACAATCACACTTGACGCGCGTTTCGCCAACAAAGTTAGCATCTTCAGGAGCTAAAAGTAAGCTTTTAAGATTTTAAGATTGTGACGTAGTTTTGGTGTTTGGGTAATTAATTTTTTTCTTGATTTGTGTTCACACCAAAGGTACAAAAATATTTATTTATTTGATCAACTTTTATACTCACGCCCAAAAATTATTTTATTCAGATATTCTCAAGATAAAATGTGAAAATAATTATTAATAAAGAAGAATAGACTGCTTGGTAGTATTAAATAGTATGTCAATAAAATTAACTTTTCATGTAATTAGGCCTAATAAAATTATCGAATTTAAACTCGATTATCCGACATGGCACCGATTAATACGAATTTTTGTGATAAATGTCGCAATTGTCCAACATCCAGATTCCAACGGAGTTTCATAAACCGACAGATATACAGGGTGTAACCAAATAAGTGCAAACTTTTTTAAGAGATGAGTCCTTGTCGAAAATTAAAAACTTTTGTTTGAACAACTTGTGACTTCTGTCGTAGTTTTTCGAAATTATTCCGCTTGTTTCATTCAGTGGTATTTATTTCTTTGTCATGCCGTACATACGTTATACTCCCCGAGAATATGCGCATATGCACAACAATTATGGTGAATATGGAGGTAGTGCTACTGCTGCAGCAGCGCTTTATGCAGAACTATATCCGATTGCACAATGCCGCTCATAGAATCGCTGATTTGGGGGCTATAACCTATAACGCATTTGAAAAGGTTCTTCTTGAAAAGATGTCGTCTCTGCGTACGAGTGGATGGAAACTTAGATTTTTGTAATATTATTCAGTGCGATGTTGAATAATCGTTATTGTGGTTTATAGTATATGTTGATTCAAAAAAACGTTGAATTGGTATTTACTTCATTACATCTCATTGAATGCTTCCAAGCAGCTGATTCGTTATTACTCATAATTATTTAATCATTTCATCTTGGTAGGATAAAAGTTAAAGACATTACTGACAAAGTCTAATGGAGTTGATTTTAGCTCAGAATAACATAAAAAAATAATGATCGTATGTTTTATACCATAGTAGAGCCTGGACAAAATGGGCATTCTTTTGTAATGAATATCCAGTTCTACTTGGTTATGTTTTTCAAATAATAATGTCAAACTCTTGTTAACAAAATTGGTGAATCTCAAATCTGTCATTTTACCCTCATTTCTTGAAAAATTATATTGTTTTCTGAAAAACTGTTTCGCACGTCTGAAAGCATCACTCATCAGTAATCTGCAGCAGCAAAGATATTTGAAATCGTCCCAATTTGTATACATGGCATTCAAAAATCCAAGGTGAGGTAGTGATTTTCCAGAAATTAAAAAAATGCTCATTATTTCGAAAACAGTGAGATTTTTACTAAGGTAAAATTCCGATATTCTGAACAGTCATGACCTGGTCTATCACCAGTTTCAATATTGTACAAGGTTTACCGGACACCCTGTATAAAAACAATAGCAACAAAATAAGTAGGTACCTAATACTAGTTATTTAATCAACTAGTGTTTTATTGAAGGCTATTAATAATCGAGATATTTTAACGGGGTGAGTGAATACTATTTCACATACAAATAATTACCCAAATTGTCAGAATTCTCAACCAACCAGTATTTGATTTTATTTTTAAATCCCGATAAACTAGCTTTTTTTCTCAAGAAACTGGCAATTTCTTACAATTTTTTTTAAATGGCATGTGTTCATTATCTGCCATAGAAATATCCCTTATTGCAGTTTAGATGTTGGCTGCTATTGTTTAACTAAAAAAGGCCACATTTTAAAATGAAAACGGAATTTCATAAAATGGTGATATTTCCATAGCAACGCAATTTATCAAAAATATTTCAAAGGAGTCTCGAGGTATCGGCCCAACAATTCACCCAATATCTAAAAAAAATTCTAGGGTCCCTCACATTTCCCAAATTATTGGTCAAAAATTTGAAATGTTTCCGGCTCTAAATTCTCACCCTGTACAAAGAGAACGAATTGCAAAAAAAAATAATCCCGACGCCAATGACGCAAAGAACCAAGGATGACGATTTCCACCTTTGGTTGAAAAACCAACATCGGCCAAGAAATGTCCAAGTTATAGCTAGTCAAAATTAGGCAATTTTTTGGCTGTCCCACTTCATCTGGCAAGTAGTTTATATTCTCAACTGCACAAAATTATCAAACGGTATTATAATCAATCACCTTAATATTATTCCAGTTCAAGTCAATGAATTTACCCTCATCATCTTGAACTTTCTTTATGGTCTCTTCTGGATTTGTCATATTGGGCGGATCCATGGGGTAGATTTTTTGTTTTGAGGCTTTCGTGATGCCGTCCCATCCCAAACCAAGCGGTTGTCCTTTGTTTAGTAGTGATGCATGGTACTGATCTTGGTTCATCATAGAATGAAAGCCAAGAATAGCTGAAAACATAAGAATGTTGAAGGTCAATTGCATGCTTATGGAGATATTTATTTACAAATAGGAATACAAACGGGACTAACCCAAAACAGTATTCACAGATAGATGATTTCTCAATATACAGAATCTACATATAATTTTAAAGTAAAATTACCGGAAATTACAAAATTGGTGATAGATATAGAAAATGACAGAAAAAAAACAATTAATTATAATTATATACAATATTACATTTTCATTGACATTGTTTTAATGGTGAATTTGTAGTTTATTGAAGTTCATAGTAAACATTCTTTTGTGTATTTAGATAATTTGGATTGTGGTTAGTGCATAGTATTGTTAATTATCAATGAATTCTCGCAAAGAGTGAATGAAAACGAACATGAAAGCGTACTTATTCAATTGAAGTCTGTGAAGCAAGAAAGTGTTTTTTCAAAATATAGGAAAATTTTGACAATGAGTAAGAGAAAATATCAATATTCATGGAATTCGATAAAGCATTATATGATATGTTGCATCTATGCATGGGAGAGTTCAAAAAATAATTTGTTTGCGATTGTTCGTAACGGAAAAGATGCTGATGCCTAGTAGTATATGTAGCAGCATTAAGATAAATGTTACCAAGGATGGCAGGCGAATCAACTGAATTGTCAATGATTTTGATGAGGAACTTCACGTCTGAAATTTTCCTTCTGTTCTCCAGTGTTAATATATTCAACTCATTTCGAACATAGATACGGTTGTTGGGTTTGGATGGAAAACATTTTTTGTTGACATAATCTAAGAATATATTCTGAACCCTTTCAAGTTTTTTTTATGTAAATCACGTATCCAGGGTTCCATATTACGGAACCATAACCAAAGAATACACCAACTAACAAGAGGCGAATTAAAGCGGTTTTCGTGATCAAAAATTTTAGAGCGCATGCGCGATTTAAGTAGTTTAACTGTCAGTGTCAATCAGCCACTTCCGGTCTCATAATTGTGTCGCAGTGTTGCCGGTTTAAGAATAATTACTGGTATTTATTTACCGTAATACTAGAGGAAATATATGAGCTAAGATCCTTGAGATATAAAACGAACATGTTATAGGTACATACCAATATAATAAACTCATCAAAATCTCTCAGACATTGCAGGAAATGCTATCCTAAAATTATGCATAGAATCAAGTTCAAGTTTGTCCAGTAATTTCATCTTGACCTGTTGGCAACACTGTCTCTTCACTCAAAAATAGTAAACATTGTCAAATATTACATTTTCATTGACATTGTTTTAATGGTGAATTTGTAGTTTATTGAAGTTCATAGTAAACATTCTTTTGTGTATTTAGATAATTTGGATTGTGGTTAGTGCATAGTATTGTTAATTATCAATGAATTCTCGCAAAGATGGATTTTTTTGTATATACCGCGGCTGTAACTCAAGAACAGGCGGAGGTTTGAGCATTTTTTCAATACCCAATGATCGTGTTAGGTATGTAGAAAAATCGTTGATATTTACTGAAAACTCATTTATCTTTATTTTTCTAGAGCTGAAGTTTGGTTGAAAAACTACAATAGGCTAAATCTTATTGAGAAAAACATCGAGGCTTTACACAAAAATTACAAATTGTGCGAGCTTCATTTTCAAGAAAAATAGGTATATTTGTAATAGTGGAATTACAAAAACTCTATACCAGCAAGCATATCCTACTGTGTTTTTACATCTGAAACACAAGGACGAGTTTGATTTAAGAGAAGAACCTTCCAAGGAACTGGTAATACTTGAAGGTGCGTATTTATAGTTTCAGCATTACTAGTATTTAAAATATATCTGGTGATATGTATGATTTTTTGAGTTTCGTAGGTAATACTACTTCATTCTCAAAAGAAGTAGCGTCAGCACAAAGTGAAGAATACGAAATGGAATCATCAAGTCAACCTCAAATGATTTCAGGTAATTTCACAAGTTAGATATAGACTTTAAGTGTGCTTAACTTGTTGGACAGTGTCCGATTTCTTATAGAATGATGTTATTACAGCACGCTGATTCGCTGAATATTATTCTTTATACGTATAAGAGGGGAGAGATTGAGTGGAAGAAAGCACTTGTTCAACTCTTAATTGAGTTGATCCAGCGCTAACTGTGCCTCTTGATAGGTAAGAATGATGTAATCATTTTAATAATATTACACTGAATTTTTCTCATTACCTATCAATAAAAGCAATAATTATTATTAAGTGATAATCAGAGAGGGCTGGTTCAGACTAAGAATAACTCATGACTGTGTGAAACAAACATGATTCTTCAGGTTATGACAATTGCGCTAGGATTACTAATATGTTGAATGACAATTAGGACTCCGTATTGTATATTGTCTTACTGCTAAATGCAGTCAAGGACCTTGGGCAGTGTTGTGTTATTTTTGACACATAGTAACACTTTGCTGTACTGCATTCATACAAAATTGTAAACTCCAAATTGACAGTTTCAATATAAATACATTTTCAGTCCAATATTAATTTATATTCACATATGATTAATCTCCTTCAATATTTCAGATGTACCAGTAACAACATCGGAGCTGTTTAATGCTCATAATTTAGTTTGTGTTTCATCAACCAGTAATCCATGTACTCTAGGATTATCTTAAAGCATGTCGACACAAACTATACAGCCCAGTTGAGTACAAGCTCCCCAAGAAAAAATAAGTTGCTCAGGAAAATCCAATGTCTGAAGTTGAAGATAAATAAACAAAAGGCGACATTGAAGAAAAAATCGGAAAACGAAAAATATAGCCTATCTGATTTTAATAAAATGTATGATATAATTTCAAACAAGGCACAAATAGTTAGGTCATTATAAGAGCCTAGGTATTCCTATGAATGAATCTTGCAGAAACTCGTTTATAAAGTATAACATTTTTAACGTTACTCATTTGGTGAAGGTAAACTGGCCTACAATAATTTTCCTAACCTCGTGACTCTCAGAATGTACAACTTACTGCCAGTCACTATAAAAACTGTAAAACGTTGACCATTTTTAAGAATAGATTAAAGGACTATGTAACTGTTTTTATTGTATTTATTGTCTAGAGGAATATATATGCCCATTTAGTTTGTAGGTGAATATCTATGATTCGTATATAATATGAAATGTAATTTTCAAAAGGAAAATAAAGTTTAATTATTTATTTTGTTGTTTTTTCCAATTATCTATCAAATTACAAGAATTTTAAAAGCCTATTTATTGAAGTTCTTGTTTCTTTAGTGTTAGTCAACAATTACCTAATGATGATTCCATCTCTAGACTATTTGGCAATAGTAATTAAACTAGACAATTGCTTCAAATTTACTACCCAAAATGAAAGAAATGTAAAATTTCATTAAAATTCTTACAATACATGTGTTGCTTGAAAGACTAAAATCGAGAATTGTTTTTGAGTTGATTAAAGTTTATTTGTTAATCTATATCTTATAGCCTACCAATTGTAGCCATTTCAATTTATAGCATTTTTGGTGTGGTTTCAGGAAAACTGAAGGAAATACTAAATTCATAACTTCAAAAAAAGTTCGTGCCTGTATCAATTTCATTGGTATAATTTAGATACTTCAATTTTTGTGTCTATCAAAATCACGATTTTATATCAAAGTGCAAGTTTTCTGTTAAAATATTAGTGAATTTGGATATCAGGTATACATTTACGAAATTAAATAGTAAAAGTTTGTCATCAACTCATTCCGTCAATTATATTAAATTTTGTCACAACAACGATGTTTATCAACAGAAATGTTTTTCTTGGTGTAGTTCGGTTTTGTGAGAATTTTAATCACTACTTGTGGTACTTTTAGTGTATCAGGTAGTTTATCTTTCAATGTTGTCACGTATTTCCGCTCAAAATCGTGTGTACTCAACATCAAAGGTTCCGACATAGCTTTCGCCTCTTGTTAGTTGGTGTACTCTTTGCCATAATTCAAAACACTATTGACGTATGACATATAGAGAGTACGGAGAGTCTGTGTATTTTTAAATTCACGACAAGTTCTCATAATGAAACCTAACATTATATGGGCCTTTTTAGATATGTAAAATATATGCTTATCAAAAAGCATTTTAGAATCAAATATTATTCCTAGGTCCTTTATTTCTGTGACGGTTTTCAAGGGTAGAGAACATATTTGATAGGAGTGATTTAGAATACTTTTTCGGCGTCCAAATGAAATATGGTAACACTTATCAAAGTTCAGGTATAGACTATTTGCATCGCAGTAGACATGTAAGTTATTAATATCCTGTTGCACGAGTATGATGTCGTCAGCATCAGAAATTGGGTGGTATATTTTTAGATCGTCCGCATACATTAAAAAGTTGGCGAATCGGAAACATTGAGAGATATCATTAATGTAAATATTAAATAGGAGAGGCCCCAGATGAGATCCTTGAGGAACCCCAGAGGTGATTTGGTGATATTCAGACTTGTTGTTACCGATTGTTACCGCTTGACAACGATCGGTTACATAAGATTCAAGCCAATTTAGTATATTGCCATTTACCCCGACTCCAGCAAGCTTCCGTAGAAAAACTGAGTGATCGATTTTGTCAAATGCTTTGCTGAAGTCGGTGTAAATAGCATCAACTTGGTGCTTGTCATTGAGGCTATGCAGGATATACTCAGTATATGTGAATAAATTGGAGTCTACTGATCGTTTCTTCATGAAGCCATGTTGTTCAATATTAATTATGTTTTTTAACGTCGAAGAATAGGTTATCGAAAATAATAGACTCGAAAGTTTTTGCTATGATGGACAATTTTGAAATCGGTCTATAGTGTTTAACGAGTTGTTTATTACCAGATTTTAAAATTGGGATTATGTGAGCTTTCTTCCAAACTGACGGAAATACACCCTCTTCAAGGGATTCATCGAAGATTATATGAAGTGGTATTGCAGTATATTCAGCACAGTACTTGAGGAGTGTTGTAGGTAGTTCGTCTAGTCCCACACCTTTGTTTGAAAGATTTTGAAGTTTTAGAAGAATAGATTCTACAGAAATGTTATAAGAAGAAATGTTGTTATGTGATTCTTGCTGTGTTACATTATGAACTGGAATATTTCTTCTGGGATTAAAAACCGAGAGAAAATATTCAGAAAACATTTTGCAGATTTCAAAAACAAAATATAACATTGATATAATTAAATGCAATACAGTCAACTTCAATTGATATGCGGTTCAACATAGTCATAATGATAAAAAATAGTAATATTTCATAAAAGTTACACCTTACTTTCCAAAAATAACTAAGGAACCGTTTATGTAAGGAATTTCTCATTTTTGAATTGCTAATTTACATTCTGACTACAACTCAGTAGTTATCAACTGATGAACTTTACGTGACACTCTATATTCACGGAGATTATAGTTCATATATCCAACCATGTGTGACACATTATTTTCTATATTTAACATTTGTTCAACATATTCAGAATAGATACAACAAAAATTTCCATTCCAAATTAGAAGCAAATTGGTTTTTGTATGAAATCTTTAATGACAGTAAGCATTAATTCGTTAAAATATAAAAATTCAAGTTTTTGACAGAAACTGAAGTTTGATTGATTATCCATTTGATTCATACCTGACTGATATGTATCAATGCATTTAATTAATGAACAAAAAACAGTGATTATCGTTAAGGGTCAAGTGGATGTGCTAGATTGCTTAGAACCTGATTTCTATAAAGCATTGATAAACGTAGATTGCTTTTTATTTTACTGATAAAACTTAGCAATTTTCACTGAGAACCAAAATATAATAATTTAATTGTAATGTTATTGCATTTTGGGGAGTATCCTGTAGTCATCGTTTACAGACTATCCTAATTCTACAAAAGCGTGCCCTGCGGTATTTAAGCAAGGTGCCATATCTGGATTAATTTCGACCTCTCTTACTTTAACGTTCTTTAGCCCTCCTAAATAAGAAACGTATATCGTCAGGTGGCAGTGCGTGTTCTCCGGATAAAATAAATACAAACTACGCCTCACTTCTAACTGGCGATTCTCGTAAGATACAGGTCCGAATCAGATAATTCGGTGCTCGTTCTTCAAAACTACATATCTAGATTAAAACCTGTTTGTTTTCGTGGTAATCTGAAAGTTTGCACGACAATTTCAAATGACTGAATATAATGGAATCCAGTCACACAATGGTGGATGTGAATAAAACAAATTTTGAGTAAATGCTTATACTTTCTTGAGACAGACTTATTCATTTCCCACATAAATGAAAGGGACAAATACATAGTATAAGGATTTGCTAGATTTTATTCACTACACCCAATGTATCAACAATTGAAAAGATATTTTAGCAAAATCTGTTTGAACTATCTCGGAAATGTTTTGAATGTGAATTTTAAGATGGAAGTATACCGCAAAAAGAAACAGATATTGACGTCTGAAATATCAGATGAAAGGTAATAAAACATGACATTCATGCAGCACAAAATAAATATACAACGCTGACGTAAACAGTATATTCTATTATTTTTTAAAAATGTATTGGACTATAATTACTTTTATGGGATACTTGTTTTTCTTATTACACGTTTCATACTAATTTGACATGTATGCTAGATGTAGGTATGTAATGGAATCGTTGAACAAAATTAACACTTGCAGACGTTTTAATGATTTGATATTTGAGGTGAGGTGAGGTGAGGTGTTTACTGTTCATAATTCCAGTAGCAGGTATGGGTACTCCATTACAAATGTTTAAAAAAAAAACAAAAAAGCGAGATTTGTGATTTGGTTTCTGATTCGACACAAAATGGGAGTGTGCAGGTTTTCGGGGTCGTAGATTATTAATCTTTCCTTAAAATTAATAATTTCAAAATGGCGTACGAGATTTGTGATTATGGTCAGATTCGATTCAAAATTTGTCTGTGGCTTTTTCTAGCTCAGAGATTATGAATCTTGTCAAAATTGATGAGTTTGAGATGGCGGTTCCAAGATGGCGGACGAGTTTTGTGATTATGTCCGATTCGATTCAAAATCGGTTTTTGGGTTAAGAGATCCTGATGATTTCTGTTAAAATTCGTGAATTCTAAATGACGGAAAAGTTTTGTAATTTCTGAGCGGGATCTAAGATTATAACCTATGTAGTGGTTTCTGGGTTCGAAGATAATGATTTTTCTGTCAAAATTCAGGAATTCAAGATGGCAGACGAGTTTTGTGAGTTATGGTTGAATTCTATATAAGATGGTATTTTGAGGTTGGTGATTTTGTGAGTTATGGTCGTATTCTGTTCAAAATTACTATTTAGGTGTAAATGAATGCATTCATTTGAATTGATTCGAAAATATAAAATCAGATGTGGAATCATGAATAAAAAATTTAAAAATCATCAGTTATCAGATTTTGACTTTCAAGTCAGTTATTGAAAATAGTCACCAATGAGATCTGATCCCAATTTTCTTGAAAACTATTTTCTCGATTTGAATGTAATTTTTTGCAGGAAAGGTCCATAGTTTAGGTACATATGTCTTATTCCATATAAAGGGTGAAACAATTGTGATGTGAATTGATACAACTGTTAAAAATAAATTAAACAATGTTTTAGCTAGATGTTTTATTCTAATATACCTGAATATTGATACAAATTAACTATTTCTTTATTTTTTACATTTCTTTCTCTACCTCCAAGAACAAGAAGCATATATCCCTAATTCTCATTCCTCTAGGAACATGCCCGTCCGATATTTCAGGTTACATAAAATGTTTTCAGCTTTGGAAGCATTATTGATTCCCAGACACAAACGTCTCTGTATTTTTTTACATTGAAATCATTTCTCGTATATATCTATAACTCAATCGCAAGTTGTCCGTGAATTTGATGAAAATAATTGTGATTCTTCTTCAACATCATTATTGAAAATAAAAAATTGGAGTGAATAAATTCGAATGTTCACAATTCTCGATATAAATGCCTCCAAAAAACCAAACAAAGCCGTAACAATCACCTGGTATCAAGTCAATGTTTCGTTTGTTTATATTGTCGCGTTGCCCAATTGAAACGTTCAAGAAGAGTTCGCTGTAGCTTTTCAACTTCAAAGGAACATCAAAAACTCCGCGCCGCCCAAATAAACCGTTGTATCGGAAACCAATGTAGAACGAAGTTGCCGATATGGGAGTCACAAGAACAAGTTATTTAGTAATATGCGTAAAAATATGCCATTAATTCCGAAATTCTCGCTAAATAGTCCTGACGAAGTGGAGAGTGTATTTCCTGATAAATAAGAATGGAAAAATGTTTTTAAGACAAGATTTTATTCAAATGCACTGAAAACGGTTATTTTCTTTAGATCATTCGTAAAATATGTCATATTGAATTATTTAGTTTTGAAAATCTCATCTCCTACTCCAAAAACTCCTAGATACAAATTTTGAATAGAATCTGACCTCAAATCTCGGGGACAAAAAAGTCAAAATCACCGATCCAAAGAACCCCTACATTCTAATTTTGAACGGACTCGGACAATAATTATTCGTTCACCGTTTTGTAGCTGTCCTTTCGAATTATCAAACAATGACAAAAAATCATGATCTCCGACCACAAAAATCCCTATACCTATACCAACTCAAAATAGAATCAGACCAAGAATCAGAAATTTCGTCCGCTATTTTGGAGCCGCTACATTGAATTATTAAAAAAAATATAACTTCCCAAACCCAAAAGCTTCTATATACCAATTTTGAATGGAATTTTGTATCAGAAATCACGAAACTCGTCCAACATTTTAGAGCCGCCTCTTGGTTTTTCCTAATATAAAAATGTTATGGAGTATTGTCTCTCAAGTGATGAACACATGTTGAAAAAAGCTATTAATTGAGAAAGTTATAATATTCCATAGTTTCGATTGACCCGAATGAGTTTTATTTTTTCCCATTCCCGATCCGACCCTGTGCCAGATGTCATACTGGCTATATGATACTCTCTCTTTTCCTCACCAGTCGTGTGGGAGGAGCAACCTGAGGGGCGTGTCATTTAAAAGAACTTCAGTTCTATTTCTGAATCCAGAATTGTAAGTAATAATTAGTTTTCACTGGTCGACGGCTGAACCAAACCTTCATTAGTTGTCTTTGATAAAGCTGGAGATTTCTCATTTCAAATGGAATAAAGCAAGGAAACCCATTTCACGAAAACAAACATTTTTGTAAAATTATTTACAAAAAAAATTAAATATCTAGGATAAAAATAAGAAAGTCGTTTAACTAAGTGAATGATAGACTTCGATACTGAAATGAAACAACTCCAAAATATTCGTTAGTTTTGATGGTGGAATTGAACGAAAATGCTCAAAAATTGGGGAAAATATGCTTTTCATTCATTTAAAACTCAAAAAAAATTTGTTTCGTTATTTTTATCTTCATACAATCATACAACCCTTCACCACTCAGAAAAAAATATCGTTTCTGACTCCCCTTTTTTCAGGGATAAAGACCCTTAAGAGCCCCATACTACAGACTTTTTATCTGACGATAGTTTGATCGGGTTGGGCTATAAGCGCGCACACTGACCCAAGTAAACTGTCGGGTTGGTTGTGGGTGCGCACACCAGACAAACAGTCGGCCGACTGCTTTGAAATAATTTTCTAGTTACTTTTCGGACTTTCGGTATTTGAAGAGAACAGTCGTATAAGTTAGCAGTAATCACGTGGTAATGAAGATTAATAAAACATTCCATAGAACTATTATTATTGCTATTATACAACGGAGGAGAACGACCAAGAGGAGAAATCGGGAATATTGGGTGCATCCCATCTACAGCGATGGATTTTTTAAATTTGAACGAGGATTGAAACCAGTCATGGTCACCTTATCCGGCCTGTTTGACACATCCCATAAGGTGGTGTGAGAGTCCCCTGATTCCGAATTGAATCCCCTTCAGGTATACCCACTAATCATTCCATCTCGTGCGTGGTAGGCTCGTCCAGCCACCCAGGCTGACCCGATGACACGTAGGCTGAGATGTCTATTGTATCTTACCATACCACTTTCTCGGGCCAACAGAAAAATTCTGCAGTCGCTAGGGTTTCAACCAGCGACCGGCTTTAACCACTCGGCTACATGGCTCTACATTCCTAATTACTAGATTACCGTACATATCCAGTTTTAGTGAACGAGTCGGCCGACTAAACCATCGGCAGTGTGCGCGTGACTTCCACGCCATACTGATTAAGCAGTTGGCCGATAGTTTGCCGATTGTTCAGTTTGAAGACAATCGTAAAGCCCATCAAACTTATTTGTCGGCCGATACCAAATCGGTATAATGTGCGTACTTTCATACATGTTCATACTGATTAAGAGCCCGATTATGTCGGCCGATAAAAAGTCTGCAGTCTGCGGGGGCTCTAACATAAAATTCTTGGAGTTATTGCAATTTTTATGCCTGTAACTTTGTTTGATACACAATCATAAAACAAAGTTCTCTATTGACAGCATGTCTTCTGATCATGGTACCAGACAGAGTAATGATTTGAAACTTCCAATTCCTAAAAGTACACTGTCTTATCAAAAACTCGATATTTTATAATAGATGTGAGATGTTTAACCACCTTCCAATAAATATTAAAAGTATTTCTGGAAAAACTATTGAAAATAAAATTGAAATTGCCGACGCTTTTGCCACATACTTTGCATCATCTGCACCAAATGCAATCCAAGCTTACTTTGGCTGTGATACTTTCGATCTCTCTACAAAAATCCAGGTTGACAAAACATTTTATAAATCCCAGTGGATGCTTCTGAAGTGATGACAGCAATCAACTTCGAAACTTCGAAAAACGTTAATACAGTGGGAACTGATTGGATTTCCACAAAGGTTATAAAGACAATAGGGCATCTTATAACTGACACTTTCTCTGAACTTATTAACGAATCTGTTCAGCAGGGTACCTTCCCCATTGATTTGAAAACTGGAGTTGTTTCGCTGATTATTATTTTATGGAAAACTACCGGCAAATTACAGTACCTACAGTGCTCTATAAAGTGTTTGAAAAACGCATCTATAAAAAGATGCTTTCTTTTCTTAATAAATATTACATACTAAGTCCATCTTGGGCTACCTCAGGGATCCATTCTGGGCCCTCTAATATTGTTGCGCTACATAAATGATATGCCCACAGTTTCAGGAAGAATTGGCTGTTAACCTGAATATGTTATCGAGACATTTTACATTATAGTGTAGAAGTAATTCCCTGTTTATAAACTCTGTTAAAAGTGTTTGAATGCAGTCTCACTCAAAAGCGGCGGCAATTACTAATGAATACGTGGTAAATATAAATTACGAAAGAATGAAACTGTATTCATCATCAAAACTTTTTGGGTTACATATATATAGACTGGGAGATGGTGACAGATTTCAGTTGATGATTTTCTCGTTTATGCCTTTGAGACCAGTAAAAAATATGAAAATTCTGACCAAAATGAATATTTATGATACAAGTTCGTGAAGTAGGACTTCTTTGTATGAGCGTGAAGTTTGTTGAATGAGGCGCAGCCTTGAACACAAATCTGAAGTTAAAAAGCCTCGCTCTCCCTTAATTTTTGATTTACGACCAATCAAATGTCACAAAAAGGGTATTTTCAACTGCAGGGTTCGTAAATATTATGATATTTATATAAATATTAAAATATCGGATATATATATATATATATATATATATATATATATATATATATATATATATATATATATATATATATATATATAAGTGAAAATAGAGTATATTTCGTTTTAATTCCGAGAGTTCTAACCTTTGACAGCTGTTTCGTGCTAACGCACTCATCAGAAAGGATTTATGGAGCTCTCGAAATCAAAACGAATCCACTCAAGAATTAATACCGTGAGGCCACACATACTATAACAGTAAGTTATTCATGACATCTACAGTCACTAGTTGAAACTTAATTTGACACGAACCAAGGAATCCAAAAGTAGAGGTTTGTCCACAAATTGACAGACAGCCAACAATTCGTTGTTCTGACCAACCCAAGGTTCAATCAAGTTTCTAATACGTTATGAGGAACGCAAGCAGAATCTAAGTGAAAATAGAGTATATTTCGTTTTAATTCCGAGAGTTCTAACCTTTGACAGCTGATGAGTGCGTTATATATATTGATGTATAACCGATATATATCAAATTTGGATATTTATTAATTTTTTTTGATATAGAGAATACCAAAAGTAGAAACATTTATTTGTTTATTTTTAAACAAAAAAACCAAAAGTGAACACCCCCTTCGGATTTATCACAAGTGAGCAAATGTTTTTCAATGCGAAAATAAATTCCTTGCATTTATTTCTTACATTTCTTGCATTTAGTCCATTTCCCAGTATCACTGGCTCCATCTGCCAATTCAAATTTTACCCACACCGCACTTTTAGTTTTGGGCATATTGTTTATTTCTATTTTGATCAAATGCACTTTGCACCTATTACGGCTACAACGTGAACTGCGTTGGTTAATATGAACAGAAAAGCAGACACACGCGACCGCGACCGCACATAGTAAGGGGATTCACACATCAAATAAATGGGATTCCCCAACAATTAACATCAAACCGAATGATTAGGGAGTTCCCACACAGATCTCTCTTGAATTTATGAAGAGATTTCAACCTATTCATCATAGTAATTTACACTGAGTGATATATATGGAATTCCCCGACAATTAACATCATACCGAATGATTAGGGAGTTCCCACACCGATCTCTCTTGAATTTATAAAGAAATATCAACCTATTCTTCATAGTAATTTATACTGAGTGGTATATATCCATGATATTAACGAATAAATGTCACGATATATATATATATCAATGATATTTATCCTATATATATATCAAGTGATATATATCGGCGAACCCTGTTTTCAAGATCAAATTTCTTCCACAAAAAGCAACCAATACGCGTTTGCTTTATATCAGCATGATCTAGACACATTATTTCAGGCATTTTTGATACAGTTTGCAGTATTTCCAACTTTCCGCGAGTTCGGTAAATGAATCTGACAGCTCGATTCAATCTGTAGGCGTGGTTTCTCTATACTTGTAGTGGAAAATGAAGCAATCAGATTGAATCGAGCTGTCACTGTCAGATCTGCATTTACGGAACATAACCATACATTCGATGGATTTCGTTTATTGGCAGTAAGTAATGGCAGTATGACAGATATGGACAACAAACGGTCGTGTTCCGATACTCCTGTATAGTACCCAGTGCCCAGTGGATATGGTCTTTCCGATTTTACTGAAATTCACTAGATAGTTTCTGCACTACCTCTCATGAATCCCTGTTAGAAGCTAAAAATTTACTAACATTAAGTGGAAACAAATGTTCTTCAGAGGTAACTGACATTCGACTAGGTATATTGTGGAAAAGAGTATTGAATTTTTATTTTGATATTTTAGTATATTTTGAATTTGTACCTTTCTTGGGATGCTTCAATTGTTGATAAATTAAAGCAACCTAAATGAAGGTACAAATTCAACATGTACTAAAATATCAAAATGAAAATTCAAAACTGTTTTTCCTACTATATAGACTAATGTCAGTTACCGCCAATGGACTTAGCACGGTAGTATTCTTTGATGAAGGTGTATAGCAAGAACTTCACGCGAGCGAAGCTTTTCTACTACTATTTATCTACTACTTTTTCATCTTTTTTTCTGGTGAAGATCCATAGCAAGAAACACGAGAGCGAAGCGAGCGCGCCTGGCCGACATTTCGCAATCCCGCGCGCGCGGAATTGCGAAATGTCGGCCGACGCGCGCTTTTCTACTACTATTGTAATTTATTCCCTCCACTTTTTGTAGAAAGGTTCATTCCTTATTTCTTGGTGAAGATCCATAACAAGAAACACGCGAGCGAAGCGAGCGCGCTCGGCCGACATTTCGCAATACCGCGCGCGCGGAATTGCAAGCGGAAGGCAAGCCTTGAACTATTTGGAATATCTCACCTGCTAAGTCTATTATTTCATCTTGTGTTGCTGAGGAAAGAGCCTGTTCATACTCGTCTCCTAAATCTACTGCAATTTGTTCATCAGCTTCCTGTTCTTTCACTGGAGGTGGAGGAGGTATCCACTAGAATATGACATAAAATATAAAGCACAACATGATGCAACATTGGCTAAAATGAAACAAATAAAAGTAATGTTCCTGGTGTTATATGTTAATGTTAGAAAACACTTTGTATGTTCAACTGAATATTTGAAAAAATAGTAGTCTGCCAGGCAATGTCAGATTGATAGATATGTAAAGATATTCAATATACAGATTTGAATTATTATTATTAGAGTTTCAATACATATTGTCACATCACATCAAAACACCTGGTTTTGAAAATAGTCTTTTCTGTGCAAGAGATAATTTCAACGCCCCATATTTGCAAAACTGTTAATTTTTTGGGGTTGGCGCAATGGTAACATTGGTTTGGTATCATATGAACTACATCCATCATGCCAAAAATTTTTAAAAAATCTACCAAGACCCAAATTCCATAAGAATTTTGAGGGTTTTTTGTTACCAAAATTGTCAAATTCTGAAAAGCTTGTGGAGAAAATTATTTCTTTTTCAACCACGCTTGTGTGGCGTTATTATTTCAAGGTTTTTAATTTCAAAAGTAGGCTCTTCAGGTAATTGTGACAGTTTCCATGGCAACAGTACAACAGTATATTATTAGTAGAATTCTTCTGGACTTCCATTGTCTAGAAACAAAGAAAATAAATTCTTTGCATGTGTGATTCAAGACGTTTCAACAGTTAACATCTACTGTCATTATTAAGTGTGTGAATGCGACAAGTTATATCGGATACTTATTATATAGCATTCAACTAATGTACCTGCTATAAAGGTAATTATGATCTTCGAGGGGTCTCTCTCAGGTCATCAATGTTAATTAATGTGATACAACGACTTTTTTGGCGAGTGTTATTATTGATGACCGATCTTGACACAGAGTATTGATTGAAATCTCAATCGATCTAGCTGAGTGGCTTACACACATTCCGAATCTCTATGCCCGGCTGACTGAACACGTAATTATTCTGAGTATAAGCCGACTCTATAAACTTTCTCTTATACCAATTCTGTTCTTTGTGGATAACTTCGGCTTCCGACCATGCGATGCTGTGCTGATTAGTCCATACGTGATCTGCTATTCCCGACTTCGCTGTTTCTCCTCGCTCAGTATTTTTCTTGTGTTCACCGATTCTCACATTTAGTGGTCTCTTAGTTTCTCCAACATAATCCATCCCACATTCACACGGAACACGGTAAATGAAGTTTTTGGAGTAACTATTCTCGTTGGGTGGTCTCATTTTTGTGAGTTGGCTACGAATGGTATTACTCGATCTGAAGCATTGGTATAAGAGAAAGTTCATAGATCGGCTTATATTCAGAATAATGACGTGATCAGTCAGCCGAGCATAGAGTGGAAGCCACTTATCACTCAGCTAGATCTATTGAGATTTCATTGAAAACTCTGTGTCAAGACCTGTCAAGATCGGTCATCAAAAAGCCATATTTTCTCGTGAAAGTATTTCAAATAAATTCAAAACATTGTATTTTCTCGATGGAATTATTTCGAATCATGACGTCACAACTGTCAAATATTGAAAGTATTTCAAAATTACATAGCCATATTTTCTCGAAAGAGAATTTTGAAATTATTTCGAAACATGATTTTAATCACTACGTCATCGTTTTTGTTTTTCGCAAAAATGAATGTTTTCGAAAGAATTACGTCATAACTTCAAAGTTGTCACGTCGAGCAATAACATAACCACAAACCATATTGAATTCAGTTATGGACATGTTATTATTATTAACACAACAGAATGGTTCTCAAGTAACCCTTTTGATTAATGATTTGATTCAACTGTGGCATGAAGATGAGGAATTCGTCAATTATGAATTTTTATTTTTCAATCATCAGGGACGAGAAATGTCAAAAAATACATTCAGAAAACTCCTGACTGAAATAAATAATCATGAATTAGGAGGGCCCAATTTAGAAAAACCTATACTAGAGGAGGAGAACCCATTTTCCCAAAGTGGCAATTGCTTCTAACCCTTTCTTGGTTGGGACAAGGCCATACTTTATTATCTGTCTCAGATATAGTTAAAGTCTCCCTATCCGCTGTGTTGAAATGTTTAGAAGTAATTTTGGATAAGATAGTATTTTTGAAGAATGAATATGTGTTGCCAAATTTGGAGGAGATGGCATACATAGAAAACGAATTCAGAAACACATGAGGATATCCAGGTAAAATTCCAGCTGGATTTGCACTATGCCCTCCATTTCACAAACTTTCAATTTCTCTGGACGATTCAGAATTTTTTTTTATTTTCTTTGAACTCAACGTCGTCAAACTAAAAAATGACACCTGACGTGCGTCATACTGTTTTGAAACATCCTCTCGATGTGATTTTGAAATAATTTCATTATTTGACAGTTGTGACGTCATGGTTCGAAATTATTCCATTGAGAAAATAGAATGTTTTGAAATTATTTGAAATACTTTCACGAGAAAATATGGCTCTGGTTTAGAAATAATTTCAAAATCCTCTTTCGAGAAAATATGGCTCAATAACACTCACCAAAAAAGGTCTTTGTATCACATTAATTAACATTGATGACCTGAGAGAGGCCCCACGAAGATCATAATTACCTTTATAGCAGGTACATTAGTTGCTTGCTATATAATAAGTATCCGAGATATCTTGTCACATTCACACACTTGATAACGACAGTTAACTGATACGTCGTGACTCAAACACTTGCAAAGAATTTATTTTCTTTGTTTCTAGACAATGGAAGTCCAGAATAATTCTACTAACACTAATACAATGTCAACCACTTTCAAACAAACAGTATATTTTGATAGGAGTGTATAAGTGAGCCTTTAAAACATGAGCAACAAGTTACATGCACAACGCGAATTCGAGTGCTCTTAACGTTGCAAGTGTTTTTCCTTCAAAGGCACTTATCAATGAATGCTATTTTTAATATGCCTTCATCGTGACATCAAAATCAATGCTGTAAATGAATTTTAAATCAGAATAATGTTCCTTATATTTTATTACATCTAATCAAGTAGGGAATGGACAGGTATGGAACAGATGTCAGGTATTGTTGACATGAAGGCTTATTGACAGTTCATATGATAAAACTGTGAACTTCATGTTGTAACCTAGCAACAAGTAACAACCTTAATAACACGACGTGCTTTAATTTTGAAGATTAAGCACGCCTATTAGTTCATTTAACAAGGACTATGATGCAGGTATTCATAATAAGAATAAGTTATTGTCTGTTTCGTATCAAAAAGACGCAAAGTTGTCAAAACCTGACATATTTTGAGTAGATGAATTACTTAATTTGATTCAAAAAATAAATATGAATAAAGATACCAGCAGTGAAAAATCGTGTACTCCTCGAAACGTAAAGTTATTCTGGTCTCCAAAAATGACTAACTCGATGTAAAATGTTTTGTGTGGTGGACTTTTTTTTGTTTTGTTTGCATAAAAATTAGTTTTTAGGACTAATCTTATTCGTCCCATTAATAGAGATTTATTGTACTAGTGAAATAAATAATGACTGTAAAAAGTATTTAGGTTATAGATTCTTTATCATTTTCAAGTAAAATGAGATTTCCTTTAGGGAAATATTGGCAAAATTTTGGGTTATTCTTGAAGCCATCGCCTTCATCTCACATTTGTTCCTGATGTATATGAAAATTGTGAGTTAATTTATTGGAAAAAAGTTTCAATTGTACAAAAATCAGTGTTTGGGACCAATCTTATTCGTCTCATAAATTGTAATTTTTTGTAAAAGTGAAATAAATAACAATTCTTTCCACAAGCATTTAGAATTAGAATGAAATTTATTATTTATTATTTTCAAGTAAAACGAGAATTCCATTGGGGGAATATTGGCAAAATTTTGGGTTATTCTTGAAGCCATCACCTTCATCTCATATTTGTTCCTAATCTGTATGATAATTGTGAGTTAATTTGTTGGAAAAAAGTTCCATTTGTATAAAAATCACTGTTTGAGACTAGTCTTATTCTTCTCATAAAGAGTAATTTTTGTACTGGTGAAACAAATAACAATTCTTTTCCAAAGCATTTAGGGATAGAAAGAAAATTATTATTTTCAAGTAAAACTGGAATTTCATTGGAGGAATATTGGCAAAATTTTGGGTTATTCTTGAATCCATCACCTTCATCTCAAATTTTTTCCTATCTGTATGAAACTTGTGAGTGAATTTGTTGGAAAAAAAGTTTCATTTGTATAAAAATCAGTGTTTGGGACTAATCTTATTCCCCCATAAATAGTAATTTATGTACTGGTGAAATAAATAACAATTCTTTCCCAAAGTATTTTAAAAAATGTAATTTACTTTCTTATGGATTCACTGAACCTATGCAAACCTAAATTCAGATCAATTCAAAATATGCTTTATTGTCATTTGCTCGTTGAAAAAGCTTGATGAAAGCATTACTTACATATTATTGAAATATTAAGAGGTTCATATAAAATTATGATTAATAATTATAATTTAAACCTCATGTAGGTACAAAATATTCATCAAAGTTATAAAATGGGGTTTCTGCGAGTACTGTCTTAATTTATTCTCAGTACTTATTTCTTATAAGCATTTTTTTATCTAGCATATGATTATATGTTTTTGTCCCGGTATATATAATTAAGTCCTTAATCATAGCAATGTGGGGTTTATCAACTCAACTTGGCCAATCCCCCTTGTGTTGTATTAGGTAGATACAAGTAGTAGTGTATGTCTGTTTTTGTGAATTAAGCAAGCTCTTTCTAGGACAAATAAACAATACAGATGCCACTTTTCCTAAACAAGTCCTAGCAACACTATCTCGTCTTGCCTTACACATATAACTTGTGGCTCGTTTTTGTACAACAAAACTCCTATGGTGATTACTATAGTGATTACTGCTTGCCCCCAAAAAGCCATTCCATATCATAGATGGGATTCAAGCAGAGCAAAATAAGCTGTTCTGGAGGTTGCATACCCTAACTCAGTAGCCTACGACAGCACAGCAACCAGGTGCAAATGTTTTACACATATTCATTATATGATCACTAAGGTAAATGAATCTAATATCACCATATAAACCAAATTATTTAAAGTATGTATCCAGCTGAACAAGAGACATAGGTAACTATAAAAACTTGTAGGTAGTGTGGAATGCACTGAAAAAGTTATATTTATCTCTCTGAGAAAATTGGTATGTAAGCCCTTCTATCAACAGGTTTTTATTACAAGAAAAATCATCAATTTGTGATACATGAATTTAACTGTATGAGAAGATATTCCAAACTAATTCATTTAAAAAGATAATTCTGAATTCATGCAAACACTATTGGTATCATCCCCTTTTTAAGAAATTATTGGTATTGGTAATAACAGTGTTAAGTAACTGATTTTTGACAGAAACAATTTGGTTGTTTTGCATGAAATGTCAGATTTATAAGGACATCACCTCAAGTGAACTGATAGCCCCCTCTCTGTTATAAATAAATGCATTTGACAAATGAATGAATATGAAATGAAAATGTGTCCCTTATCAATTTTGAACTCGTTCAGAAGTTCCTAATTTGCTTCAAGCACTTACTTTCTTCCCTCGAACAGTTCCAGCGACATAAGGTTTAATTTCAGGTATGTCTGGAGTCTCAATTGCCTCCTTATTTATGTGTTCAATCAGTTTTTTCCTATTCAAAGGGCCCGTGGGATCCTTCTCGCATTCATAGCTGTTCCTTTGTGAAGGGGGTAAAAACGTGTCCTGAAAATATAGATGCATCACAGTATATAATTGTAATAATAACAATGATATACTAACATCAGGATCAACTTCTTTGGCTAAAACACTGATTTCCTCAGCAGTCAACTTATTCAGGAGCTCATCTACGTCTATATCATCATAAACACTCAAATCTTTGCCATACAATTTTGCGGGCGTAGTCATTGTAGTAGTTGTCGTCTTTGTGGACGTCTGAAACAAGAAAAATACATGAAATAGAAGTGTGAATGGGAACTAGTTAGAAGGGCGTAACCTCAATTTCGAGCTGTTTAGGCTGTAACAATTGAACGAAAGTCATACCTAATTCAATTTGTTGCTGGAGAAAATTGGCAATTTTTTCACACCCAAAATTTGGTGACCTCAATTTTTAATTAAGAATAGTTGTATACAATTCAGACCAAAACCCACAAAACCAACTCTTCAATGTTCACCCAAACAACTGACACTGACACCGACTGACAGAATCAATAAATTCAAACATGACGTATGTATTTTATCGTGACTATTCAAAAGCCGACTGGTACTAATCATAAGTGTCTAAACTCCCTGTACCGGAAAAGAACTTTTTTTAGGGAAATACCACTGAAATGAAATTATAATATTATCATATTATAATTTCATTTCAGTGGGAAATACCCATGAGCCATAAGTCTCGTTCATACCCTCGCGAATTTCACAATTTTTCTGCGAATAAAATGGCTTCCGACATGGTTCTGCATCAAGGATTGGTTTGGCATGACTGGCAGCCATTTTATTCCCAGAAAAATTGCGAAATTCGCGAGGATATGAACAAGTCTAAAGACCATCTGCACGGCTGACGTCACAATTTTCAAGGTCAGTTGCTTGGAGGATAAACAATGATTGCAGTTGTATGTTTAACATGTGTTTAGGTTCTAGTTAAAGTAGTTAAAGCTTTTGATTCAGTTATACAATGCCTAATTTCTGTATGATAGTGGATTTCCAGTTAAACTCCATGTTAATTAACTAATGGTTACAATGTGATCCTTCAAACGTCAATTAAAGAAAGCTATTAACCGTCTTAACGATTAGTTGGAGCTTAACTGGAACTCAAAAAACTGGCCCTCAAACATCATTCAAAGAATGTCATTCACTATATAAACTACTAGTTAGTTATCTGGAGTTCAACTAGAACATGAAAATCTGGCCCTAAATCATGGAAACAGCCTTTGAAACAAATTTCACCCATATAAAATGCACGGAATCAGTTTGGATGGTTATCGTCCAAGTAAAGAAGACACGCTCACTTTGTCACGTGCCGCAGATGGTCAATAAGAAAGAAAGACAAGTAAACAAACCAAAAGGGCACCAAAGTATTGCAAATTTTTCCTATGTAAACAACGCAAGCGATTGGCTGAGATTTTCGGTTTATTTTGCAAGCAAACGAAAGAGCCTTATTAAAGCTAGTTTATACCCTTGTGAATATTAGCAATTTTTTCGCGATTCGACTAATACGGCTAAAAAATTGCGGTGAATGATGAAACACTGAAAAATTATATGTTATGGTATGTCATTCATCGCATTTTTTTCGCTGTATGAGTCGAATCGCAAAAAAATGTGAATATTCGCAAGGGTATGAACGAGCCTTTGGTGTTTGTGTTTTAACAGGTGCGGCTCGTTCGCTGCGTTGTTTAGAAAAAATATTGTTTGTTGTTTGTTTGCTGTTTTTAAGGAGAAATTTTTTTTATTGTTCCAGAAAGTTAATGTATGTTATTAACAACAAATAAATTATAAACATATAACATGATAGCATGATATTACAACTAACATTAAACAATCATTATAGGAATTTTGCGAGGGGGAAGTAACTAGCCATTTTTTGTACACCTAATGAAAATAATGCAGTAATTAACTCTAATGAAAAATAATTACCATTAATGATGTTATACTATTCATCGGAAAATCACTGATTAAAATCCGCGTCTGCTCAGCGATCACCGAGGCGATCACTTACCGATTGTCAGACGGCATAAATTTGCCAACTTGGAGCCGAAAAAAATCATATCACGGATCCCCAGAAACATAGATTTCGATTTTAAGTTGAATATGAAATGATTAATGAAGTAATGAAAATGTTATGATGTACACCTAATGAAAGAGTTACTTCTACCTCGGAATTTTGAGAATGGTCCACTCCACTCAATATATAATATGCTTGACGGATCTTTTCTCTCCATTCCGTCTATTATTATATTGACTGCATTTCTATTCTATGGAGAATGTTCATAAGCTGGATCATTGAAATAAGGTATATTTCAGTGAGCTGGATAGGTTCAAGATAAATAACGTCTCTATTTTGTTTTCTGTGAATGTGTTTTGTTAGTTTTTGGAATAATTAGAAATTTTCTTTTTTAAAATGTACATATGCTTCCTAAAAATTTTACAAAAAATTTCTTAAATGTTTTCATCCCGATTTCAATTGCGAGGTACAGAACACCAAATATTGTAGGATTCTACCAATCAAATGTCAAACTTTCTGATATGATGTAAAGAGAAACATAACAATACATTTATACAAGTGATATGAGTTGTAAATTATGCAGGGTGGGTGCGTTTTTCAAATATTGGGCAATACTTTTTATAATATTTATGGTATACAGATGAAAAAAAAAACACTGGGTGTTTATTCTCTTTCTAATATTGTATCAGCGACATTTGTTCAAGGACAAATAATGTCGAAAAGGGGCACACTACGAGAAAAATATATGTATGCGAAATTGTATTATTTTTACCTTCATAATATATATGTTCCAAAGTACTGACCATTATTTGCAGAACAGCTTGATCAGTATTCTGTATCAGTATTATCTGGATTCATTTCGGATGTATTATGGATGTACATTGGACGTCTAGAAAATATCCTCAGTGGTTGTTAGTTGGATATGTTTTGGACATCCATTACACCAAATATGGACATATGCAATTGGCTCCCAACGTACGAACAAGGTACATCCACTGGACGTTTTTTGGACATTCATTGTACTTCCAAAGTGCTGACTTGGTCGTCCATTGAACGTCTATTGAATGTACATTGGACTAATTCTGGACATCCAATGGATGTCTAGAACTTCCTCAATGGGTGTTATTTGGATAATTTCTGGACATCCATTACACCCAATATGGACATGAAATGGATGACGTCCAAAGTGAGCACAATATACGGCCAGTGGACGTCCAATGGATGTCTAGAACTTCCTCAATGGGTGTTATTTGGATAAGTTCTGGACATCCATTACACCCAATATGGACATAAAATGGACGTCCAAAGTGAGCACAATGTACGTCCAGTGGACGTCCAATGGATGTCTGGAACTTTCATATATTCAGCGTCCATTGTACGTACATGTGGTACGTCGTATGTGAGAAACTTGGTATGTTTTTTTAGAATGTAAAATAGTGTACCATATCAGCAAATGTCTTCCCTCCTGCATTTTTCTCCAGGTAAAAATACCTATTGCCTGGGCTAAATTTTGAGTAGACTAAATAATAACTGAATAATAAAATGTCCATCTGGAAAAAATCAGCTGACATGAAACCACTTTCAGACACCAACAAAATAACTCGAAAAATAACATGTGAATTCAAGGTCACTTCGTTATACACAGGGCGCCTTATCAATTCTGCGTCCACACGAGTGTGTGGTCCGGGGGCCACCAAACAGCCTCCTTGGCATGCCTCCAACACGCTATACTTGGAGATTTGATGTGAATAAATTATTTATAGTATGCACGATGTGCCGCGTTGCCAGTCTCACTAAAATGTAGTATATCTACGAAAACTCTTATTGGCAGATGATCGGTTCCTTGTGAAATAATATGTATATAATGATAAATTCGATTCACCAATCACATTAAAATGAAAAGAGGAAAAAATATTTGTTATGTCATTGAAATTATTAAAAATTTTGATAGTAGGCGAGAACACGAAATTTTAAAATTAATTTGAATAGATTATGTAGTGAAAACTCTGTTGGCAATTTCCTTTTTTTTGTGTTAATCTTGAAAAATAAGTCGACAAAATTCAAATGGCTTCTTTTTCACGCCATTTAAATTTGTTGTGACGTATTCTCCCGAGAATTTCGAGCAACCAATAGTATTGCCGTTTCACGTCACAATCAACCCGATTAGAAGTCACCCTTTCGCTGATTGGGCTCGGGTGAGTACGTCGCATCCCAGTTAACACAAACATCTAGGAGATGTTGCTTTCTTGATTATTATGGTAACAAAATGAGTTGCATTTAGACGTCATTTTGTTACCACTTAGTGATGCCAAATGTTATGAATTGTTCACAATTCTCTTCTCATTAGTGTCACTTTGAGCAAAAAATGTGAAGAAAATTGCGAAGCACATTAGCATGAATTTTGGTTTAATTGCGATTTTGTCGGTATAAAAGAAATTAGGTTGGTAACAAAATTGATCGTGACATCACCATCACGGCATAAAATGGCCAGCGGTCAGAGGTGTTTGCCGAGTCGAGAGTCAAGTAGAATTTGTATTTGGTTGACGACATTCTTTAAACATTCTATAGGTACTTCTGATAGTGTGTAGTGTTCTGTTTGCTTCTTCTTATTTCAATAGCTGAATGGGCTGTGGTGGTCGGCTGGTAAAAGCGTACGCCTCGCAAGCGTGGGGTCGTGGGTTCGATCCATCGATTCACCGGTCTCGTACATGGCATCACACGTTAAAAGGTAAGGGCTGCATCTTCCCTAGCTCACACAAGTCTCTCGAAGACTTCCGAGGGTTGCGCGTAAGGGTGCAATCGGTTGATGGAAATAACAATTTTAACAAAACAACAAAAAAAATGTGTTTATTAACAATTCCCAATTCTTATTTCTACCAAGAATTGTATCTCTTCAAGGACCGGAACGGTGAGTAGAAACAGAAATGTAAATTCAGTGTTTTACAGAATTTGCCATTTTCAGGATAGGTACCTACTGATTTCGCCACGAAGAAAATGCTGTCCAGAGGATTGGAGTTGAATTATAGATTTTTCTACATTTCTGTAAATGTTTTTTTCATGATTCAGGCATAGTTTAATAATTTTTTTGTTTGTGAGTAGTATATACTACGGAATCATCTTTCGCAAATGTTTTCTAGCATTCCAATCCATATGAACAGTAATTCATTAGTAGGAATAATAATATTGAGGTATAATTTCTATTTATGTTGAAACATGGTGAGCTTTGTTTTATTCTTGACATACAGATGAATCAGAAAGTGAAGCGCATTTTTAAATAAGTACCAGAGTCCATTCAATTTCACATTGTTACATCGAAAGGGTCTCAATGTGCATTCGATTCCGAAGTATAAATGGAATGTCACATTGGGCTAATTTCGACTCACATTTTGAATCACATTTTGATGTCTCGACATGACCAACAGGTCACCGAATAGACGTTTATGCGATAATAATGGAAGTCACTTTGCGATTCACTGGTGTGATCTGAAACATGAATGAATCCCACTACCGTCTCTGAGACCATTCTGTGTTGACTGGGATAGTCATAAAGAGCGCTAATATTAGTAGCTTCAAAATTTGCTGATTGTCAGAAACGAATGGAAACGGTTGTAATTGAAATTTCACTCCAAAAATATTTTCTGGGATCATTTTTACACTCGGGTGCATGAAAACCGACCACCTTGAAATGTTTACAAATTTTGATCTTGAATAACTTTTTTATTTTCAGTCCGATTTTGATAGTTTCTTTACCAAATGAGAGGAAATTTATCCTAGAATAATTTTCATTCAACTTTTTTCCTAATAAAATCCGAATTATACACATTCCACGAGGGAAAACAAAGTTTTGTTTCTGTCATCTAAGTTTGAGACACCCTGTGGTGAAATACTGCTTTTGGATGACACTCAAAACCACCCTGCATGCAATCTTGGTTCATTCCCTATACATTGCCACTTGATTTATTTCGATATCACGATTCGTTTCAAATTTATGAATTATTGAATAAAACAGTGCATTTTCTCTGCGTGATTTTTATTCTTCAATATGGAAAAATCAATAACTAAACGATAACATAAACACCTAACCAATTTTTCAATATTGGATGTTGCATCCTCTAGCTGTTTTGAATATTGCATCCTCTAGCTGTTTTGAATATTCTCTTGGGGCATGTTATTCCTATCCTCTATGAGCGCAACACGAAGTTCATTTTTATTCGAAGGTGCTCTTTTGCTACTTCTCAGACATCTTCCTAGATAGTCCCAGACATGAAAACTTATATTTCGGACGTCCATCATCTTAATGGTTGAAAGATTTCTATCTCTTTCAAATTTTTTCTCACAACGTTTCAATGGCTTTGAATCGTCTTCTGGTGAATAATGACAAAATCAGATTCTACGCGACCTTTTATAGGTCTATAATTAAAGTGTAATTACGCGCGGTCTTGTGGCGCGCGTGGTTGAACCAATGTTCTTCTCTATGAAGAACACTAGCTTCGTCCCAGAGAATTCGGTGGTGTTTTGTCCAGGCGTGGTCAGCAATTCCCGATTTTGATGTTTCCCCTCGTTGAGTCCACTTTTTGTGTTCGGCTATTCTTACTGATAATGGCCTCTTGGTCTCTCCGATATAGGAATCTCCACATTCACATGGTACTTTGTAAATACAGTTTTTACTGGATTCTGTTGTGTTCTCTGGTTTCGTCTTGGTGAGGAAGCTTCGTAAGGTACTGCCGGATTGAAAGCAACTCTTGATGTTGTATTTATTTCCGATCCTTCTGATCTTCTCGGAGATGCCTATGAAATAAGGTACATGGAGTGGTTCGAGGAATTGGCTATCAGAGAGGCAAAATACTAACCAAAACTATGGCTAAGATACGTAGACGACACCTTTATCATTCGGAACCATGGAGATGAACACCTTGCGGAGTTCTTCGCCAGAATGAATAACATGAGGGATTCAATCAAATTCACAATGGAAAAAGAAACTAATAGTACCCTATCGTTTCTCGATGTGAAAGCTGAAAGAACAGACACTGGAATCCTCACCTCTGTTTACAGGAAGAAGACACACACAGGACAGTACCTCAACTACGGTTCTAATCACCCAAACTCCACAAAGAGGGGAATCGTAAGAACGTTGGTGGAGAGAGCAATGTCTATTTGCAACAACCAGGAGTCATTGGAGGCGGAAATTAACCACATCAAAAAGGACCTACGCCGAAACGGATACTCCGAGAAACTCATAGGAGAAGTTCGGAAACAACTCGAAAAGACCAAGACATCCGAAGAACGACCACAAAACCCCGTTCTCATTCTTCCTTATATCAGAGGCATCTTCGAGAAGATCAGAAGGATCGGAAATAAATACAACATCAAGAGTTGCTTTCAATCCGGCAGCACCTTACGAAGCTTCCTCACCAAGACGAAACCAGAGAACACAACAGAATCTAGTAAAAACTGTATTTACAAAGTCCCATGTGAATGTGGAGATTCCTATATCGGAGAGACCAAGAGGCCATTATCAGTAAGAATAGCCGAACACAAAAAGTGGACTCAACGAGGGGAAACATCAAAATCGGGAATTGCTGACCATGCCTGGACAAAACACCACCGAGTTCTCTGGGACGAAGCTAGTGTTCTTCATAAAGAGGAACATTGGTTCAAACGGAAATTTATGGAAACCACCTACATAGAAGCCAATGGTGCCTTCAGTCAACCAAGCGTGGAAATTAAAAACGTTTGGAAACCGCTCATGGACTGTTTTGGAGGGAGAAAAAGCGCGAAACCACACGCGCCACAAGACCGCGCGTAATTACACTTTAATTATAGACCTATAAAAGGTCGCGTAGAATCTGATTTTGTCACTATTCTCCAGAAGACGATTGCGGATTCAAGCAATTGAAACGTTGTGAGAAAAAATTTGAAAGAGATAGAAATCTTTCAACCATTAAGATGATGGACGTCCGAAATATAAGTAATCAAGTTACTACATCGTCTAAAACATTCAAACAGTCCCAGACATGCTCAATAGGATTTGCATCAGGGGAGCATGCTGGCCAATTTAATTTCTCTATCCCAACTTCAATTAGGTAGTCTGTAACACACCTGGCGGAATGTGGTCTTGCATTACCTTTCATAAGAAGGAAGTGTGAGTATGTCTCCAAAGTGTGAATATGGTACAACGTAGTCAGGCCGTCAATGCTCCATATTCAACAAAAACTAGCTCAGTATGACCTTTCGTTCCTCTGAATTTTTGGTCGATTCTCCGCATAGTAGAACGACAGACATTTAATCTTTTAGCAACATATTGATAATTTCGTTCCTCTTCTAAAAGAGTTATGGCTTTAGCAAAGGTTTCTTCTCTCAAAACCATTGAGTGAATATGAGTTTTCTCAAACTGACGTTATGACAATAATAATAATTGTTTTCATTCCAATCGTGATCATTGAATATGACGAATATGTAGAGAAAATGCAATGCTTTATTCAATAATTCGTTAATTTGACACGAATCGTAATATCAAAATGCATGAAGAAGCAATGGATAGGAAATAAACCAAGCTTGCTACAGGACGGTTTTGAGTGTCATCCAAAAGCTGTATTTCACCACAGGGTGTCTTAAACTTAGATGTTAGAAACATAACTTTGTTTTCCCTCGTATAATATGTATTATTTGGACCTTGTTAGGAAATATGTTCGATGAGAATTAATCTAGGATACATTTTCTTAAATTTTTGGGAAAACTATCATAATTGGACTGAAAATAAAAAAGTTATTCAAGATCAAAATTTGTTAACATTTCAAGGTGGTCGTTTTTTATGCACCTGAATGTACTGCATATATGCCTTGTGTATTTAAAAAGATATTTGGAACGATTATATTTTTTCGTGTCCTCGCCTATTGAATGATTCTCAAAAAAATGTCCTGACTGATGGTTCGGGAGTAGAGAAAGCTTCAATTCTGCTAAGGATCCGAATATTAGCATTAGCATGAATTTTAGAACAGGTTATTTATAACTATTACCTTGTTCGAAACTAAATTTTTGTTTTCAATTTTATTTATCATATGTGACATTTCTAAAGTAACATTTAACGGGTCTATAAATTCTTTGTTTTTATATGAGCCGTAGTGATCGTGCTGGTAGAGCGTTCGTCTCTCAAGCTTAGGGTCGTAGGTGCAATTCCCAGCATGGTCATCATCAGTCTCGTGCATGGCATCACACGTTAAAAGGTAAGGGCTGCGTCGTCCTTAGCTCGCACAAGTTTCTCTAAGACTTCTGAGGATTGTGCGTAGGGGTGCAACAGGTTTTGACGGAAATAACATTTTTTTTGCAATATTATCATTTTGAATTTGTAGAGGATTTACTATTTCCCTTATATTCAACAACAAACAACAACCTCTCTTGGAACCATCTCAATAAACCCATATACCCAGATAGTGATCAACCTCCGTGCATATCACGATAAAATTCACGATAAAAATCTACTGCTAAAATTATATTTTGACTATCGTTATATCAAAGAAACTGACGTTATAGTTACGAATAACTGCGATTTAAGTTTTTGGACAAAACTAAAAGTTTAAGTGGCTGCACTATATAAAAACAGTATTTCAGGACAAGTCGAATCTGTGAAGCTGAAGAGTTCAGTGTAAGAATCTTTATTTTTCTGAATTCAGGATTCAAGTACATCAGTATGGTGAACATCTTCGAACACACCATCATTTTTTTGAGGTTTTTGATGCAACATTTGTATACAAACTAAGATGAGATAACCGGAGAAAATATAATTCAAAAATACGATACCTTATCTTTTCTACTTTATTGATATATTATATATAAAAAATATATTCTCCCGCCACAAGAAAAACGAAAATCTTCATTTTCCCGTATCGTTTTCGATACGGGAAAGTACTTTCCCGTACCGTTTAGGTTCGAAAACAGTCCGGGATAGTTCGTTGCTTAGCAACGGAATAAAATACTAGATTAGCGTATTTTGAGGCCTGAAGTTGCTCCGAGAAAGTGGGCATTCTTGAACGATTTCAGAAAAAATATATACATATATGTAAAAGTAAAAACGAAATATCATAGGTACACTTTAAATTGGTTTAAATTTCATTACATCATTGACATTCACAGTCTGTCATCATGATATTCCTGCAGGATGTAATAAGCTTTTTCAAGAAGCAAAACGGATTTTCTGAATTCTTTCTGATCCAATGTATTTCTGTAAACCTTTGGTAAATGGTTATATATTCTTTTACCTTCATACATATTAGAATGTTTTGTCAAGGTTGTTTTTGGTATGGGTAAACGAATATCTTGGAAATGTCTGGTATTATGAGGTCTCTGTTCTGGTGAATTGGTAATAACATGTCTTTTATGAACTAGGCATACCACCTCTAGAATGAATATGCTGACCAAAGTCAGTATTTTGTGTTGAATAAAAAGAGGCCTACAGCTATCTCTATAGCTGGCCTTGCATAGAAACCTCAGTGATCTTTTCTGTAGTACAAAGATTTGATTCATGAGTTGTTTAGTACAGAATCCCCAGAAAGCAATGCCATAACGTATATGAGATTAGACTAAAATGCATAGTAAGTTAGTCTTGCTGAGGATATGTCAAGTTCATTGGAAACGATTCTTACACCATATGCACCTGAAGCCAGCTTTTTACATAAAAGTGAAATGTGTTCAAGGAATTTCAATTTGTTATCGATATACAAAACCCAGAAATCTGGTGCGTTGTGTTTCTTCAACCGTATTGCCATCTAGTATCAACTTTTGTCGTAACTAAATTTGAAATTAATAATTCTGGTTTTGTCTACATTAAAACAAAGGAAGTTTGAATCACACAATTCCTTAACCTTTGCTAGATCTGAGCATACTGTTTGCTTCAGGTATATGGTATTTTTCCATGCCATAGTAATGTAGTATCATCTGCAAATATTGTGAAGTCTCCTTTAATATGAATTGTAGGTAGGTCGTTTAGGTATAATAGGAAAAGAATCGGTCCTACAACAGATCCCTGAGGTACTCCACAATATATATTTGGCGGATTGTATTGACGGATATGTATCACCAATTTTCACCATCTGTGTTCTATTATCCAAGTATGATCTGAACCAGTTGATACATATTGTATCTCTTATGCCATGGTTCGACGTACAAACATGGAACAGTTTCAAATGGTATCACATATACCTACTACTTTCTGAAATAAATGACATTGTGATTTCTAGATAGGGGGCGCAGGAGGCACATCAATTTAAAAATTTCAAATATCATGGAGGTCAAATATCACCCTGTATTTGACAAACTTCAGGAGGTGATTCCTCACAATATTCTAATATGAATTGCCCAAATAAATATATGTCCGGAAACGCTTCGTTTCCAAGATACAGGGTGTTGAAGTTTTATTTTTATTTTGGTTTTTTTCAAATAACTCTTGAAATACTGAACTTAATTAAACGAAACTTGGTAATAAGAGGTTTTTGAGGTGTCGAATTCGAACCTGATGTTATTATTTCTCTTACTCGTAGGTGACGCCACCTACACGTCTTTTTTCTTTTTTGAAGATTCATAACTTTTTTGAGCGTACTTCTAGCACATTTTTCAGTAAAAAAATCGATTCCTCTATCATATCTACGTAAAAAAGCTATCCTTGTTAAAAGTCGCTGTAAGCAACCGTTTTCTAAATATTTGGACTTGAAAATTTCAAGTCAATTATTTGATAATCGATGCATGTTGAAGTTATTACCAATATTTTGCATTTTTCACAAGAATGCTTTGGAAAAGAATTTGACGTTTAAGTAAGTAGTTTTGGTAATTATATATTTTGTGACAGTTAAACGTTTTGTTGAAGTTTCCGTAAGTAGAAGTAGAAAACACTAATTTTGAAAAAATGGATTATTTAAACAATAATGCTCATTTAGCCGATGTACATTTCGTTTATGGCCTTGCGATTTCCTAATCGAGAACTGCCTTCAGCTCCAACATTTGCTAGTCTCCACCGTCGTTTGGCAGAAACAGGTAGCTTTAAGAGGGCAGCTGATATTATTGGAAGACCACGAGCAGTCCGATCCCCAGAATTGGAAGAAGCTGTTTTGAACGCTCTCGAGGAGAATCCCGAAACAAGTACAAGAATAATTGCTGAAGCTGTCAATTCTACTCAGTCCACAGTTTGGAGGATTATCCACGATCAACAGTTTTATCCATACCATATTCAAAGGGTACAAGCTCTTTTGCCACGAGACTTTCCCCAACGCATTACTATGTGTCAGTGGTTTTTGAGACAATTGGCTGAAAATCCTCAATTTTTAAGATTCGTACTCTTCACGGACGAGTCAAACTTCTCCCGAAATGCTATCACAAACTTTCATAACAACCATGTTCGGGCTCTCGAAAATCCGCATGCAGTTGGTGAAAGGCATTATCAGTATCAATTTTCTGTAAATGTATGGGCGGCAATAATTGATAATTACTTGATAGGTCCTTTCTTTCTTCCGCTCCGACTGAATGGCGCAACTTACAGACACTTTTTAGAAAATTAATTGCCGGGACTACTTCAGAATGTACCATTAGAAATTCGTATCCGCATGTGGTTTATGCATGATGAGGCTCCGGCCCATTTTAGCGTTGTAGCCAGGGAATTCCTTAACAAAGTCTATCCAAAATCGATAGATCGGTAGGGGTGTAGAAGAAGGTTCCCAGATCTAAACCCGATAGATTTTTATTTTTGGGGACATTTGAAGTCACAGTAGCGAACGAGGAAGATTTTAGAAACCGAATAGTGGACGCATGTGAAACAATAAGAAACACACCAATAATTTTTGAGCGGGTACGAGATTCAATGACTAGACGACTGACTGCCTGTATCTTCGCTACAGGTGGACACTTTCAACAATTTATTTGAATACAATTTAGTTTCGTTTATTTTAGTTTGTTCTACATATTCAAAATTTCCTGAAATAAAATGTTGACATTTCTTGCAAATTTTATTACTATTAATTATTACTATTGAATTATTATTATTAAATTACTATTTCGCTTAAGGATGTCATAAAGGAACGTACCCAACAGTAATGACCTCTTCAAGCGAGTAAAAAGTAATAAAATAGGTGGCGCCCCCTACAAAAAAAACAAAACTGCTTACTTAAACGTCAAATTAATGCAAATGCAAATGCAAAATAAAGGTAATAATTATTACATGCATAGATTATCAAATAATCCACTTGAAATTTTCAAGTCCTAATATCTAGAAAACGGTTGCTTACAGCGACTTGTAACAAGGGTAGCTTGTTTACGTAGATATGATAGAAGAATCGATTTTTTACTGAAAAATGTGCTAGAAGAAGACTCAAAAAAGTTATGAATCTTCAAAAAAGAGAAAGACGTGTTGGTGGCGCCCCCTACGAGTACGAGCAATAATAACATCAGGTTCGAATTCGACACCTCAAAAACCTCTTATTACCAAGTTTCGTTTAATTTAGTTCAGTATTTCAAGAGTTATTTGAAAAAAACCAAAATAAAAATAATACTTCAACACCCTATATCTTGGAAACGAAGTGTTTCCGGACATATATTTATTTGGACAATTCATATTAGAATTTTGTGAGGAATCGCCTCTTGAAGTTTGTCAAAATACTTTTGAATCACCCTGTATACCGCTGAAAAGAGAATTGAATTCTCTTTTCAACCATATCTGCATTTTAACATTTTTTTCACAAGATGCTCTCGAAATTTCAAAGTATAAGTGCGGATCTGAATTACCACAATAAATTTGAGCGGTTTGATGTGGAACAGTGGGACCGAAAATGTCTTGCGCCGGGGGCACATCAACTTGAAAATTTCGAAAGGCAAATAGATCGATTTGTAGGAAAGGAAAATCAAAAAAATTCAGAGAATTGAATTCTCTTTTTAACGATGTGTTACTTGACCTCCTATTTGAAATTTTTAAATTGATTTCTCCCCCGCCCCCCTCGCCCTCTATCGGGCAATCCCAATGTCCTTTATTTCGAAAAGTACTATCAGTGATACCATTCAAAATAGTTAATGATCCATGTTTGTGAGTCAAACCGTTGAAAAGTTAACAGGGGTGCGGGGAGGGGTATACAAAGCCACACTGTATAGATATGACGTAAAATTTTATTTGATTCAAATTGAAGAGAAGAACCTCGTATATAGTTCCGATGTACCCCTGGACATGAAGCGTGAGTACCTTTCTATAACTGTTGCATGGTCTTCCATTTCAAGTTTCCTTTTCTTGTTATTTTTATAGGTTATTTCTTTTGTTTGTTTTATACGTAATACATTCTTTTAATGTCGGGGCGTGGCGCAGTGGTTAGAGCGTCCGACTTTGGGTCGAAAGGTCCGGAGTTCGAGCCCCAGTTGCGGCTGGGATTTTTTAATTTAATTTGACCGATCAAATTATTCAAATCTCGTGGCTGGACTTGGGGTGAGTCCTGCACGATTCTCTGTTGCGTTCCAATTAACAGTGCTGCTCCTAAGGTGGCGCATGGAGTTAGTAACAAGGCCTATCCAGAACACGTGGCTAATTACCATAGCAGTCGATGCCAGAACACCAAAGAAAAAAAAATCATTCTTTCAGGTCAAATGGCGAAATGTCAAAGCCAACCAGAAAAATCAAACTTCGTATATTTCGCTTCAAGTAGAATCTGAATTTCGCCATGAATTTAATCGTTCCCTTCATAGAAAGTATTTTCATTCAATGCAATTTATTAACATTAACATTAACAAATAGGAAATTTTTATATTTTGATTTGGCAACGTCGCAAATGCGGCCACTGGCCTTCTCGATCGAAATGGCGTCGCCCGTGACCTAGACGATGAGTTTCATTCAGTATAAATGACAAATTTCCTGAGGAGGTAAATAAGGTGAGCGATCAAAGGACGCCGCTGACGACTTTTCGGTTTAACGCTGTTTCCCCGGTGATTCCTGGATTCCAGGCTTCCGTAGAGATCAGCTGATGGATCGGACACCATGGGTACAGGGGCGTACTTGTACGAAATCTACCGGGGCGGAGGTTCCGATATATTAAACATTTTCCAATGATGCATTTATTCTATTAATTCCAACAGGACATATTTTTTTCTATGAATTTAGTCGTTACTTGAATGAGTTACCCTTCCCAGTTAACACAAACCTCTAGGCGATGTCGCTTCCTTGATTATTATGGTAACAGTATGGGTTACTTATATAGGTACATTGCTGTTACCGCTTTGTGATGCCCAATATTATGAATTGTTCACAATTTTCTTCTCGTTAGTATCGCTTCGAGGTACAAAATATGCAGAAAATTGCGAAGCACATTGACATGAATTTTGATTTCATTGCTGAAGCAGTGACCTAAATAACCGGCATAGAGCGTTGTTTGTCGAGACTTTCGAGAGTCGGGTGTAGAACTTGTAGGTATTGGGTTGATGGCACGGAGTCATTTTATCAATATTCTATAAGCATTCGTGATAGTGTTCAGTGTTCTGTTTAATTCTCTCTCTTTCAATAGTTAATTCAAGTGTGTTTGTTAACATCACCCAAGATTTCTTAGTATCTCTTCAATGAAAAGAAAGGTAAGTGAAACGGTATATTCAGTTTGTTAAAAATTCGGCTTTTTCAGGTTAGGTACTGATTTCGTCAGGAAGAAAATGCTGTACAGAGAGCTGGAATTGAATTTTAGTATTTTCTGTATTTCAAAATTTTGTTTTTGTTATGATTTAGGTTTAACTAGTGCTTTCAATGCTTTATCAAAAGTATGTATTATGGAATCAAATCACGTATTTGTTTTCTAGCATCCCATGTTATATAAACCATAATTTATTACCTTTTGCTTTATAAAATTGAGGTATTGTTTCTATTCATGTTGAAACAGGACAAAATTCGATTGGAGGCCTAGAGAAAGAGATGCAATTCACGCATCAATGGAATGAGCGATTTTCTGTGAGTGATACTTCTGAATAACATTCTCCCTCATCTCATTCATTGATAAAAATCTCCAATGGAAACTGGACATTTGATAAATAATCAACTATCTGAATGAAAATGCAAATTTTCACTTTGAGATTTTTTTCTCTCAAGTTATATAGGGTCTTTCTCAATATCTATCAGATGTAGTTCAATGTCCAGCGTGGCTTTAGCCGGGGAAGTAGTTGTTTTCTGTTAGATATTACAAAAAAAGTAACTTCAATTTTATCGTAGGGTTTTTCCATTTCCAGAGGAGTCATGTATTGATTCAATTTTCAATTGAGAATGTTTCTCTTTAAAGGACAAAATTTGTTTCAACCTCGAATTTTCCATATTTCTTATTTATTGAGGTTGAATATTGATGTGGCAGTGATTTGATTCAACAGGGAATTTGATACATTAGGAGGTGTTATATCGGCATGTAATTTGCAAAGTGAGTGCAGAACTATTGATTGGTATATAGTGATGAAGTTTTAAAAGAATCACAATTAGCAGGTAAATTTTGAAGTGTCTAAACATTTCACTATCTTTTTCCAGTTTATTTCATACCTTAATGTGTGAATGAATGTATAAAAAATGTGATTCACATTACATCGAATTTAGCATGCTGCAAATTATATTTAACGAATTTGAAAATTGAGGTTCTGAAATGAATCTGTTTATCACAATCATTGCTGTTTTACATGTTTCTGTTCATTATGAATTCGAAATACATGAAACTCTCGAAGAGATTTCTTCTGAACTTGGTGTCCAACCAAGCGCGTACTTCTCTAGCATTATGAATGCTTGCACCATCTAACTGAAAGTAGATATCCCGTCGTAGCTCAAACGGAATGTTTTCCAATCCATCCCATAATTGATTTTTTAAGAAATTGACAAATATTTGTGAATTTACGCTGCCTTCAAAAAAAAATGGTCCAATAATTTTTTTCCCTAAAATACCACAACACACGTTGATTTTCTGGGAATATTGCCGCTTACATTCAATCACCCAGTGGGGGTTTCCGGTGCTTCAATAACGGGAATTTTGAGAGGAAACTACACCGTTTGTCGTGAAAGTTGCCTCGTCCGTGAATAAAATGTTATTCAGAAAATGTTGATTGTTCATAAATTCCCCCTTGGCACTAAAGGCAATATTCTAGTCTTCTGATATTGTCTCCATCCTCAAGAGTGTGGAGGAATATTTCGGTTTGAATGGAATGACGTTTTCACGAGAGAGCATTGTCTAATACTACTTGTGGGATTGTGATTGAAATAATTTGAAATATTTCTATCGTCATTGTCTCGTCTCCCGCGTACCCATCTTGTTGAATTCAGCACAGTTCCTGCGCTGTTGAATAATCTACTTATCCGACTCACCGTAGTGTTATTAATGGCATCCCGATATTGTGACATGCTTGTGAATAAAGAATATACCACGAAGCAGTAGACACTGCTTGTTTGTGGACGTATTCAACAGTGGTTTATATAAAAAACTATGCTAGATAAAGTAACTTAATAATATATAAAATAAATTATTTAAGAAATATCGAAATGTACATTGATATTCAATAACTGCTTCTCTTGATGACCTGGTATTATCACCAATAATTTTAATAATCTCTATTCTCTCCGGAAGAGTGAGCTTTCGTTGCATAGGCATTGCTGCACAAATAGTTATAATGAAAACCTACACATTAAACAACAATCATTATCTGTCAAAATATTTTAAAATGTGAATATCGCGTAACTTCCATAGCCATCTTGAGGGTATTTCCTAAAAGCTATTAGCATTTTAGTTAGGACGTTAGGAGACCTGAGTAAGAGAGGGTTAGAGAAAGATATACATTATAATGAAGGGTTGTGTTTCCACGGCAGTCTTGATCATCAGTTTATGAACTCTCTGGGCATTCTGCAGAAGCGGAAACATAGTTATTGATTAGATCGGTACCTTTCTTTGATAATGTTTCAGTGACATCACGATTTTTATTGCCATCCTACAAATAATGAAAACCGAACTGAACTGGACTCTTGTATATTTCTGAAGAGAAAGCAGAAAACATAAACATTCGATTGAAGTATCCATAAATTTTATTGTGGCGAAGCTGTGGGCGATGCCGGGCCTGAACACTCACGCAGGCCGCATGTGACCTTCGATACGCTATGCACCGAGAAGAATCTGGATGATTCGATGAATCTGGACGATTCGATGGAAAATTCTAGAGCATTCGGAGAAGTCAACGTCGGATATAAAAAGAACTACGCAGCGGACAGACGGACAGTTAGGAAGTGAAAGTCGAATATAAATAGTAGAGTGATTGTTATATAAATTAGGGTATTGTGAATCATTGTATTTCGTTAAATAAATTATTTTAAAGTGAATTAGACTATAAAAAATATACTACATTATGATAATTTAAATTGAAAAATAATTAAATCCTAGTAACAGAAGAGGAATTCTCAAATGTATGAAAAATAATTATGACAAATGTATAACTTATAATTCAGGATTTGATATTAGTTTTTGATTTGAAGAATTATTATTAAAACAAATTCATTTGGTTCCCGATTTTTCATTATTTCCTTTCATAAATCAAAATATAATCATAGAAACTACCAAATTGTATGGGAAAAACAGAAAAGATCAAAATTTGATTCAAGTGGCCATGAATTTCAGAATAATGGGGCTTCAAAAATAATTCATTCTTATTGCAAACAACACCCTTTGTATAATATGTGCAGAAAAAATACTGAGCAGATGTTCATGATATTATACTATTATTTTCTTATTATTTTTGTTCATTATTCTCAATAAAAAACACCCTATTTACCACACCGTTGTGAAAATTTGATTACATGTGTTTCAACGTGTTTATAATATTAGTTTTCCGCTCAATAATCCCTGATATTACTAACTGATTTTTTGCATTTTCAATAGATCTTAGTTGGCCGTGTGAAGTGAAATGTAGTGCAAAAAATTAGTTTTGAAATTGATCGTCGAATAAGAAAATACGGAGGTGGTGCTGCTCAAAGTGGGACACACTGTATATAAATTAACTAGCTTGGATTTATCTTCAAAATTTCTCAAGTTTAAAGAATTATTATTATGAAGTCCTTCATGTAGAGAACAAAGGTATGAAGCTTAATCTTTTGGAAAGTATGGAGATCAATAAGTGGAAAAATTCTGAGAACCTCCTCAATGACCAACTTGAATTAAATAACTCACCATTACTTAATTTGTTTTTCTGGAAAGGTTAGATGGAATGTAATTAGTAATGCAATGTTCTCATTGAAAATTTATTAGGAGACAGGTATACAACCGCACCCTAATTAATTTACGATGTACGAGGGCTGACAATAAAGTAAGGTCTCCAATTTTTTTTTTCATAGAAAATGACATTTATTTACAAAAAGCGATACACCGTTGGAAAGGCCAAGGTCTTGGCTACTTTTCTACATAATCGCCATTTTTTTCCAACACCTTGCGCATCCGCACGATGAACTTGTCTATGCCGGCAGAATACCACTCTCCGTCCGCCTCGCGCAGCCAGGTGTTGACCTCTTTCTGAACCTCCGCGTCACTATCAAACTTCTTCCCTCCGAGATGTTTTTTCAGGGCGGGGAACATGTGGTAGTCACTGGGGGCCACGTCGGGACTATAGGGAGGGTGATCGATGATTTCCCAGCCAAATGTCTTGAGCAGGTCAAGGGTAACGTTGGCTGTGTGCGGGCGCGCGTTGTCGTGGTGAAATTTCACTCCTTTGCTCAGCAATCCCGGGCGTTTGTTTTTTATGGCACGACGAAGCTTTTCCAGGGTCTCACAGTACCTTGCTGCATTGATAGTGGTTCCCCTTGGCATGAAATCCACCAACAATACCCCGTGGCGATCCCAAATACCGTAGCCATCACCTTGCCGGCTGACAGTGTCGCCTTAAACTTTTTGGGTTTCGGAGAATCGCTATGGCGCCATTGTTTGGACGACTCCTTTGTTTCGGGTGTGTAGTGATGAGCCCACGTTTCATCCCCCGTAACAAACCCTTCCAAAAAATCATCGCCTTCCTCTTCAAAACGGGCCACAACTTTGGTCGCACATTCCACGCGCCGCTTCATGTGGTCTTCGGTCAGCTGTTTCGGCACCCATCGGGCAGAAACTTTGTGGTACTGCAACTTGTTCACAAGGATATGACGGATTGTTTCGCTGCTACACACTCCTCCAAGCTTCTCTTCCAAGTCCCTAATTGTCGCACGGCGGTTTTTGAGCATTTCTGCCTCCACTGCTTGAACAATCGCATCCGAGACCGACGGTCGGCCACTTCTCTCCTCGTCGTGAACATTAGTGCGCCCGGAATTGAACTCGCGGCTCCACTTACGCACGTTTTTTATGTCCATACACTTTTCCCCGTAAACTTCAACTAGTTGACGATGGATTTCAATAGGTGTCACCTTTTTCGCACTCAAAAAACGTATTACAGAACGCAATTCGCACTTGGACGCTGACGCGAGTGGTACCTCCATCGTTGACGGCTGCTCAGCCAAGACTGAGCGGTCGGGGAAGCCTCACCCAGCAGCAAAGTGGTAGTGGGGGAACCAAGGAACACGGCGGTGTTGCCAGATTTCGCCTAGCGCGTGATCCGGCGAAGTTGCAGCGTTGGAGACCTTACTTTATTGTCAGCCCTCGTATATTTAAGGTAACATAGCAAACATGTAAATTATTATATCTTCTCCGCTTGAAGAAGCTGTTGTACAGCGAAACAATTGTCGCGGATTTTGTAAACCTATTTATAGTTGTAAAGTATTTTACTTAAGAGATAATGCTTTATTGTGTATGACTTGATAAACTACAATTAACTGTTATAATTAGTTGTGTTGTATATTACATCGTCCAATAATATATATTAGTTCGCTGTCGTCGTCATATGTCACCTGTCATTACATTCCTTGCCGCGTTGTCGTTCTTCATGGGTGTGTTCTGTGTGACACAGCGTACTTGAACGTACGCATGTCACAATAGTGAAAATCTTTCAAACATAGTTTTATTATGGATATTAATATGGATTTTCATCAAGTATCGGCTACATCAATTCAAAAGTTATCTTCACCATTGGGAATACTGAACTAACATAAGTATTCAAGTTTATAGGCTGCCTTCAGTTAAATTAACTTTGTCACGCCCTACTCAAGTTCCTTGCGAGAGGATTTTTACTGAAACGAAGATTATTGTGGACAGACTGAGATATTTATTAGGACAGGAAAGACTGGAGGCATTTCTACTAATGAACACTGACTGTGAAATACTAAATATCTGAATTAGGATGAAATTACTGATGAATCCTAAAAGTATGAGAGAAAACTGCCAATTTGAAGAACTGAGTCGTTAACAACGTTCGGTTGGGTACCTCCTATAGATTAAATGTGCCTTTTTTACCAAATATTTATATAAAATATAACTAATAAAATGACATGTTTTGTGATTTGTCATTTTATTTTTCATGGTTCAATGGATACGAGGATATATTGAAAAATTCTTAGCTTACCATAGAATCATACAAAATTTCAATGTCAAAATATTTTATTACTCAACATATTCTCCTCTTAATTGGATACATTTATTACAGCGAACCTGCAACGTCTCTAGACCTTTCAAAAAAAATATTTCTTCTTGCTCTGAAAACTAGACCACAGCTTTTATTACCTCCTCGTTGGAAGATAATTTACGACTTTTTAAACTTTTTTCAGTTGAGGAAAGAGATGATAGTCGGACGGAGCCAAATCTAGTGAATAAGGGGAGTGTTCTAGTAATTCAAACCCTAAATCACGATTTTTTTGCATGACAACATGAGATTTGTGTGCAGGGGCGTTGTCCTGCAAAAACAAAACACCTTTGGATAGCTTTCCGCGTCTTTTCTCTTTAATTTTTTCCCGTAAAGTGGTCAGTAATGTCGAATAGTAATCTCCAGTTATTGTTCTACCCTTATCCAAAAAATCAATAATGATTACTCCATGGCAATCCCAAAAAACTGAAGGAAGAACTTTTCCAGCAGATTTTTGGACACGAAACTTCTTAGCTCTTGGAGAACCGGAGCGTTGCTATTCCATCGATTGTTGCTTTGTTTCTGGATCGTAGAAATGTACCCAAGTCTCATCCATAGTAACAATTCGGTTTAAGAAGTCTACATCGTTTTCAAATCGAGCACAGATCGAACGCGATGCTACTCCCTTGCACACTTTTGGTCAACATTCAAACATTTGGGGATCCATTTTGCAGCAATATTTCTCATGTCCAAATTGACGTGAATTATTTGATGAACGCGTTCGTATGAAATATTCAGTGCTTCAGATATCCGTTTTAGGCCAATTCGACGGTCTGTTAAAATCATGTCATGAACTGCATCGATATTTTCGGGGACTGACACAGAAACTGGCCTTCCCGATCGGTCATCACCTTCAATAGAAAATTTACCTCTTTTGAAGCTTGCAGTCCAATTTTTCACGGTTGCTTACGAAGGACATTGATCACCAAGGGTATGAAGCATATCTTCGTAAATCTGCTTACCTCTTAACCCTTTTAAAAACAGGTACTTGATGATGGCTCGATACTCCAATTTTTCGACCTTCACAATTTCGGTGGACATATTTTTTCTTTTAATTTATTGCGTAACTCTGGTTTACTTTTTTGACGTCAAACTTCACACTGGCACTTCTAATAAGTTATTGTTCGTTGCCATGGTAACGCAATATTTTGTTTATGCAGGGAACTGGTCTAGGCTAACTAGATATCAATACATCCTTGTATTTTTATTGCTGCTAAATTTCACTCATATTTATTAATTTTACTCGACTTTATTTTGTCATTAAAGATCAAAGCCCTCGAGCTTTGCATGAGGCAAATATCAAACAGAAACAACTGCTTCGCTGGCTAATACCACGCCAGGACATATCTGTCAATACCACATTTGACAGATATTTGTGAAAACTTTCTCATAGAGAACACAATTGCGAGTGTTTTTCTCAGTTACACAGCAGAGTTTTTCCTTCACTTGGTTGGGGGTGACTATGAGCAGACATGTTGCAAAGCTTTCACACCTCTTCTAGTGCACGTTTATGTTGTCATTTGTAACTAGGGCAATCCACGACACGCTTGATCGATCGATATCTTTGCCAATTCCTGGAATTTCGAAAAAAAATTTGGTGACGTGAGTTTTCATGGTATTCCAGATCCATATTAAATGTTTTCGTTGAATCACCATGTTGTGTATATAGTACAACACCGTAAGGGATGGAAATGATAGACTGTACGTTTCTTACTTTCTATTCAAATCCCTAATTACAATAATGTAGATATTGATTACTTATTCAATTAATTCAACACGTGGAGAACAATCTGGATCTGTCTACAAAAACCCCTGTTGATAGTGTCTCCTAGTCCGAATGTCATATGTCATAGATGGAACACAGAACATAAAACTCATGAACATAACACTCTCTCCTTTGTGGGAAATTCTACTCACATTTTACATGAAACAAAAGAAACTGAATAGAAATTTAAACAACTAAAGATCTAGCCTATTTGGCGGTTTGACCACACGCTTTGATCTTCGCAAACCTGAGACATCTGAGCATGAAATGTTTCCAGGATTTTGAGAAGGGATGAGTGGAGGTAAGTCCATATCAGGTAAGTCAACTGATGTTCCAATTCTATTTTCAGCCATGTAATTTGATATACTCTGTTCCTCATTAACAATTAATGGAATTTGTTTTTCAGGCTGAATGCTAGATGTCTCTTGTCTTTCCTGAGTATCGCTGGCAATCTCTGGAATATCCTGGGTCCTGCACAGATCACGGGGTGTCAACATCTCTTGTCTAATTGACAAAGGTGTATTGTCCCCAATGGACCTTATTTGGTCTATGTGTCTTTTCCACATTCTACCATCATCTAATCTTACCCAGTAATGTAATTTTCCTAGTCTCTCTTCGATTCTCCCGAATTCCCACTTATCTGTGTGTATGTAATCTCTTACTTCCACTCTTCCTCCCACTTGTAATTCTCTAACCTTAATAGTAGCAGTTTCTGGTTTAAGAATTTTGTTACTTTTTGTGGTTGGTTTGAGTAAGTCTAATAGAGATCTAATATCTCTTCCAAACATTAAATTAGAAGGGCTTATACCAGTTACTGTATGTGGTGTTTTTCTGTAGTGAAATAAAAATTTACAAAGTTGCCTTTCCCTTTCATTTTTGTTTCCCTTCAAAGCTCTCAAAGATTGCTTGAAGGTTTGGCACATATCTCTCCGCTAAACCATTTGTGGCAGGATGATAAGGTGCATTCAGTTTATGAACTATTCCGTTTTCTTGTAGAAATCGTTTAAATTCATAGGATACAAAAGATTGCGCATTGTCTGATAACAAACAATTTGGCAAGCCAAAAGTACTAAACATTTTTCTAAGTAAACTAATAGCAGTTTGACTAGTAATATCTTTTATCATATGAATTTCTGGCCATCTAGTATATGCATCTACTAAGATGAAATAATAAGAATTCATAAAGGGGCCAACAAAATCAATATGTACTCTTTCAAATGGCATTGTTGCTGTTTCCCAGGGGTGTACTGGTACTTTTTCTGGGTTATTTCTGATGTTATTACATTCAGTGCAACTTTTGCAAACATTTTCTATGTCATTTGAAATACCTGGCCACCAACAATGTCCTCTTGCAAGAGCTTTCATTTTGATTATTCCAAAATCGGCAGCATGAAGTTCCTGTAATATTTTATTACGCAATTTTTGTGGGATTACGGCCAGCTGCTGTCGAAAAATACAGTTATTTTGTAATGAAAATTCTATTCGTGGAATGTTAAATCTGTCTTTTGCATTAATTTTTTTACCGATTTGTAGACCTTGTAGCAACGATTTTAAATTAGAATCTTTGATTGTTTCCTCACCCAGTTCTTTAAATGTAATTGGCAATGTCTCAATTTGAAAAATTTCAAATTTGTCAGTAACATCATATTGAAATTTACTCGTAATTTTTACTGGTAAACGAGACATTGCATCCGCGTTTGAATGACACTTAGTGTTTTTGTATTTTATATTGTAGTTAAAACTTTGTAAGAACAATGCATAATGCTGCATACGTGTTGTAGTGAGCGTAGGCAAACTTTTTGATGGTGAGAAAATTTGTACCAGAGGTTGATCGTCAACAAATAATGTAAAGGGTCTGCCAAACAAATAATAAAAATATTTCTTTATTCCAAAAATTATTGCATAGGCTTCCTTGTGTATCTGAGCATACTTCTGTTGTACATTTGTCAACGTTTGTGAAGCGAACTGAATTGGACGCTCAGATCCATCTGGATAAATATGAGATAATACTGCACCCACAGCATACGGGCTGGCATCTGTGGCCAGTATTAATGGTAAACTAGGGTCAAAATGTGCTAGAACTCTATCTGACATTATTTCCTCCTTGACCTCTAAAAATGCTTTTTGACAGATTTGGTCCCATTTAAACGGTTCTCCATCTTTTAACAAATTGTAAATAGGGTGGAGTTCATGGCTTAGGTTTTTCATAAAACGGCCATAATAATTTATGAGACCTACAAATGCCCTAACGTCAGTTTTATTTGAAGGAACTTACGAATATATAATTAGGTATTCTTGCTGAATCCGAAACATGTAACCCCCATTAGTTTGATGTTGTCAAATTAAAGTTGTGGAGATGATTTTGTGATATTTCTTCCCGCTTTATTACTATTTTTATTTATACATTATTGTTATGCTCCATCTCACATTTGTTTATTTTAACTATTTTATTGTATTCAATAATTAGGTATTTATATATTCGTGAAACAAGTGCATTAGCACTTATCACTGTGATTTCTTTATTCAAGAAGATTTGTGTATAATTATTGTTTTTCATATTTCATTTGCATGAATAAAGCTTATTATTATTATTATTATTATTATTATGTGTGTTATATTTTGTTACAATAAAATGAATAAATCATTTTGTTATTGTCGGATTGTTATGAAACAAAAGGTAATAAAATTACGTACAAGCTTTTATCCAAATGCTCTGAAAATTTAAAAGTTATTCCTTTAGGTGGGTGTCGTAGAAAATTGTTTCAGTGACAGATTCTAAAGAGTGCCTGAGTGAAAACAATAAAATAGTACGACACAAGAGCACATTTCTTATTTTGGATTAAAAACGAACAATACACAACACAAGACACGGAAAATTCAAATAAAATGATACATCACTTGGGTGCCAGCCAAAGTGGTTGGCATGCTCCCAAATAATATATTCTAAATATGATGTCTATATAAATTAACAAAACGTTGTCCTTTGAGAAATAGAGTTTTGCTCAATTTAATACCTCAAGTTAAAAAAAAAATTCGGGCATCAAGCAAATGTCGTAAAAAATAAAAAAAATTATTATTCACAATGTACCTAATAATACAATCTCGTGAGGATTTCAAAAACATTGGGATCTCATTTGAATTAAGACAGTTTATATCAAACTCCGGTATAACCAGAAATGGTGATTCAACGAAAACATCTAATATGGATCCGGAATGCCATGGAAACTCAAGTTACCAAATTTTATCTCGAAATTCCAGGAATTGGCAAAGATATCGATCGATCAAGCGTGTCGTGGATTGCCCTAGTTACAAATGACAACATAAACGTGCACTGGAAGATGTGTGAAAGCTCTACAACATGTCTGCACATAGTCACCCCCAACCAAGTGAAGGAAAAACTCTGCTGTGTAACTGCGAAAAACACTCGCAATTGTGTCCTCAACGTCCGGCGTGGTATTAGCCAGAGAAGCAGTTGTTTCTGTTAGATATTTGCCTCATGCAAAGCTCAAGGGCTTTGATCTTTAATGACAAAATAATGTCGAGTAAAATTAATAAATATGAGAGAAATTTAGCAGCAATAAAAAAACGAGGATGTATTGATATCTAGTTAGCCTAGACCAGTTCCCTGCATAAACAAAATATTGCGTTACCAACGAACAATAACTTATTAGAAGTGTCAGTGTAAAGTTAATACCCTTGGTGATCAATGCCCTTCGTATGCAACCGTGAAAAATTGGACTGCAAGCTTCAAAAGAGGTAAATTTTCCGTTGAAGATGATGACCGATCGGGAATGCCAATTTCTGTGTCACTCCCCGAAAATATCGATGCAGTCATACCATACGTAATTTGCAACATTTGTTCAACTTTAGAAAAACTAGCAGTATTACCCGAAGAAGCTTCACAATGATTGTGTTTTCTCAATTTGTTCAAAATGTTCTGGTGATGTTGTTCATCCATCTGCAAGTAAGGTTGGCCTGTAATTTGAATGAGTTGCTGTTCTGGTACTCCGGATTTTGTCAGTTGAGGAACTACAGTTGATCTGCAAGAATGGTTGGCAATTGTCAATTGGTTGGTATCTAAACCAATGGACTCTGCTTTCAATTTAGTCCATTTTGAAAGTTCGGTTTTCCCAATAAGCAAATTCTTATACCACAATGAGTTTTCTTTCTCCAGAATAGATAAGGAGTTAGGACTAAACGTGGACATGTGAATCCTGGTCCTCTTGTTTCCATCAATTTCTGAACAATCTACCTGGACAGCGCTGTGGGTTTCGATCATTTTTAGTAAGCCACTTGCTGGCTGCGCATTTATGATTTTCTCCTTGACAGATTTTTGTAAACATTGGGTTGTATTCTATTCTACCTGAATTTAAAATGTTCAATCAAGCTGAACAACATTCGCCCCCACGACATGCTAATTTTATACTGAAGCTGTTCGAGATTGAGCTTTGGACTGTTAGAGTGGTACAAGATAAAGTCACTCGTTCGTTTTCGATATAGGTTTTTTACTCCAAATACGTATGGCGTTCGGGACACGTTTTGGGAACAGTAGCGTAACAACCTCTTGCATATAAGGGTACGCGACAAAATGTAAGTATATACGGAGTAGTTTGGTGAATAACAACTATAGAGTGGGGGAACTCAACAGAAGCCAAGAAGTATTTTTTTTAAGTCAATCAGGAGTTTTTTCATCGAATTTGTCAATAATAGCAAACACATTTTCTAAACCTAAGGCCGTTGAACTCCGTTTCCGTTTTTCCTGATGTTTTGTACGCTTGAAATGGATCTGTTTTTGTTAACTTCTTGAAATACAATTCTTGAAGAGTTTTAGCTGTAGAATTCCACATACACCTCACAGTATATTCTTTATAATATTTCCTATTTTATTTTTTCATATTCCAGGCCCAATCTTTCAAAATATTATTCAGTTTTGTGAATGGTGTCGACTAGTTTAATTCATATTGATGATTCTTGCAAAATTTGGTAAACTACCTCCATAAGCTATTTTTACTCTTCACTATGTTATGAAGGATTGCAAACTGGATTACACTATCTATTTCTTCGTTTTTGGTTTCAAACATTGCAAATAGTCGCCAATAGAGCGTGTTGATAGGTCTTGTCAAAAATGAAACAAAATTGTGATTGGTTGATGATGACTGATATTCAATAGAACTAATCACTTGTATTAGCCATCGTACAGAACTAAAAAGAAGCAATCAAGTTTTTAGATTAACCAACGATGTATAAAGAACATTTTCACTTTTATAAAGCCCAAAATGTCCAAGTATAATCCGAGTTGAACCCAATTGATATCGATTAGTTCCCTAAATAGATCAATCATATACTAACATTTTTTGAATACATTTTGTTTAAATAAGCGATTATCACAAGAACTGTTTACCCGCGATTGAATTTTTGTCCTCCATATTGGTTTTGATCAGTATTGATAAAAATCCATCACATTCGGAGACATCATTATCCCAAAGCTTGACAACGATAGAAATTGTTCGTCCATATCTAAACAACAAAAAACAGGCTCATAATATGAGCCTGAATGTAAGAACTAGGTAACTCCAAATTTTGCAGTTTTTAGATATCCACGACTAGACATAGTCCAAAACAAGCCGAATTTAATGTAATAACTAGGTAACTTGTCGAAGTAATGTAGCGACATCTAGTGGATAGTGTAAAAAGTAGATAACATAAAATACACGCTCGTTTTTATGTTATAAATGGGTAACTGAAGACATCTGTTTTGTGCAGATTGCTCAGTTACCCAGTTCTTACATTCACGGATCTTAGACTAAAAGGAAAGTTCAACTTTTTGCCAATATTCCTAATGTGTAATTGATGAAAAGAGGCTGTCCCAGTTCCATAGTTGGAACTTTCATTTAATTACTAGATACTGAAAACACCAAAATAAAAAATAAAAAGCAAACACATAATCGAGACAGAAGGAAGCTATCACATCAAACAAGTCTTCTCTCTCTGCCGAGTGACAGCACCATAAGGATCGCGTACAAAGATTCACATCTGCTGCAAAACATCACCCATTGCAATGAACAATTTCTATTTCTATTCCATTAGTCACTCGATAATTTTAATCGAGCATCGAAATAAAAAAAAGGTTGGTCTTCCTCGTTCCACTTTTACTCGATTTATGTTGCAGTTTTGTTGTTCTGATAATGGATAGCTGTCAATATGTTTAGAAAACGAAAGCTACACAGCGGCATGTTTATTTCTGTCCGACATCAACTATTTTAGAACTCTTTTTTGTGGGTAAATGGCATACAGGAGTGAACGAAAATAGAAACCGCCTTAACGACTGTTTTACAAACAATCCGTGGTTCATCGTATGCTAGCTTGAAAAGTTATTAAGTGAATGGGAAGTGTTCGATGATTTATTGAAGTAGGTCAAATTATGTTTTACTGAAACTGAAGAAGCAAACTTACAACTGAGTGTGTAAGATTTACAAGCAATCATAATAGGTAATACGAGATTCAGTATTTGGAATAAATTTTAACATTTTGTACTGAAACGTTTATTTTTCTTTTTTTTTGCAAGAACAATATAAACAAAGAACAGATTGTGGAAAATCTCGAAAAGGCTCTAACAGTCTTCGCCCCCGCAACAACATTGTCACGTTAAGTTCAATATTTTGGTGTCGGTAGAATGCATAACTTGAAGACTGGTCTTGTATAACATCCTTTTATGTTTTTATCTGAGACTTTACCAAGAAGCCATTCTTTTCGAGGAATATTCTCGTCTGCCATAATGTCACGTCACCAATTTTTATGGGTTCAGTTTTAGTATGCCATTTTTGTCTCTTCAGAAGTGTTGGGCGATACTCTTTTACATATCTTTGTCTGCTACTGCTTGTACAGAACGACACTGATTTCTGCTAATGATCTCATTCTTGTCTAAGATTGAATTCCACCTGGACGCAGAAAAAGAAAATGATTTGAGGTGATAGCTTCAGGTACTGAAGGGTCGACCGAGATGTGTGATATTGATTTAGAATTGATCATGTACTCTGCTTCACAAAGTGGAGTCAGTAAAACCTCTTCCTTCGGAATTACTGATTTCAAATAGTTTCAGTAAAGTTTTGAATGCTCGAACCATTCGTTCCCAGATTCCACCCATATATGCTGCTCCGGGTGAGTTAAATCTCCATTCGATAGCTTTCACAGTCAAGATTTCTTAAATTGTTAAACCATCTATCCATTCTTTTGGTACCCTTTCTGCACCGACGAAGTTTGTCCCATCAGTATCAGACAAAAATTGCGTAGGCTGCCTCTCTTACAGATAAATCTTCGTGAGGACCCGTATGAGGTTTCCCTTTCCCCAGAAGTCCCTCGATATACCAGATAATATGAAAAATTCCAATGAAATAAATCAATACTTTATCAACTCTATTCATTAAACTAAACCTCCACAAACATATTCGTTTCATAGGGAACACAAACAGATAGATCAGGATTTCACATTCAAAGAAATTAACGACTCATTTGTTTACGAAATAATCTGCCATTTAAAAACTAATGCAGCAGGCTGCGATGGTCTAAATATAGATATATGAAATTGTGTTGTCCCCACAAAATACCCTATATTACTTATACAGGGTGATTCAAAAGTACTTTGACAAACTTCAAGAGGTGACTCCTCACAAACTTCTAATATGAATTGTCCAAATAAATATACAGGGTGATTCACGACGAATTGTACATAGTCCAACCATAAGTACTATGGACCAATGCCATTTCATATCTGGTATTGAAAAATGCCTTGTTTCGTTTTTGACGTATATACAGGGCGATATTTGAAAATATGTGAATTATTAAACGTTAAATATCTCTAAAAGTAAAAAACTCAGGCAAATGAAATTTTCCACACTGAAAATGCTTCCTGAGCTCAATAAAATAGTTTTTGAAAAAAAAATTATTTCAGGTCCGGACTTGGTTTTTTTTAGATTTTCATTGGTTTTTTAAAAACAACACCCTGTGCAACATCAGGCAAATTTTATTTTTCTCACTTTGAAGCTTAAGGACCATACTAAGCAACAGTTGAAAAAAATTGAACGAGGAAGTTTTTGTTTTCTGCAGAAAAAAATTGCACTTTCAAAAATACTATAATTTTAATAGATTCACATTCCGCTTATGACTGATGCGGCACTACATCGATAACACATCATAATTTTTCAACAGAAATTATGAGGAACGTTCATAATACAAGAGATAAAGTATTATTCAACCAACCGTTAAAATTCCAGGGTCGTATTTATTATTTTTTATGTTTTTATTGATCCAGTATAAACAACACCCTGAAAAGCGGGTTGAATAGATTTTCTTTCTGTCACGTCAATGCGGATGGTACGATAGAAAAAACTTTTTTTTTAAACAGTGCAAATGTATTTTTTTCTACCATGGCTAATACAGCACTACATTGAAAAAAACATTTATTTAAAATAAAATCGTTCGGAAAGTATTACTTACTCGATTTAAAGATTGATATTACAAACTTACTTAACGTTCTAATTGGTTTTGTAAAAACAATACCCTGCCACCTTGGAGGGTCGCTAATACAAAATGCCTGAGCAAAATTAACTAAAGAAAATTAACGTAAAATATTCAAAAACTAATTGATTTCTATCCTGCAAGTAAAACAAAACCTTGGATGTTGTATCCAATAAAGATGGCAGCCGATCAAATGTAAAAGATGGAGCTAAACTCACTTTTATTTTTCTACGGGACAATTTTTAAAGTTTGCTGCTAACCGTCACCGTAAGAAATACATGAAAATGTTTTAGTCAACTTCAACAACCGTTATTGTGAAAAATGGAACGGAGAGTAAGTGCAATTACAGACATACAAATAAAAAATTCAGTTTTCTAGAAAATTTTATTTAGTTGACTCAACGATAACAATAACAAATAAACACTACTTAAAAGAGACCTAATCGGATTTAAGTTTATTTTCAAAATGCCATCCATTCGCCTCCCGGCACTTCCTTTCTCTTTTCAAGATATTCCTTACGGCTTTTCTTATCTGATCTGGATGCCTTCTTGTGAAGATAAATGCTTCAATTATTCTCTCACGTAGCTGTTCTCTTGTTGTAATCTCTACCTCATATACTATGCTTTTCAAAACGCCCCACAAATAATAATCTAGTGGGGTAAGGTCAGGTGATCTCGCCGGCCAGGGAATCGGCCCACCACGTCCCATCCATCTATTGGGAAAATTTTGATTGAGAAACTGATTAACTGCCCTGGTTGAATGAGGTCCTGCTCCATCGTGTTGAAATCTCATATCTCTCACATTGACTTCCTCATCTTCCAGAAGAACAGGGAGAACATTCTCCAGAAAATCAAGGTACTTCTGCCCACTCAATCTATCGTTCAAAAAATAAGGACCCACTAATTTATTACCGATGATACCTGCCCAAACGTTGACAGAGAATCTAACTTGAGATCTAGTTTGCTTTATAACATGTGGCATGTCTCCAGTTGTGATTATTTCTGGAATTGTTTATGCCGTCTTTCGTGAACTGGGCTTCATCGCTAAACAATATCTGATAAATGTATCTTCTATTTGCAGAGATCCACCTGCATAATCGCAAACGTGGAAGATTATCTCCCGGATGCAGTCTCTGCACCAGTTGGGGGTGATAGGGATGGAGGAAATCTTTCTTCAACGACCTGAAAACTGTGGACTGGGAAATGTGCAAAATGCTGGATATTCGCCGGGTACTTATCTTATCATTTTGATTAACCATTTCTAAAATATGCTCTTTTTGGTCTTCAGTCAGTCGCTCACCACGTTCTGCAGTACCAAAAGGAAATTTTCCCGTTTCTCGCAGGTGCGTAAAAACGTTGTTAAACGTTTGGTGGTTCGGTACTCTTCTATGTGGGAATCTTCTCCGGTACTCCCTGACTGCTGCTCTGGCATTTCCATTACAACATCCGTATACAAAAATGATATCTGCGTATTCTGCGTAAGTAAACTGATGAGGCATCTTGCTGAATGACCAACTCAAACTGTCAAAATGGATACCCGAGCTTTTGTCACCCGTTGCTTTATTTGTTTTTCAAAGCGAATTAAAAGCCTACTTGCATTTGAACTGTTTTCAAAAGTAATAGTTTCTTCTATGGCAAATGGTGTCTATTTACTTCAGTTAGTATCATCATCATATTTGACGTGACAGTAACAAAATTTGTTCAACTCCATTTACTGGGTGTTATTTTTACAGGATCAATAAAAACTTGAAAAAAAATACGGCCTGGAATTTCAACGGTTGATTGAAAATACTTTATCTTGAGTAATATGAACTTTCGTTAAAGTTTTTGTTGAAACATGATAATGTGCTATCGATGTAGTGCCGCATCAGTTATAAGCAGAATGAGTATCCTTTAAACTTATCCTTTTCAAAATATTCCATTTTTTTTGTAGAAAACAAAAACTTTCGTGTTCAATTAAAACTAAATCAGCTTAGGTCATTTTTAGGTAGTTTTATTTAATATGTTATTGTTATCGTTGAGTCAACTGAATTACATTTTCTAGAAAACTGATTTCAGTATTTGTATGTCTGTAATTGCACTCTACATTCCATTTTTCACAATAATAGTTGTTCATGTATTTCTTATGGTGACGGTCAGCAGCAAACTTTAAAAAGTGTCCCGTAGAAAAATAAAACGGAGTCGGCTGCCATCTTTATTGGATACGAAAGGTTTTGTTTTACTTGCCAAATAGAAATCAATAAGTTTTTAAACATTTCACGTTGATCTTCTTTGATTAATTTTGCTCAAGTACTTAGTATTAGCCAGCCTCCAAGGTGACAGGGTATTGTTTTTACAAAACCAATTAGAACGTTAAGTAAGTTTGTAATATCAATCTTTAAATCGAGTAAGTAATACTTTCCGAACGATTTTATTTTAAATAAATGTTTTTTTCAATGTGTGCTGTATTAGCCATGGTAGAAAAAAATACATTTGCACTGTTTAAAAAAAAAAGTTTTTTCTATCGTACCATCCGCATTGACGTGACAGAAAGAAAATCTATTCAACCCGCTTTTCAGGGTGTTGTTTATACTGGATCAATAAAAACATTAAAAAAAATAAATACGACCCTGGAATTTTAACGGTTGGTTGAATAATACTTTATCTCTTGTAATATGAACTTTCCTCATAATTTCTGTTGAAAAATTATGATGTGTTATCGATGTACGATGCCTTGTCTGAGTCCATCATTCGTTACTGCATTGTTGTCTGGGGTGGGACTTTCAGACCCTCCCTTCACTGCTTAGAAGTAACACAAAATACCCTACTGAAAATTTTGTTTAATAAGAACAGCAGGTACGGAACTGAGCAACGCTATAATGAAATAGGAGTTTGAGATCTTAAACAGTTATATTGCTATCAATGCCTTATCTGTATAAGAAACAGTACACCCCTCCCTGAAATACACTATCATCATACCCGAAGAACGGCAAGGCAGAAAATTATTATCCCCTTGTATAGAACCACAATCACACAGAAATTTGTAACCTACTACGGCCCTAAACTTTTCAATCTACTTCCCTCTGACACTAGAAATATACGAAATAAAAATAAATTTAAAAAACACGCCAAAATGTTTGTACTGTTACATTATAAGGATGTCCTTAAACTAATCCTCGAATAATTATATACATTACTCTGCAATCACCAAGTTCTTTTTCTTTTTTTGTGTTTCCCCTCCTCATAATACCAATTTAGATAATATGAGTTTAGATTATAGTTTCTCTTACTCTGTTAGTATTCAACATAAAAATGTACGATAAGAGAATGACCCACAATACAAGCTAAGCTTAGGTGGTCTCTCTTACCCAAAAAAAAAACATTGTAAAGATCGAACTGAATAAAACTCACTTACTCCCTTACTTTCTCGACCCTTTCCTTTTAGACCTCTATCCAAACGAAAGAAAAATAGACCATTCTGTGAGTTCTTCCGCTACTTCCCGTACTACTTACTGCCTTACAAGCTTTCTATTATTTGTTATCCATTTCACTCCCACGGAGGGTTGATAATAACAATACGCGTGAATTTCTTTTCTTCTCCATGTTATTCCGTTGAGAATTTCTTCAACACTCCGAATCAGGAATGTGGATTGCATTGCCAATAATTTTTCGAATGTTTTTAATTTACTCAATGCCCGTGAAAAAGTAACAAGTTTTGACTTTGGCAAGAGACTACAAATTATTTCTACCATGGAAAATTTTAATTAATGATCCTCATTATCAGTGCAGAGCCATTAGTAAAATTTAAAAATTATCTGTGTGGGATATTTCATTTTTGTAGTGTTTGCTTAGTCAACATTCATAATGAAGACAGGAATAATAATAATAATGAAGTAAAGAGAAAAACATTCTCAATTGAAAATTTAACCAAAACATGACTCCTCTGGAAATAGAAAAAACCTACGATAAATTGAAGTTACTTTTTGGTAATATCTGACAGAAAAAAAAAACTACTTTCCCGGCAAAATCCACGCTGGTCTTTGAACTACATCTGTTAGATATTTTGGTTAAATTTTCAATTGAGAATGTTTTTCTCTTTACAACATGAATCCCTTCCAAGAGAGGTTTTTTTGTACGATGGAAAATAGCAACTAAAGTTTGTCTTTCAACCAATTAACCATCACCATAATACAAGATCAAAATCATACAAAAATCTAGTCACAAAAATTTTCTCTCACTTTATTGCAGCATCATGCTATTAATATAGGGTGTAGGTTATTTAATTTGATCCTGATGAAATTGAAAAAATTATGTAAAAAATCCTTTGCAAAATTTATAAAAATATGGACAATTGAGAACATTGAAAATATTGAAAAGTCATTCAGCATTTGAGTGAAATTTAAGACTGACGATTCGGTTATGTTTATATATGTATTTTTGTATATACATTTTTAAATCATATTCTGTTAGTATTTAGATTATACAGTGTGACAATTTAAAAACTCACAATGGGCTATATCTCACGAACAAAAGATGATATCAAAAAATGCTCTAAATCGTTTCTAGGATAGGAAGGGGGAACTAAAATGACATAAAAAAGAACTCGCCCCCATCAACCCCCTAAGCCCCACCTACCCCTACTTGTGATACATCATTGAAAAGCCTATAAAAAATGCTATCCAATGGTATACATAATAATTGTACAGGGTGTATCAATAATTACCAAATTATTATCCAACAATTTTAAAAACAAACGTAGGAACCCTACTTGTGATATAATGTTAAAAATCTTTAAAGGACAATAAAACCTTATTTTTGTTCTTGAATAAAAACTTTAATTTGCCGTCTTTGCAAAAACAAGTTGTAAACATCTGTTTTCTGGTTTCTGTCGCAATCAATAATTTTTTGTTTATTTGAGACATTTAAATGTCATTAGTGTCATCATTGTGTACGATCAGTACTGTCATTCGCTGTAGTTGTCACGATGGTTTACAGCATATCTGAACGTGTGTAGATAATTTTCATATTTGTCTCCCAGAACCAGTGTTATTTACGAACAGCTCAAATATTTAATGAGAGGCATCCGGACAAACATGTAAGTCACGTGTACATCCGCGACTTAGTTGAAAAATTTAGAGAAACGGGATCAGTGCAAAATAAAAAAAGGGATGCCCCAAGATTACTGAATGAAGCAAACCAAGTTGAGGTCCTTGGGCAATTTGCAATAGAGCCTATTGCATCAACACGTCAGGTATCTACAATGACAGGACTATCACGTGAGTCGGTCAGGAAGGTGTTGAAATTACATAAGTTTTACCCATACAAAACGCAAATTCTTCAAGAATTAGGCGATGATGACCCAGACCGACGAATTGAGTTTTGTGAACTAATGACTGAAATAATTCGCGTTGAACCTAGACTATTGAAAAGTATTTGTTTCAGTGATGAATGTACTTTTAAGCTGAATGGCAATGTGAATAAACAAAACTGTCGGTACTGGAGTGATACGAACCCGCATCGATTTACAGAAGGTCACACTGAATATCCTGAAAAACTTAATGTCTGGGCAGGGATATTAGAGGATTCTTTAATTGGCCCTTTGTTTGTACCAGGCAATTTAAGTGGCGACATTTATCTGGATATGCTGGAAAACACCATCCAACCTTTAATTGTGCATGAATTAGAGAATCAAAGGGATGACCAAGGCAATCTAGCTCTAGAAGAAGATTTGCTGCACTACCAACAAGATGGAGCACCTCCTCACTATGCCGCTGCAGTTAGGCACTGGTTGGATACTAATTATCCGAACAAATAGATTAGAAGGAGAGGTTCTATTGAGTGGCCACCGAGGTGGTCACCAGACTTAACGCCACCTGATTTTTTTTATGGGGTTACCTCAAGTCAGTTGTGTATAAAAGTCAACCTGCGTCACTTGGGGACTTGCGGGAAAACATTACTCAAGCATGTCGCGCTATTACTAGAACAACATTTTTCAAAGTTCGTACTATTGTTTACAAAACAACGGAACCCACTTTGAACATTTACTTCATTGACATTTTTAACAAATTTGTAGTTCAACAAAAACTTCATTAAATTTCCCTTTTAGGGCAAGGTTTCGTAATTATTTATTCACCTATACCATTATTATTCATATTGTTGGATAGCATTTTTTGTAGGCTTTTCAATGATGTATTACAAGTAGGGGTCTGCCATTTAAACTTTTTCAGTTGGGGTAGGTGGGGCCTAGGGGGTTGATGGGGGCGAGTTCTTTTTTATGTCATTTTAGTTCCCCCTTCCTATCCAATTCAAAATAAGAATAGGAACGTCGTGTTTTAGTTCTATGAAGTTGTGGAGGAATTTGTATGGAACTCATGGAAATGTATGTTAAACTCTTGTTTATTATGGTAGTGAATATGGTTTTAAGAAAAAATGACTGGTGGACATCGAAAGCTTCGTATTCGGTGTACAAATCATTATAGGTAGGGTATTTTTTTTAAAATCGTTCTCAGAAATTGTTGTTGGAGAATTATAAACGAGTCTTCAATGCCCCCCCCCCCCCCCCCCCCGCTGCCAATGACAATAAGCCAAACCGAAGGTGATTCTATTCTCAACGAATGCACAGTAAAGGACTTTCAGCTGTTTCCACGATAAAATAGATGTTGAGAGTTTGAACTTGTATATAATTATTCTAAGTTTTTACATATACAGTGCGGCTTTTTTTAGTCCCCCCCCCCCTGTTAACTTTTGAACGATTTGACGTACAAACATGAAAAAAAAACCGTTTGGAGGGTTTCACCGATAATACTTTTTAAAATAAAAAAATATGGTGATTGCACGATATTTTATTTGCAAAAAAAATTTTAACCAGATTAAAAAAAATTAGATGGTTGTGAAGAGAATTGAATTCTCTTTTCAATGATGTGACACTTGACCCCCCATGGCAATCACTATATTTCTTGTACCAAAAAGTAGTATTGGTGAAACCCTCCAAACGTTTTTTTTTTCAAATCTGTTCGTCGAACCGTTCAAAAGTTAACAGGGGGGGGACGAAAAAAAGCCGCACCATATAATTGATCTGCATATCGAGGTGCATATCGAAAAAGACACCTACATATTTTATAGAAGTAACAGATTTGATACAAAACTGCCTCAATGGAGTATTTACGTCTATGCTGTTGAAGTGGAAAGCAATTGATCTGTTACAGTTGAATGATATATAATGTGTAATATTTATTATAGATATCCTATTTTTCAGTAAAAGTTTTATGATATGGTACCCATTGTATACAAAACTAAGGTAAAACACGATTAAATTTCCACGGAATTTATTATACTCGCGACATGTTTCGCTACACTTTAGCTTTGTCGAGCGATTTACTAACATATCGAGGTAACAGTCGAGGTATACTAACATATTTTTCTTTGGAATCTAACTTTTATAAATTTGAATAAGTTTTTTTGTTTAGAACCCTACTTAAATAAATTTAAGTAAGGTCTCAAAGAAAAATATGTTGGTGTATCAAAATCGCTTGATAAAGCTACAGTATTGTGAAACATGTCGCGAGTATAATAAATTCTTGGAAACTTAATCGTGTCTTACGTTAGTGTTATAAGAAATTCTGACTCAACTGTATTTTTGAGTTCTTGCCATGAGTTGACTCAGTAGAAAATTGCTGTGTCATCAGAAAACCTAAGTTGTCCCCTCTAGACTGGAGTGAAAACAAACCGTTGATGTAGATATTGAAGAGTATGGGGCCTAGGACGGTACCTTGGGAAATCCCATTTTCTATTTTCTCCTTATCGCAATGGACATCATTCAGTCTTACACTTCTGTTGTTTGAATAGCTCTCAAATAATTGATGGTTGATATTTCGAATTCCAATATCCTACAAAGTTTGCAAGAGCAATTGGTTGCTCACCTGATCAAATGCTTTGGACAGGCCTATAAAAACACACAGGCATGGCTTGCTTTCTTCCAAGGCATCATATCTTTTGTGTTTCCTAAGATTTCACACTATTTATCACTCTGTTCTGATCTATGAAGTCTACAATTTGCTCTTATGCAGCTTTCTCTAACACTTTTTCTATAATGGGTAGTATATTGATTGGTCTCAGGTCATTAGCTTTGGTAGAGTTTTTTACTTTCGGAATTGGCAAAATTGTGGATACTTTAATATTATTGGAAACTTTACAGGATGAATTGATAATATTTTTCCGGTATTTTCTGAAAATCAACTAGTAGCATGACTGTGGACACAGTCCATTTGAAGTTTTTAAAAAATATCCGAGTTTCAATACAGAGGACGCTTATTCGACTTCATATTTCTTGAAAACCGGTGACATTTTCAATGACGAACCCTATTCCTTTATTGTACAGAAAATGTTGAGATTTGAGAAAAAATGATAAACTCTATATCTATTCATTGGCGTGAAAGTTGGGGATGGCTGATTAGGGGTACCCGTCTGCTGTACGTCCCTGTTGTGCGTCTGACAAGAGTGACAGATCTTAGTAACAAGTCTTCCTGTTGATGATAAGCACTGTTGCGCGGTCATTATAATTACAGTAGCATAGGGTACATTATTGTTTTAAATAAGTTTCTTTCGCGCCTAAAATTCGGAGTAATCAATCTCTGAAAGGTTCTTTACGGTTTTAAAAAGTCCTAAATGCGCTGTCAAATTTCTCTCTTTCAAATGACATATATGTTTTATTGCCTTATAACAAAAAACCCTGAATTGGAACACCAAATTATTTTCAAACTTGGCAACGATCTACCCAAACTACACTGATGACGCGCAGGCGCACATCGTAAACGGGTCGCATACGCGGCATGCTTTTCGCCGTTAAAATTGGCAGGATTAGCATTCTAGAGTAAGTATATAATATATATTTCTATGGGAAAAATACTGAGCCGTTATGGAGTTATTCTGGAAAACACTACTTTCATCACTCTGTCAGTTAATACTTATTTCAGAGTATATGCTCATAGGGACGTTTTGTCTCAAAATGTAGTGGGGATTGTGTCATTTGAATTTGTCCCATTCATTCTGGGACACCCTGTAATTTGTACCCATTGAAGGATATATGGCAATTTCACAATTTTGTTAACGTTAAACCGTAGGACCTAAGTTATTAACTCTTGAGACTTTCATCGTTACTTCATAAATCTTTCTACTTACTTGCAACTTTCGTTGTCGACGACTTTTATAACGGTATAAATTGTTTTCAAAAAGACTTTAACCCCTACCAATATTTAATTCTTATTTTATTGGTGAAATAGACATTCTTACCCAAGTTTCCCCATATCTAGGTATGACCAGTTCAGAATAAAACTCTCAATTTCTGTGGTACACTTACCTGAAAAAAAAAAACAAATTAGTGAAGAAAGGAAGTTTCCTGGATTTGAAATGTAATGCTTGCGTTATTGAAAAAATATACAGAGTGTTTCACTTTCCGTGGAAATGCCCCCGTAACTTCCGTAATTTTTCACGCAGAATGATGAAAAAACAAAATTATTTGGCAGGGGTCATTTCCAATGATATACACTGCATGCCAGCAGCGATGGAACCACTAAAATTTCCGAAAATTTCAAGAAGGATGCAAAATGAGTCAAAAATGTGTTTGGGTTCGTAATCAGAACAACCATTCAACTGCTGATTCACTTGGTATTTAAAAAATCCAAATTAAATGAGAAATTACAGAAGTTACGAGGGTGTTTCCATGAAAAGTGAGGCATACTGTATACAAGGTGGATACTAAATGATGTCATTAATTTTAAGTCATATTTTATGAAGAAAACGTTTGCCGAAATTTCAATTAAAAATCTGTTTTTCATTAATAACTTAAAAGTATTTTTTGACGATTCTGATGAAATCTGGTGTGGTTATTAGTAGTAACAAGGAGCTTCTTGTTGAAATGGCAATTATCATCAGTTACAGTTTACTGATATTTCCTGTATTTTTACAAATCAGTAAGTGAAGGTTTTCTCCTGGAAAAATACATTAATGATATATTACTGGAATATTACGCACCGTCAACACTTCTCTTTATGAAATAATCTTTCAAATTATAAGAGGCACAGGGTTGCCTGCTATTAATGGTAAAAATCAATGTGCGCCACTGTTTTTCACTAGGTTTAATATTTTTTCTTAATAAATAACTAAAATTACAACTTCCTTATAACTCCGCGATTTTGAAATAGCCTAACTGTATCGAATCAAAGTCAGTGGCGTAGAACTGATGGTTACGCTTCGTTGAAGTTCAAAGAGTTATGTGAATGATATTTTTTCTTCAGATACTCCATAATTTATTTAAATTCTATTTAATTTTATGCAAAAAGATATTGTTATGTTTTGATAGGAACAGTTGACAACAATATGCCCAGGAACAAAATATTTGCTCAGGTAGAAATAAATTCACTAAGGCAATCCATAGATTTGATGAAAGTTTTGCAATTCCAAATTCACACCATTATATGACACAGTTTTTAATTTGTTAAATCTGATACAAATATGAAACTTAGAGAAAGCCAGTGGTGTACAATAATTTTTATGCACTAGCGGGCGGTAAAGTACACTTTACCGCCCGGTTCGCAGGGCGTAAAGTGGCACTTTACCGCCCGTGGGCGTATTATGGCCCGGCGGGCCGTAAAGTAGACAAAATTCTCAAATTGTCTATACTCACACATCATTTCATGCAATTCCTAACACGAATTAGAATCATTTCAGTTCAATAGAGCAATACTCTTTCTAACATTTGTTTATAATCGTTGGCAAAATTTTGTATGTATCACGTGCGTAAAATGCGTTTATGCACTAGCGGGCGGTAAAGTACACTTTACCGCCCGGTTCGCCGGGCGTAAAGTGACACTTTAACGCCCGTAGGCGCATTATGGTCCGGCGGGCCGTAAACTAGACAAAATTATCAAATTGTCTATACTCACACATCATTTCATGCAATTCCTAACACGAATTAGAATCATTTCAGTTCAATAGAGCAATACTCTTTCTAACATTTGTTCATAATCGTTGGCAATTTTTTCGGTGATGATCTATTTATTTGAAATAGATTCTCCAATATAGCACTCAGCTACTATAGTTTCACATTCCTCATATTATGTTACCCTTAATTATTGTATGCATAAGGTATGAAACGTGTAGAACATTGCAATTCAAGTCAGTATTTGTGATTCGCGCTATAAAACCGCTAGTGCATAAAATTTTGTATGTATCACGTGCGTAAAATGCGTTTAAGGCCTTCGGCGTGTGATGGCCCTCGGCTAACGCCATCGGGCCATCATCCACGCCGCAGACCATAAACGCCTACTTTACGCCCTTGATACATAAATAACTATTACCATAAAGAATAATCACGTGGCCCTTTTCTACTCATAATTTGAAATCTAATTCCATAAAAAGATACCCTTTGCTAACAAACAGACCAGGTTTAATCAAAATCGACAAATATATTTTTGATTAATCAATAAATAACCAAATTTTCTTTATAAGTTTGATATCCCGTTACTTGAAAATGAAGCAATTTAGGACACACGTCCTAACCTTTTTTTTCATAAAACATTACAAGAAATCACCACCTGAAATTAGGTATACACCCTGTATGTCCAACGTTGATATGGAATAATTGATACTTATGAATAATTCATCATAAAAATTTGTGATTGGAGTGTTTGCCTGGTTAAATTATTTATAAATTACATTCATAGTGAGAACCAAATCAATTAATTGATTTTTCTATAATAGAGTTGAATAAATGTTACTAACGATATCCACTTTCATTTCTTGATAACTCAAAGTGAAGATGAAGTGGATTAGTTCACTAGTTCTGTAGTACTTTTTTCACTGATCTACTTTTCAACTTTTATTGTTCACGATAGAACTGAAAGCTCGACCCCAATTTCAAATGTCTACTGCCCTGTTTGAATCAAAGAAATATATGTTATATACTTACTCTAGAATGCTAATCCCCATGTCAAAAGTGTTGTAAAAAGTTCAGGCTAGTCCGCAATGCGCATGCGCGTCATCAGTGATTTTTGTAACAGGCCCGGTTTTAGTAAAATATTATGGTACTTGTGAAGATTAACAAACGTTAATTCTGAATCTCGGAGAATCCCTCATTGTACATACCTGTTATTTGTATTTAGCCGATTTAAATACATATTTTCACATATTTATGATCCTAAATATTCAACAAAGGTCACCAGAAAGTAGGGTACGGTTATTATTATTATTTATCGCTCTGAAGCGACTGACATTCACTTTTCATATTTAGTTAACCAACAAAAACCTACAGAAACACCCCAAATCGTCGGTGCGAATTTCAAAGAAGCACTGGATTGGAAAATAAATTGAAGGTACAAAAAATAGTGAAAATTTATTTCAGCTAATACCATGAATAATTTCAACTCAAACTGGATTTATAAAATTGGATGCTTGGAAGCTCGAGGTTTTTTTTCTAGAACGATTCATGTCAAAATATGCACCTGCATTTAATTTAAATCATTTGAAGAGATTAACATGCTATTTCTACGAGTATTTCTGGTTGTATTACTTTAGTGCAATTTCCACAATGGGGGTGCATGAAAAAGTGAGGCCAGAAGCATTTTCCTTACCATCAAAGAATATCACTTCCATATTGACATTAATTTTCTGAGGCGATTTTATGTATGTTTAGTACTTTTTGTAGGAATCTAGAACTCATAATATAAGCGGTGTGGCAGAAAGTTGTATCATTCGCCATGCATGCCTACGCAGACACAGTGTTGGTACTGCACTAGGTTTCAAATTATTCTATTGTCGTTTTCACATGAATCTTCATGAGGAAAATGTATGCCACAAATTACAATTTTCTCACTCAAATGTCTCAAATGTCTCAAATGTCTCTTCTTAAGAGCAATAACCAAAAATCATGCCTTTTTTACCAAGCTAAAATAATATTTAAGCTAATTTGAGCAAAGCATATAGGTACATAAAAAATTTCGTTATCTACCAAAAATGATTTATTTCAGGTATTTTTCTCTTACACAACACTAAACAGTTCATTATTTATTTGTAGGAAGAAACGGCTTTATTGAAATTGTCTTTAAAGGAACAAGATTAATGCAAATTCACGAATGATGAAAGAATAACCAACGACAACAAAAACCACACAAAACGACAAGAGAAAATCTGAAATTCTTAAAACCGTCTCTGATCTCTGACAAGAGTGACAGATCTTAGTGACAAGTCTTCCTGTTGATGAAAAAGCACTGTTGCATGGTCATTATAATTACAGTAGCATAGGGTACATTATTGTTTTAAATAAGTTTCTTTTGCGTCTAAAATTCGGAGTAATCTATCTCTAAAAGGTTCTTTTCGGTTTTAAAAAGTCCTAAATGCGCTGTCAAATTTCTCTCTTTCAAATGACATGTGTTTTATTGCCTCATAACAAAAAACTCTGAATTGGAACACCAAATTATTTTCAAACTTGGCAACGATCTACCCAAACTACACTGATGACGCGCATGCGCACATCGTAAACGGGTCGCATACGCGGCATGCTTTTCGCCGTGAAAATTGGCGGAATTAGCATTCTAGAGTAAGTATATAATATACATTTCTATGGTGTGAATGCGACAAATATGTTCATTTATTTCAACTTGTAATAAAAAAAAAACAACCAGCACAATCTCACAATTTGATTTTGAAAATTAAAAATCGTCACTGGTTTCTCAACGTGCTTCTTCCATCGTAATTTTTTGTTAAATAATAATAATATTTATTTATTTCAGAAAACAATATAAGAAAGATAAGATTGAACGTTTAAGAAATACTGTCACAGAAACAAAAACGATTGCATATATACAGGGTGGACATCGAAAACGTACCGCAAGGCATTACAAGCTGGAAAAGAACTTTTCGACAAAATCCAAAAACACGTCAAGTTTGTTTTTAAGGACACATTTTGACGCGGAAACAGTTTGAAGATAACCTGTATCACTGTATGCACGTTGGAGAAAAGAACAGTTTGAGAATTTATTTGACATTACGGTAAGTTTTTAAATAAAATAAAATCGATTTTTGATTTTTTTGGCGAATGTGTGGTTTGAATTTCAAAGCTACATATTTTCTAAACGAGTGGATCAATTATTCAAAGCTGAGCAGCAATGTATAGGGAAATAAAGCCCCTTTTTAAAGAGGTATCACTTGACCCCTATTTCCATTTGAATAAATTGGTAGATGACACCCCTACATAGGGGGTTGAAGGTTTCGCTATGCTTTTCACGTCAAAAGTTGTCTTCCTGAAAATCAACTTGACGTATTCCTGGATTTTGTCAAAAAGTTCTTTTTGTGGTACGTTTTCGATGAGCCACCCTGTATACAGAGTGGCCACTTTTTTAATGGGATTGTATTGGTAACTTTTAAACCATAAGAGTTAGAAGGTCGGTCAAATGGAGAAAAAGTTGCATTCATAGAAGCATTGTCAAGTGGTTCAAACAAATCGGGATTATCAGGACCGGTTATTGAGATATCATAAGAAAAGTAAATTCTGTCATTTTGATTTTTCTTTTTTTCCCACTTTATTTCAAATATTATCAAAAAATGATACAGGAATTTTTTATTCGATAGTAAATTATCCTTAATTTGACCTAATCAGATTTTGTATCCAACGTTTCGTACTCTCTGGGCCACCCTCAACCTCATTTTTTTCAATACGGACCTGCATATTTTATGACACATTTCGAAATAACTTTTAACGCTGAATTCAACAATATATCATACAATGTCATTCAAAGTTGATTTTCAGGTGATTTTGACCCTTATCCAAATTTCTCTGGATCGGATCTGTATTGCATTTACCTTTAGTTTAATTAACAACATGCAATACATTTCGATTAGAAAAACAACTCAGTCATCTTAAACTGAATGGAACGTATCAGAATTAAAGCAAGAAACAAGTAATAATTATTTACATATTTCAAGAGAAGAAAAACCTAAAGCAGAGTAATTAAACGAAACTATTATTTATATGAAAGAAAAATTAAACGATTATTCGAAAATAAATGAAAATTAATGAAGTAAGTGTTCGAAATGTCCACCATTTTGTAAAATGCACTTTGCGGTTCTGGAACCCATACTTCTTATACATTTGCTAAATTCGTCTCCTTGAATACCTTCCAATACATTCTCAATCTTCTCGAGAGGAATCAATATTGTTGGATTTGTCATTTGTTCCGTTGAAACAGATTACAGAATCGAACTTTATTTTTAAGATCATTACGATATAATTCTTGCAATGCTTGGTATTCAAATTTAAAATCATTGTATTCGCGTCTCTTGACTATTTTATTAACAGCTTTCGATTTTTTTATGGATTCAATTGAATTTGGACAGAATATTGATATCGTTAAAAGACTTGTTTTTTCTTACATACACAAAACTCTAGGTTTATTGAATGTATTATTTTCAAGTAGTAGGCCGTGGATAAAAAAGAACATAACAAGAAATGTCGTATTATTAGTCACTTCGTTCAATATTGTGCCACAAGAACTTGTCATTAAATACTTTCTGTGTAATTTCAATTTAACTTATTCGGTATGGTAAGATACACAAATGAAGAAAAGGGAGATATGTACGAAGTGTACATAAAACTAGATAGGAATTCGTTCAAAGCACAACAAAGGTATGGTGAATTATATCCTGAAAGAACAACACCAAATATTAAAATATTTCGACGTTTATCTATAACGTTACTTGAACATAATTCATTCATCAAACCTAGAGGTCCTTATGTAAGACGAAACGAGCCTATCAATGACATCAATGTTCTAGCCCAAATTCGAATGAATCCAGGAATAGGATCGAGAACTATGGCCAGTGAATGCAATGTATCAAAAAGTGCTGTTAATAAAATAGTCAAGAGGCACGGACACCATGACTATAAATACCAAGCCGTGCAAAAACTATATCGTAATGATCCTGAGAGAAGGTTGCAACTCTGCTATTGGTTTCAACGGAAGGTGCGGAATAACAACAATTTTGCGCACAATATTATTTGGGGAGACGAAACGACATTCACAAATTCTGGCATGTTCAATCGAAGGAACAAACATTTTTATGCCACAGAAAATCCTCACTTAATTCATGAAGTTAGACATCAATATCGTTTTTCTTTGAACATATAGTGCGGTTTGTTGAATAATAAATTACTGGGACTCTATTTTATTGATGGCAACCTAACCGGAGAAAAATATGTAGAAATTATAGAAGAAATGTCAGATGATCTTCCTATACGGTATCGGCGTAATAGTCCATGGTTCCAACAAGACGGATGTGGTCCACACAACTCAAGAATAGTCACAGATTATCTAAATCGAACTTTTCCCGATTCATGGATTGGAACAAGAGGTCCAGTAGCATGGCCTGCAAGATCTCCGGATTTGAATCCGCTGGATTTTTATTAGTGGGGATATCTCAAAAATGAAATTTATGATACTACGAACCCGACAATAGAGATTCTTCGCGAGAAGATTGAGAATGTATTGGAAGGTATTCAAGGAGACGAACTAAGCAAATGTGTAAGAAGTATGGGTTCCAGAACCGCAAAGTGCATTTTACAAAATGGTGGACATTTCGAACACTTACTTCATTAATTTTGATTTACTTTCGAATAATCATTTAATTTTTCTTTCATATAAATGATTGTTTCGTTTAATTATTCTGCATTAGGTTTTTCTTCGCTTGAAATATTATGTAAATAAATATTACTTGTTTCTTGCTTTGATTCTGATACGTTTCATTCAATTTGAGATGACTGAGTTGTTTTTCTAATCGAAATGTATTGCATGTTGTTAATTAAACTAAAGGTAAATGCAATACAGATCCGACCCAGAGAAATTTGGATAAGGGTCAAAATCACCTGAAAATCAACTTTGAATGACATTGTATGATATATTGTTGAATTCAGCGTTAAAAGTTATTTCGAAATGTGTCATAAAATATGCAGGTCCGTATTGAAAAAAATGAGGTTGAGGGTGGCCCAAAGAGTACGAAACGTTGGATACAAAATCTGATTGGGTCAAATTAAGGATAATTTACTATCGAATAAAAAATTCCTGTATCATTTTTTGATAATATTTGAAATAACGTGGGAAAAAAAATCAAAATGACAGAATTTACTTTTCTTATGATATCTCAATAACCGGTCCTGATAATCTCGATTTGTTTGAACCACTTGACAATGCTTCTATGAATGCAACTTTTTCTCCATTTGACCGACCTTCTAACTCTTATGGTTTAAAAGTTACCAATACAATCCCATTAAAAAAGTGGCCACTCTGTATATAAACACGCACAAAAACAAACACATGATGCTTCCTTTGAAACCCGAGAAAATGTTTTATAATACGAATTTCCAATCAGATTTTATGGTTTGTGATACTTAAAGGAAAAATTTTTTGGATGCATTGTCCTATTACACTTTATATGCATTTCTCTCACTGTATAATCTCCTATCATTTTCCGAGTATTCTGACAGGCGGTAGACTGGATATTTGCCCATAAAATTTTAATTGACTCAAAGCCAAATAACGTCTGCATTTCAGCAAACCTGTTGAGTTTCGCACTCAAGTAATATCATCCTGTAATTACCTACATCTGAAGGATGCCAAAATTTAGAAGTGACAGAAGGAAAAGTCGGTAGAGACATTTATGTCGTGAAATTCAAACATTGTCAAAACCTATTTTCACGGTTCCAAGTTATGTTAGTATTTATGATATAAGGATCATAATGACGATCATTATTGTACTAGCTGTGAAGATCATCACACAGCTAGTACCATAATGATTGTTTATGATCCGAATTTCTTACAAAATTTTATGTTCCGACGATTTCTTTAAAAACAGGTTTCTTGTTGCATTACAGTAAGTAATGGGAACGTAGCTTAGTTTCAGTAATGTGCGTAGAAACGTAAGGTAACAATGTTTGTTTGTGTTTGTTTGTATTCTCATCTCATTGTCAAAGTTACATTTATTGAAAAGTTCATCAAGCATTTTTTTTAAACTCATAAATTTAACGTTTCAAATATGTCTATATTTTTTTCATTATAGTCCCCAGTACTCTAATGAATCATTATAGTACTCAGTCCTATGAAGTTTGTCATTTTGACAATAAAAATGAAATCCATAATAATGTCATTATGACACGTCGGAATATAATAATTTCTCTACGACTATTGTATTCTACGTTCATTACAAATTGATTTTTAATTGAAGAATAAAGCTGATTCCAAGACAACGTGGATCCTAACTCATTATTCAACGGTACTCGGCCAATCACAGGTTCAGAATTTTCAGAATCCACGGGAACTGAGAGGTTTAAGAAACAAATTTCTCAAGAAGGCTTTGCTTGATTGAACTTTTGTCACAGATGGCATCCGCGAAAGTCAGATTGACTATTTTCTTAGTTTTAACTTTGATCTGTGTGACAAGTACCTTATATAAAAATGAATAGAGCGGAATGGGCAAGCAGTGATAGTGAGGAAGATGAAATCTATCTTGCAACAAAGGTATGTCAAACAATTTTTACTTGAACGTTCCACACTCTCTCAGTTCTAGGTCAGAGTTTCTCTAGTAGGTATTTCATTCACAAATTTTCGAGTGCCTGTTATAGCTCAGTTGGTAGAAGCATGTACATGAAGTAAACGTATAACGAACGAACGAACGAACTCTTGGAAGTTTTTTTAAAAATTATTTTCAATTAAGACATTTATTCATTTATGAATAAACACCGATTATTCATGTATAATTGTTATTCTACCTTATATTACTTTATAATATATACTTATTTTCATAAATAATATTTAGGTTTCATTAAAACTCTGACTATCGTATAGTCGTAGAGAAAGTATAGTCTTCTACTCGCGTATAATAGCTATTATTTTGTCGGATAATTCCGAAACTCGCCTTCGGCTCGTTTCGGAATTTTCGTCCTCGAGAATAAAAGCTATCATTATACGCACGTTGAGGAATATTCTATTACATGCCTAGGGTAATAATGACTTCGAATTTGACAAGTAATACCTTCAGCCTCATTTATTTCAATTTTTAGGTTATGAAACTTTTTGAACATTATTGTTGTCTGTTTATTCGGTAACTTAGTTATACGCACAAGCAACTTAGAACGAATAATCATGAAGGAAGGGTAAGAAAACAAACTTCAATCCAGGCAAATTTTGAGGAACGTCAACAAGCAGCGGGAAAAACGTAAGTAACACCTCGAATGTTAACACGTCTTTCGTTCCTTGTTACTTAAATAACTATAAAATAACAAGCCTCGGCTTTGCCTGGGCTCGTACTCGCTCACCTCGAATGTTAACACGTCTTTACATTCCTTGTTACTTAAATAACTATTAGGTAAGTGTACCTTCTTTTATATCGAAAGATTCATTCAAAAAGACGAAACCAGTCAAATGCACCTAGTCATTAGGAGAGTTTATTAGTGAAGTTTATTACTTCGCGAGTACACTAACGTCTTAAAATATAATATAATTTTTATCATTAATTTTCACTTATAATATCACAAGAGCTTAAATTATTTCTGGAAATTATTTTGAGGGCACGAAAGAAAATTTCCAGGAATGATTTAAGCTTGCGTGGTATTCGGTAGAAATGTATTTTTTGTTAAAGTAATCCATAACACTTTTAATGTAAAAAATATAATATTAGCATGGTTTGTTGCAGTAGGTGGCCCTGATATAGGCGGCCATGCTTTTGACAGATTAGGTTTATATTGGTAAATTACATTGAGTATAGTACACCAACAAACAAAGATATTCTTATGTAAAAGATTTCTTGTAAGCATTTGCGTTAAACAATTTGAGAAAAATGAAATGCTTTGAAAATTACAATTTATGTAAATACTGCAAAGAGTTGAGTCAAGTGCACATATGTCATCCAAAATTAATATATTCAACGAATTTAATGGAAGATTGCGACCAGGAAGCGTTAGAGTCGAATGGTTTGTTTAAGAAAATCCAAGAAAGTCTGCTGCAGATGTCAAGTAAATATGGCACTTTGCGTAAGAGAGATTTGAACAAAATTGTTTCAAAATATTACATATATTATGTCTTAAAACACAGACATCTAATTAATTCGTCACCTTCCTATTCACCATTAAGAAGAGAGGGTGGGTTAGAATTCAAGCAACATTTAAATCTTACTATGTTTGTAGATCCTAAGTTTTTTGAAATATAAATTGTTAATGCATAATAATTAAATAAATTTGTGTTTTCTGTTTAAAGATACTTTATAGCGAATAATAAATACTAAATAATAATGTTTATTCTTATAGAAATTTTGCATTATTCTCAGGTCAACTGTCAAAAAATTTCCACTTAAATATCGTGGCGCCACGAAAAAATTTCCGGAAATTTTTTTAGTTGCCATGGTAACTAGTCAAAATTAAGGTATCTTATTGGTTAAAAAGTAGAGGTGTGACATTTTCCCGGTAATTTCTGTTTTGAAATTATAACAAATCCAGTGGCGTAGCCTAAGAAGGCCTTGACATTTCGATTTTTTTCAGTGTTATGGTGGTATAATAGAGCAATTGAAGCTCTTTTCTTGAAAAAAAATCATTTAAACAACAAATAAAAAAGTTACAAGGGTGTCCATATGATTTTTTAGAGTTTTTATTTTTATAACACTTTCACCTCATAACAGTACCAATGAAGTTTGATCTGATTAATGAGTTCTTATTTGACATCAGTCATCCTCAGGCGGAAAATAATAGCGAATTCCATTGGTAAAACTGGTGCGCACCGAGAGCATTTTTTGTATTCCATTGATAAAACAGGTGTACAGTTTTGTATTCCATTGAGAATCTGGTGCACCTAGTTTTGAACTCAGTGCAATAATTTCAGCACAAGCTCTTCGAGGTAGTGCGAAGTCAGTTCAGTTGTGAAAATGATGGAAAACTCAAAAATTCAAAAAAACAGGCTTTTTCTTGTAGCAATTTTGTTAGCATCGTCGTCAAGCAGTGATGAAGACATTTAAGAAGTAATAAAGGAGAAAATACCACGTTCTAAAATCAACAATTTTGTAGAAAATGCCCGTAATTTCAGTGATGAAGAGGTAAGGAAAAATATATTTTTAATTGTGGTTTTTCTTGCTCCATATTTTTGCAGTTCCGTTAAAAACTTTCGGATGCGCAGAGATACTGCTTATAAAATAATGAATTACTTTAGAACATCACCGTTCCATTCAACAAACACAAATGCCTTGGGGGCTGAAATCATATACCAGCAGAGACTCATCAATAGAAGGAGAGAATTATTCGAATTAAATAGTGGAATAAATGAAGAATATTGTCCATCAGGTTGACCTCTCAAGAACTTTTTTTGAGGTAGTATTGATGAAGAATTGATGAGGGATTCCAACCTGAAGAAATCACTTCCACTTAATTACTGCCTGTGAAAAATATTGGTTGGTTTTTCAAATTTGAACTTCGTATTGTATGAGCTATAGGCGTCAAACCCACCATATTACACTTTTTTCTACTACCGCTCACCAAAGTAGCCTTTGACGCTTTCAGATCTCAACGCAAAGTTGAAGTTTTCCGAGGAATGTCATTTCGTGACAGCTGTTACGCTCTAGAGCGAGAATATTGAAAAAACGCTCGATCTCCCTAGCTTTTGTTGAAAACAAACCCATTCTTGCATGATGGAAAGTGAAAACAAGAAATTCATAGCAATCTAAGGTACTGCGGTTGTGTAATGGCAGAGATTCTTCGTACGAAACTGATTTAGCGTTCTCGGCGAGTTCGAACTCTTTTTTTTTTTTTTAGTTTTTTTTCCTTTTGTTAGAAATGTAAATTATTGGATATTTGGATATCTTATACATTTGGGAATACTATTGAATGTAAATTTTCTCATAGGTAATATTATGTGCCTATGTTGAATGAAGTGTCTATCGTTTTTATGTCTGAGGAGCTGCGTTTGTAGAAAAAATCATGTCGCGTCGCGCGGTAACTCTGTCGAGCGGCAATCAATCACTTTGCGCTCTAAATACACAAATAGCTATTTCATTATTATAGGTACGCAGGAAATAAATCATTTACAAGAGATGTGTCTCAAAGGTTTGGCATATGAATCATGTACTCATCGGTCCTTTTCCGGATTAAAGCACACAATTTATTAATAACCTCTCTATATTATGATTTGATTATGATGGTTGTGAAAACGAAAACTGTCAAGTTTCACTTGTCTGTCAACTATTTCGTATTCCATTTTAGAATGAACTAGTTCATATTTTGGAGAAAACCAGGACAGTGTCGATGCAACACTGGTGCAAAACTAGTGCACCACTAGTGCACCACTAGTTTTTCCAATGGAATTCGCTATAAGAGGACGTTGAAAAAACTAGAAAAGTATAGATAAACAGCAGTCCCCTCACTCCAGTCAAAGGGTGTAGCAAAGTTGGCACGGCTTTTCTCTGTCATTGCGTATCAAGAAAACTCATGTTTAGCCAAACTTACGTCAGTTCAATTTGACGATGCATTTGACAAGAGTGCGTTCGGGTTCCTCTTTTTGTCACCGCTAATTAATGTGTGCGTTGGTTAGATGGAGCATCCGCCAAAATTAAAATTTTTGGCTCGAACGCCAAACCGTAGACTTTTTATTCTGTAAGTGGGAGTGATACCTTCCAATCTGAAAGCGCTACTGTCCGCAAAAAAAATGTTGCCATGCAAGGGTTTCATTGTCCCTAACTTTCACGGTTTATTTTCCATTATTAGCGGATGAAAAATTTTTAAGGTGTCGGTAAAGATCTAATCCATGTTCCCCATTTCTCACTTTTTCGAAATTTGATTTCGTTCTTTTCCGAAAAAAAAAATGGGAAATTCATCAAAAAACATGTACTTTTGCGATATTTTTCAGAAAAAAATAAATCAAATTTTGAAAAAGTGAGAAATAGGGAACATAGATAACATCTTTACCAATATTTATTTATTTTTTGATTCACTCAAAGTGAAAAATGAACAAAAAAAGTTAGGGACTACCAAACCCATGCATACACTGTTTTATAGTATAGTACAACTTCCTTTTAATGCTTTTTTTTAATCGGTTCGTTTCTCTAAATATTCATGAGAACTTCCAACAGTAGTTTAATTTTTTATCAACCATTATATGATTTTTTTAAAATAGTTATTAGTCGAATGGTTCCTTATATAGTTTTTTCTTGAAGAATACCATTATGAGAAAATAATGCTACTTGGCCAAAGACCATTAATTTAATATTGAAAAATGGATTGTATAATTCAGTGTTCCGCATTAACCTATACGATAGGTATATTCGTCGGCAACTCTCTAATAGAAAACAACTACTGCCCCCTTCGACCGTTGAATTGTATCTGTTAGATTCTTGGCAAATAGTTCTAAAACTATTTCGCAGTGCTCTTTAAATACCATAGCTGAAATTGAATCGAAAAATAATTTCATCTTGAATTGTCGCTATTAGACTAGCTAATGTTTGGGCTGGTATTCATGGATATGCCATTATTGGTCCTTCATTTCTGGAAGAAAATTTGACTGTCAATCTGTACCTTGTTATGTTTGAAGAGGCTATCGATTATCTTATAACTTACTAGCTATATATATATATATATATATATATATATATATATATATATATATCCCTTCAATTCGCGCCAAATCAGTTCCCTCGCACACTTCATCCAGGCAACAACTAACGTCGCCACGTTAGTTGTTGCCTTGTAAACACAAGGTCTTCTGACCGAAGCCACAAATGTGTGGTTGGCTTCCTGTTGTTGACATTCTTTTGTTTCTATTTTAACATCCAAGTGTTGTACATCTTAGCACTTGATTTTACCGTACTGATGCGAGCTTAAGCTCGAAACACGTGTCTACGGTTGCATAACATTATGAGGGTTATACCCATTAACTTTTCTACTTATATTTTCATATGTTGCCCCTCGCTAAATCCATCCTGATTTGTATTTTCCTGGGTAGGATTGTCACGCTGGTAGCTATAGCTGCCTCCGTGGCGACGTTAGTTGTTGCCTTGTAAACACAAGGTCTTCTGACCGAAGCCACAAATGTGTGGTTGGCTTCCTGTTGTTGACATTCTTTTGTTTCTATTTTAACATCCAAGTGTTGTACATCTTCGCACTTGATTTTACCGTACTGATGAGAGCTTAAGCTTGAAACACGTGTCTACGGTTGCATAACATTATGAGGGTTATACCCATTAACTTTTCTATATATATATATATATATATATATATATATATATATATATATATATATATGTGTGTGTGTTCGGATAGGTTTCCGCGGTCAGATATTTGAAAACTGGAAGTTCGGGTTGAACCGCGTCTAGAATTTATTGAAATTCGACGTTTCGGCTCCGATTTTGGAGCCATTTTCAAGAAAAAGAAATAAGGATAAATTGATCGAAAAGGGGAGGTGAGGGTAGATTCTACACTGAGGTCTCAATCTGCCTACTCCTCAGGTATCATCAGGATTTTGTGACTTGACGCCGGGGTCTCAATCTCCCTCGACGTAATAGACAGATTGAGACCTCAGAGAGAACAAGTGGCGAGACCTGGGGAGTAGGCAGATTGAAAATGGCTCCAAAATCGGAGTCGAATTTCAATAAATTCTAGACGCGGTTCAACCCGAACTTCCAGTTTTCATATATATACAGGGTGGGTCACGGTCGATGGTACCTTAAACGTTCACGGAGAACGGGACATAGGATCATTCTGAAAATTCGGTTTCTCAAGTATTTGCTCTTGGTCTATCGATCTAAAATATTTTCAGCAATGCAGCGTTGCCGCTTATACCAGAAAGTAGCAGCATCTTTGTTATTTCAAATGGGTCACCCTGTATATTACCGCATTTTTGAACTTGTCATTCCTTTCTGATTATTTCTGCCTCATACTTCACTATACCTATCTCTAACGGTTTTTGAGATATTGGTTATTTTCCATATTTTTTATCCAAAACATAGCTCGAATTGAATGTTTATCTCTGCGGTATTTGGATTCTTAGGAAGTTGCAATTTTGTGTTTAGTTCATCAAGATCATGTACATTTATTCTGTATAGAGACGTTTGTTCTGCGTTATACAGGGTCGCTCAAAATTCATGATCTTGCTGCTAGATACGAAAAGGGTTGAAAGTGCGTTTTTTTAAATGAAACATCCTGTATATTATGAAATATCCTGAAAGATGACTGAATTCCCTTCGAATTGATATAATATGTTCCTATACCTAAATAGCCAGAATTTCGAGATAATAGCAATTCTCACTTGTAATCTCCTGCTTGAATTATTGCCGGAAATTTTTCGAGTATATGAATTTTCTTAGAAAATTCATGTACGAGATAAATTTACGGAAATTAATTCAAGCACGAGGGGGATTCGGTAAGAAAATTTCACACCGAGAAATAACTAACGATGGTTTCACCTGAACTATTTATAACCACTGAAATATTGATATGTAAAACACTTAACAAAATTTTCATCAATAAATGTGTTTAAATTTGGAACAAAAAAAAATAAAAAAGTTATGTTCTTATCGTGGATTGAACCATCGACCTAGCGACTCATAGGCCGCAACACTCAAACTCAAAAACATGTATATTCAGATATTTAACTATTTACATTGCATTTCGGTGAAATCTATGTACAACACAACTCTGCTTGATATTTTCCGCCCACCTCCGTGGGCTGATAGGGATCCCGCAGGTTATGAGGGAGTGCTGGGGTGGGGGGACTCCGTCGACCCCTGTTGCCAGGGGTCGGCGTTGTCCCGAATTGAATTAATTTCCGTAAATTTATCTATATTCTAAGAAAATTCATGTACTCGAAAAATTTCCGGCAATAATTCAAGCACTTGGGAGATTACAAGTGAAAATTGCTATTATTTCGGAATTCTGGCTATTTTGGTATAGGAACATGATATATCAGTTCGAAGGGAATTTAGTCATCTTTCAGGACATTTCATAATATACAGGATGTTCCATTTAAAAAAACGCACTTTCAACCCTTTTCGTATCTAGCAGTAAGATCATGAAATTTGAACAACCCTGTATAACGCAGAACAAACTTCTCTATACAGAATCAATGTACATGATCTTGATGAACTATACACAAAATTGCAACTTCCTAAGAATCCAAATACCGCAGAGATAAACATTCAATTCGAGCTATGTTTTGGATAAAAAATATGGAAAATAAGCAATATCTCAAAAACCATTAGATATAGGTATAGGGGAGTATGGGGCAGAAATAATCAGAAAGGAATTACAAGTTCAAAAATGCGGTAATATACAGGGTGACCCACTTGAAATAACAAAGATGCTGCTACTTTCTGGTATAAGCGGCAGCGCTGCATTGTTGAAAATATTTTAGATCGATAGACCAAGAGCAACTACTTGAGAAACCAAATTTTCAGAATGATCCTATGTCCCGTTCTCCGTAAACGTCTAAGGTACCATCGACCATGACCCATCCTGTATATATATATATATATATAGTGCGAAAGTGATACACTCGTGTGATTGCCACTCGTGTGAAAAATGTCACTTTCCGTACTAGTAATGTACACTATTTTTCCTACGACCACATAAAAATTTTACCAAATAATGTATAAAAATATTATAATTAAAGACGACATAGTTTATTTTAAAAAGTAACAATAACTATTATTATGAACAAGAACAAGAACGTTTCACACAAATTTTTCAAAGCCTGCTTCTTATATACAATAAATAGCTAAAAAGATGATTACAAGATTGCCTGACTAAAGTAGGGATTTGATATATGAAACTATTTAAAGAAAATAACGATGAATTATGAAAATTCCTTGCTTTATTTAGACGATTCAGAATGCTTTTAAATGGATATTTGTTTAAATCAAACTCCAAGAAATAAAGATGATATTGACATGTGTTATAATATATATCTATGCATGTGTCCAAGAAAATCGAATGAATAAATAGTCCGACTGAGAACCATTCTGACTTCATTTATTTTTGATAATTAATTTAAATACAAAATATTTTCTTTATGATATAATACCGACGAGATCAAAATCATAATTAGACATCTTTTATTTTGGATAATAATTACTAATCAAAATACACTCTAATACAATATATTTTCTTGTCATAATATGTGTCCAATACCTCAGTTGGTAAGCAGCGGGACTCGACGTGACTTCTGACGAAGTGTACCCGGGTTCGATCCTCGTCCGCGGAAACTTTTTTTTTAAGAAGATGAAAAAAATTACACTTCTCAAATAGATTGCTTCAAGATTTTGTTGGTAGGATTTTAGATGGTATATATACTGATTTTTAGATAGTATCAGTTGATAGAGTTTCGGCCTTCTGAATGAAAAAAAAAATCTTTTCAAATAGATTTCTTCAAATTTACGTATTAAATAAGTAAATCTAAATTGAAATTATATATTTGACAACTTGACTTCGGTAAATCTGAATATAAATTATGCATTTGACATCTTATCCGCAAGCGTGCGAAATACTTTCCGCATGCATGCGGAAAGTAACTTTTGCGGACTGTACGGTGCGATATACGTTACTTTCCTATGTGGTCGTAGGAAAAATGGATTATATAATCCAGTCTTCCGCATCAACCTATACGATAGGTATATTCGTCGGCAACTCTCTAACAGAAAACAACTACTGCCCCCTACGACCATTGAATTATATCGTTAGATTCTTGGCAAATAGTTCTACAACTATTTCGCAGTGCTCTCTAAATACCATAGCTGAAATTGAATCGAAAAATAATTTCATCTTAAATTGTCGCTATTAGACACCCTCAAAAAGCTAATGTTTGGGCTGGTATTCATGGATATGCCATTATTGGTCCTTCATTTCTGGAAGAAAATTTGACTGTAAATCTGTACCTTGATATACTTGTAGAGGCCATCGATTGTCTTATAACTCACGAGCTAGAAACTCAAATTGATGCAGGACGGTGCTCCACCTCATTATTTTCATGTATGCGGAAATGTGGCTTTTTCCACTCTACAAGGTATGTACGCATTTATCACATTCAACTTTCGAACATGTTCAAATGAGCATTATTAATTTTATTCACAAATAAAGGATGCCTTGGAGTATTTGTTTTGTAACTGTGGAAACAAAGTAATATCGAATTGGCAAACTTGCCGCATGAAAAGTAAATTTTTTGGCGTATTCCCATAGATTTTTCCACGTTTTCGAACGTTCTAAAAAGCAAAAGTAAAGTGTAAAATGATGACTGTTTCATTTCTGGAATCCCCCCCAGAATCAAAGAAGGCGGTAAAAACCTACTGCTTCATTGGATTTGTTGCCAACAAAATCAAGAGAAAAATATAACTATGCTTATGTACTACTTTTCTGCCAGCAAGTCTTAATAAGGTGGATTGAACATTCAATGGATTGCATATCCGTTTAGAATGAATCTCTCGTACTATGGCTCTGGCTATTGCTGCGGCGTATACTCTTGTGATTGAATATTAAATCATATTGTCCTCTTCCCTTAGTTCTTTACATATAATTCATAGCGCCAGTTGACCGTTAGCGTGTGAATTCTTTAAGCCACAGAAATGATTAGTTTTGATCTATTATATCCACAATACTTTCATTCAACGAATAGAATCATATAATAACACTTTTGTGGTGGTTAACTCAGCTATAAAACCCTCATATGTGATCACTACTATAGCAATGATTTCACTTACCGAATTATCTTTCTCGTCATCTTTTATAGGAAGGTACCGGTACGGTTCGATGACTACACATACGCGAGGACACCCATATGCAAATAAACAAAAAAGTTGTAATTTTTTTCAACATTTCATGTTTTAAAAATTCCACAAAACGATGTCGCTGGGACGAAAACCAGGGTTTTCATTTACGAACTATCTTGTTTGCGTCTTTTATTTTGAGTGAAAAGAGCCTCTTATTTTTATCTACAGCTTGGCCAATATGTCTCTCACAAGGGGAAGGCATTCGTTTGTTGGAATGTTAGGAAACATTTTTTTTATGTCAAAGGATAAACAAAATTGTTTTAAAATTGTTAACAACTTACTGGTTAGGACATTATTATGATACTACGCGTGTAGCTGGTTGTCCTTATTTGTGGAGCTTGATCAATCCAAACATTTCTGGAGGCCAGGGTTTCATGCATATCGTCTTTTTTATATCCCATGGTGAGGGAAACAGCAAACTCGCTATACAGGGTCCTGCAACTGCGCTCCGGTGGTCCATAGCTTCTAAACGGCGCAACTTGAAAATTTCTTTCGAATCCAAGCATCTTCCCTTCTTGAGAGAGTATCTTTGGAAAATATTCCGAAGTATACAAGGTGACCCAGAAAAGTGCACTAAACCAAACTTATGTTTTTTGTAATGGAACACCCAATATTTCATCACATGGTTGAATAGAGATTACTTTGACCATTCAAAAAATATAGGGTCATGTATATTCATCAACGTTATTTCCGGAGATATATCGATATTACTTCGAAAAATATAAGGTATTCAACACTCTGTAGCTCCTCGTGGAAAAATAATTCCAAAAACTCATGGGAGGCGAAATGACTCCAATACGGTCTAGTTTCTGTAACATGACACACAATTGAAATTTCATTACCTTTCGTGTACCGTATAGATCGAAACGCAAATTGAAATATATCTGTTTTTTTTTCAAATGGAAACCCATATATTCAATTTCAGAATTGTAAAGGCCATAAAATTTCCTTTCGAATGATATATCACACTTGGTATTTACTTCACCTTGAAAATAACGTAAATTTCCGATTGAAAAAACAAAGATATCTTTCAATTTGCGTTTCGATCTATCCGGTACACAAAAAGTAATGACATTTCAACTGTGTGTCATGTTACAGAAACTAGACCATACTGGAGTCATTTCGCATTCCAAAAGTTTTTAGAATTATTTTTCCACGAGGAGTTACAGAGTGTTGAATACCTTATGTTTTTTGAAGTAATATCGATATATCTCCGGAAATAACGTTGATGAACATACATGACCCTATATTTATTGAATGGTCAAAGTAATCTCTATTGAACCATGTGATGAAATATATGGTGTTCCATTAAAAAAAACATAAGTTTGGTTTGGTGCACTTTTCTGTCACTTTGTATACTTCGGAATATTTTCCAAAGATACTCTCTCAAGAAGGAAACGTGCTTGCTATGGACTACCGGAGCGCAGTTGCAGGACCCTGTATAACCACGTTTTTAGATTCCAAACGCTTCGATTAGTTATTATTATTGATAATGGGATAAAACCCGAAATCGGTCGTAAAAATAAATAAACTAGTGGAAATTAGACAAAAGTGTTTTTCATTCATTTCATTAAAGATATAAATGATTATATTTGCCATGTTGTACGAGATTCAACGTTCTTCGTGCTTAAAGCGATTTATTATTTGCAAAGGAAATTTGTTTGGACGATGTATTCCGGACAGACTTGGCAAAACATTCAACTCGGTAAAGATATAATTGAACACTTGAATCTATTTCGAATGTTAAATGTTTTTAGAAGCCTGTTTTATCATGAATGTTTGCAATGATGGACGATTTGAAAATAGACATTTGCTAGATGATGGAAGCAAAATATATTAATGATCCAGTAATCCGGTGATCCAAACCTCGCCGGCTTTTGTTTCTCGACATCGCGTTATTAATATCTGAACAATGATATCCGTTGAAAAGGATATTGAAGCTTTGTTCCTACAACTTTGTCTCAGCTTTAGTTCTAGTTTCTCTCAGTCTCTATATCTCTCTATATTTTTAACACTACAACTAAATTGACTATACAACGAGAGTAATTTTTAACCAATCAAAATACGTTATCTTGACAGATCACCATGGCAACGGAGGTATTTTACTGGACATTTTTTCTCGTGGGCTACCCAACAGCGAATTATACTGGAAATTTTTTTACGTTCACAATAACAGACCATTTTTGACTGGTTTTTATTTGTTCACACCTCCTCTCTTCTTAATGGCGAAAATGCAGAACTTTGAATGTTTTCAATTAAGTGTCTATGTCTAATAAAATAAATAAATATTTAGAAACTAATTTATTTACCTTTTTCCCATTCAGTACTTTCAATTTTGCGTAGTTTAGATGCAAATATTCGTGGACAATTCGAAACAAATTTTCTTTCTTCAAGTTGGAGCGACAGTCCTCTATTAATGCGTATAAATAAATCATAGTACAATGATTGATCATTACATCAGACAATTCCACGCATATTTTGCAAATAGTATGATTTTCAAATCGATTAATTTTTTAATCAAAGAATTTTATTGGTTTTACTGGCTGTGCAATATTCTTTGTTGCAACAGAAGGCGAGTTTTTTGATGTTTTGAAGTATCAAAATACAATGATCACAGCCTCCTGACGCTGGTTATGAATTCCATACCATTAAAGCGCGCACAACGCACTTTAATAAAAACGCAAAAAAAACACTTGTAGTTGCTCAAAACTTTTGTAAAATTGAAGAATATACTATTTTTTATCTTGAAATGGTATTTCCATGCAACTACAATGAGTAGAAATGATCAATTTGAAGGCCTAAATAATTGCTGACAAAGATGACGAGCTATAATAATAATAATAATAATAATAATAATAATAATAATAATAATAATAATAATAATGTCGGGGCGTGGCGCAGTGGTTAAAGCGTCCGACTCTGAGTCGAAAGGTCCGGAGTTCGAACCCTGGTTGAGCAGGGATTTTTTACGGTTGCAGAACATTTTGAGGGTTATACCCAATAACTTTTCTACTTATATTTTCATATATTTCATATATAAATCCATCCTTATTTGTATTTTCCTGGGTAGGATTGTCACGCTGGTGGCTATAGCTGCCTCCGTGGCGACGTTAGTTGTTGCCTTGTAAGCACAAGGTCTTCTAACCGAAGCCACAAATGTGTGGTTGGCTTCCTGTTGTTGACTTCCTTTGTTTCTATTTTTACATCCAAGTGTTGTACATCTTCGCACTCAGTTGAGTATGTGTAACTTTTATTGAAAATAATTTTCAGAATACATTTTTGTGTTACTTCCAGTTTTTTCAGGTGATTGTTTGTCACCCCTCCCCATGCTAAAATACCATTATTGATATGAGGTTTCACTAATGCATTATAAAGGATTTCGAGATGAGTCTGGTTGAAAACTCTCTTCAAAAACTTGAACATACATATTAAACTTCTTACTTTTTTGACTATATATTCGATATGATTTCAGGTTATCGTCTATAATAATGCCTAGGTATTTGATTTTGTTCACAGATTTTATTTCCGTTATCGTATCCAAAACAGACATTTGTAATGTGTTGTAAGTGGGTAAATTAATGGACAGATGAGTAAACGGTACAAAAAATGTCTTTTCCGCATTAACTGTGAGAGTTTTATTATTGAACCATTTAAGAATGGGCGGAAAGTCCTTTGTCCTTTTGAGCATTTTCTCTCAGTTCAAGCCATATCTCAGCTTGATACATAACCACCGTATCGTCGGCAAAGCTGACTATATCACCAGACACATCGAGTTTGAAGAGATCATTGATATATAAATTAAAAAGTAGCGGTCCCAATACAGTGCCTTGGGGAACTCCATATGCCATAGTTTTAGTAGAGCACATTTGCTCTCCCACTTTTACTTTATAAAGCCTATTTCGAAGGTAAAAACACAAGAGCTTTTTTTTTATCGGATAAATTTCTTTTTGTAACGAAATAATTTTGCCAGTCAGTAATTTTACGAGAAAAACTGACATGACAAAATCGCGAGACCTAAGATCGAGCGATTTTGTCAAATGTCAGTTTTTCGAGAAAAATTACTGATGGAAAAATTTTGAGTTAAAATAGTTATTTGTTTTACTATGCATAAAAGCACAAGATTTAATGCCGCGGCTGGTGTTTCATAGCCGAGCGTAGCGAGGCTATGAAACCAGCCAAGGCATTAAATTTGCTTTTCTGCCGTGTGAAACATATAATTTTTTCTTCAAATTTGTTCCAATTCCACGCAAAATCGACTTTTTCATATTTAAATTGCGTTTCATTATCAATATCCAAATAACTAAATTATTTTATCAAAGGTAACTGGGCCCTGCGTTACTATGTTTACCGCTGATGACGTTTGTTGAATATGTTTGTTTACTGTTTACTTTGTCATTGTCAATTTTGAAAAGTTGTCATGTTAGAAATGGATTTACTGCAAAGTGAGGATGAATTGATGCAATTAACACCACCTGAGATAAGAGACCAGGCGCGAGATGTGGAATTTAACCTTTTACCGGAAAAATCAAGAACTGTATATGAACTCACATACAGCAGATTCATGGAATATAGACAGAAGAAAAATATAGGAACTCGTCCATCAATGAGAAAGTTATAGGAAAATGAAATTTTAAAAATTTGCCGTTTAATCAACCCACCAATTCAATTTAAGAACTCTTATCAAAATTTGGAATACACCAGGAAGTCTCGAGATATCACTGTTCAGAATTTCATCAAAATCTATTTATAAATAAGAAAATTACAGGATAAAATTTGAAAAATGTCTTGATGGAATTTCATGAAAATATCATTTTATTCAATAATTTTTTAAATTATTTTTCTTTAATAGATTTCGATGAAATTCCGTGTGATATTCTGATCAGTGATATTTTGAGACTCCCTGAATCCAGTGATGTACTCCGAATTTTGGATAAGAGTAGAAATTGAATGGTGGGTTGATTAAACGGCATATTTTTTTAATTTAATTCTCCCAAAACTTTTTTATTGATGGACGAATTTCAACAACATTCCAAAATGAACCATTTGAAAAAGTCACGAATCCAGTGGTGTAGTCAGATTTTTTCTCAAAAAATCGCTAAAAAATTTCACAGTTTTTTATCTCGAAAAAAAAAGAATATTTGGCCCTGAAAATGAAGATTTATTCACGAAATTTGATTATCCACCTGATGAAAAAAAAAATCATTTCAATCGGTTGAAAACAGTATGTTTTATAAGAGTGCTTCCATTTGTATTCCATGTATTTGTAATGATCTTACTCGCGCTTTTGATACGATTAATCCCAAATACCTAACAATAAAATTAGAAGCTATGGGCATCAGAAGACCAATCTAGTCGTGGATGGAACCTTATATGTCCGGCAGAAGGCTTAGAGTTCGGATCGAGGATGAGTTATCTAACGAATATACTACCCCCATTGGGACTCCCCAAGGTGAGGTGTTAGGCCCACTATTATTTTTGCTATACGTCAACGATTTACCCACATATATCAACCATGGACGAGTATTCATCTATGCAGATGACACCACAATTATTGTCTCAGCTGATAGTCTAGATGAGCTAAATAACAAAACACAAACAGTCATGAGCAACTTCGCACATTGGTGTCAACGAAATCATCTTATCATTAGCGAAAATAAAACTGTAATCGTCCAATTTACCGCACCGCTAAAGGAAGAAAATAATATATCTATAACTACAAGCAATAATAGTGTAATTAATTTGTACATCTACAAGCACCAAATTCCTTGGAATGGAATTGGACTCCAAATTGAACTTCAACATTCAAATAGACTGTTTGTGTGAAAAACTGAATAAATTGTATTTTGCCTTCAATAGCCTAAAGTCTAATTTTTACCTAAGACGAAATGAAACATATGACAAATATAATCAAATTCAAATCCTTTCTGAAAGCATTTCTGATCGACAATTGTTTTTATTCCCTGGATGAATTTATAAATCAATGTTTGTAATCTTGTGGATGAATTTATAAACCAATGTTTGTAATCTTGTGCACCTTATTTTATACGTCATTATGTCTTTAACTATATATTAATGTTTGTGTACATATTCGTAATGTTTTGTTCGGAATTGTGTCCTACTACATTGTATTTTTTATCTTTTATTCACTTCAAACCACTTCTGTATGACTTATCTCATGTCATGTATATGATTCGAAGAGATCTATAAATATCTATCTATCTATATATCTGTAGTCGAATAAAAATACTCTACTCTACTCTACATTTCAAATGGGCCACACTGTATAAAACATCGATTTATGGCTTTTTTTCCTGGTCTTGAAATACTATTTTCTTCTTACATGCCAATTCCCATCAACGAGAAAATGAAAAAATTATCACAAAGGGCCACGCACGTTTCTTATGGAAAATGGCTTTCCGTGAATTTATCCGAATTTTTGGTATGGTGTAGATCTGGATGCACCGATCAAAAGTGTTCATTGCCCAAAACTCCAAAAATGGACAGTTTTCGAGATATGGCTCTATCAATGTAATTTTTTTTGCATTTTTTGGATTTTGAGACACAATCAGTTCACTCTCATACTTAGGAAAAACCGAGTTTCAATGATTTCACTGCAGGATTCGATTGAAAAATAATTCTTTCTTCGTTTCAGATACTGCCATTTGAAGAAATTATTATACACTGCTCGTCACTGACAATGTAACTGGACTATTATTTTCAATTTCTATAGTCCAGTTTTGTAGAAACAAAAACTTCTGAATTGAATTGAAGGTATCACAGAGTCACATATATTCAACACCTTTTGATAGGGGCACTAGAAAAATAATATTCGATACACACTATAGGAACTGAATCTGAGATATTTTTTTTTAAATAGTTTCCTAGTCGTCAAAGAAATAATAGTAAATGCAAAATGAGCATACAGAAAATCATTCATAATGTAGGCTGACGACATAAATACTCGTATCGAATGCAGTTTATTTATACCGAGTGTTAAATATCAATAGAAACAAGGGAATACATGCCCAATAATCATTTCTAATCGCTAATCGAACCGTTAAGGCAAACGGATCCGTGAAAATATTTGAATATTTGATATGATGTGGATTTAGATGCACTGATCAAGTGCCTATTGCTACAGACTACAAAAATGGACAGTTTTCAAGATATGGCCGTATCAATATCTGATTTTTTTCGTTTTCTAGATTGTGGCCCACAATCGCTTAGCTCTTATAACCAACAAAAACGGAATTCTATTTCTATTTCTGAGAAGAATTGACTAAGAAAACAGTTGTATTTCATTTCAGATACATTCATGTGGAGAAATTAGCATACACTGCACGTCACGGGCAATGCAGCTGGGCTATTATTTTCAACTTTTGTATTTCCATGTTCGTAGAAACAAAAACTCTTGAATTGCTCTAGTTCTAACAAACATACTCATATTCAACACAATTCAGCTGTGGCATTTGAAAAAATAATATGCGATACACACTCTAAATATGATTTGATTTTTTTTTTAATATTCTCCTGGCCATCAGGAAAATAGTGGAAGAAGCAAAATGAGAAACTAGAAAATCGTATTTATAATGTACGCTGACGAGATGAATATTCGTATCGAATGAAGATTTTTTAAACTTGAAAACCTAGTGAACAGCAAAAAACTATTCATTTCTTCAACTTACCTCTAACAAATAGAATAAGATCACAACAGCAACCACATCATTGTATAGTACCCTACCCGATTTTGTTCAAACTATACATTTTTCGTTCAATAGTTCTTTATTTAGTGAATGCACCTACAGATTTTTGTGCCTTGACTCTGTATGTACTCTTCGTCGTTTTGGTGTTTCAGCTACTGCGAAGACAGACATAGAACTGAGAATGAATAACGTTATATTATTTGCCCCATGTATAATTTTGCAATAGTTCGAGTGAACACAATAATATTTGGTTGGTTGAAAAATTGACCCTCGTTAAATGTTACGCATAGATGATTTGATGAACGTTTGGACCAACTTTCTTTTACGTAATATTATTCTTACTACTATCATCATCACTTTGGTGGAGAATTGATATTTTTCATGAAATAAATATTGTTACTGTTTTACAATTTTCCCATTATCAGTTATATATTCTTCCCATGAAAACTCATTTATTTCATAATTCAATGTTGTCTAGAGTTTTAGGCAATGGACACTTTTGATCAGTGTATCCAGATCTACACCATACCAAAAATTCGGACAAATTCACGGAAAGCCATTTTCCATAAGAAACGTGCGTGGTCCTTTTCCAACAACTTTACAACTTATGGCTTTTCTTGAGGTACATGCAAAACTCAAGGGAATTTTATTATGATGTTTATCCATCATCAAAATCATATGGTTCAAATGCCATAAACGAGAAAGTTTGACGGAAAACAAAAAAAAAATTCACAAAATTTTCCGTCCTGAAAATATACCTCAACAGCTGTCCGGCTTATGGGAAATTTTTTTCGGGTTCCTAACGACATTAAATTTCATTATGTGGATTGCCATAAGCGAGAAAATGCGCCAGCATCCAACTATTTTTTTTTACAAGATCGCGCCCCTATTTCAACCCTTTGAGCACGTGCAAACCTTATGGCTTTGGTTTTTCACTATTAGATAGTTATACCTATTCATGTGTCAAAATGCCATAAACTAGAAAATTTAAAAAAAATCAATTTTTTTCTGTGACGGGAAAAAAATTTGACATTTTATCTCTGTTGCCAGGTAACAAAATATAATTTTTCATGAAATTACTTTTTTCCCCGGGAAAAAAGTGAGTACTTTTTTCCCGGACATTCGTAACATGCTTTTAATCAATGAATAATTCGACCACACTGTTGATGGCTTTTGTTGTTGTGCAAGTTCCGAAAAATAAGCCAATAACACCGTCTCCCAGAAAGAACTGCATGTCTTTCTCATCTTCCATTCCATAAATCTTGAATACGCTTTCGTAAATTTTCCGCGATTTAGCTGGCAATAATTTTCGTGACGCTACTTTCGTGGCTTCTACCAACGACGGTGGAGTCAGAGAAAACTCGGAATCAGACATTTTTCAACTTTATATTATTCAAAATAACTATTAAACAATTACTGAGTTCGCAATTTTCAAATCAAATCACAGAATTAAACTGACAGATGTTTGATTACTTTGAAGTTTTCCTTAGCAACGCTGGCTGGTCTAATTGTCGCTATACGTTGGTTTTTTGTCTCCATCCGCCTCGAGCTAAAATCAAATACTTTTTTCCCTTGTATAATAAATAACTATTTTTCTGCAATAGGAAAATGAATTTTCTATATGCCTAGCACACGTCCGATCGCTAAATTTTAATTTTTTGAGCTCAACACTGACATAAATTTCAGTGGTTAAAATCCCAGAATCGTGAAAATGAGTCAGCAAAATCTGTCGTTATCTATCGGTCTATAAACTCAATTCGTACAAATCTTATTTGCGCCTAATAATTTTGGCTCCCATTCAATTTCTCCACAACGAACTGAAGTTGTTGAATTTGGAAAAATTATTAAAACGAATCAACGCATTAAACTTCCGTAATAGTAATCTATTCTTTGAAATATAGTTTGAAAGGCATCCACTGTTCAGGTGCCAAAATTAATAATGAAGACCTATTCATCGGTAGGTAGACATGACAAAATATATCGCCAGCAGTGAGAAATATTTCGTAAATTGAATATTTTGTCCTTCAATCTTTGTCGTGCCTGTCATCGAGCTATCAAATTTGTCTCAGTATCGCAAACAACGCCAGCGATCTAATGAAATATTGCTATTCATTGGAATTCCAGCCAAATTTCATAATTTAGTTCTCACTGTGGGGGCTTCATGTCAAAAACAAAAGAGATTGTAGATACTTCACATCAACTTGTTTGTTACATCTAAGTTCAATGTCTCAGAAAACGTATTTGAAATATTTCTCTAGAGTCGTTAATGTATTTTGCATATTCAGATAATGTGTTGAAAATATTGCGAAATTAATATGTGTAAAAACATATTCCCAAAATACAGTTTTGGGAAATTGATAGTCAAAATTCTGGAAATATTCCAAAAATATTGTTTGTGGATTTTTGTGAACAATTCAAGAAACTGAAAACTGATAAAAGGAGAATTCATTTTACCAAGGACGTCTAAGGAAGATGACATAATTGACAAAATTTCTATAGTATATTTGTTCTACAAAAACGTGCAGTTCGATACCTTTGCAGGGTTGGACCCAGAGAATCTTGTAAACCACTGTTCGGTCAAATAAAATCCTCACCCTTCCGTCATTATTCATTCTGGAAACGGTGTGTCTAGTACACAAGAACAAAGCATCATGGGATGCAAATGTACGTATCAATCGCCAAAATAACAATTTGAGACTTCCAATTCCATCTTCAAATATGACGAAGAATTCCCTAATCTATGGTGCAATTAAACTATATAATCATCTCCCTCATACCTCCAAAAACATCGTTTCACTTTCTCATTTTAGGAGATCTGTCAAAAGATTACTTGTTGATGAGGTGTTTTATAGTGTCCAAGAGTTTCTTGAGAAAGATTGGAATAGGTAATATGTATATATTTGTAAAGACTTATATTTGATTATTTGATCCATTGAAAATTTTATTATATTTATTGTTCAATTGTTTTGATATAATATGTTTGTTCACTTTTGTTATTGTTGTTCTGTTTTCGTAAATACGTATTTTTTATAATTGTGACAATGTTATATATATATATATATATGTGAAAATAGAGTATATTTCGTTTTAATTCCGAGAGTTCTAACCTTTAACAGCTGTTTCGTGCTAACGCACTCATCAGAAAGGATTTATGGAGCTCTCAAAATCAAAACGAATCCACTCAAGAATTAATACCGTGAGGCAAGACAGAATATAACAGGAAGTAATTCATGACATCTACAGTCACTAGTTGAAACTTAATTTGACACGAACCAAGGAATCCAAAAGTAGAGGTTTGTCCACAAATTGACAGGCAGCCAACAATTCGTTGTTCTGACCAACCCAAGGTTCAATCAAGTTTCTAATACGTTATGAGGAACGCAAGCAGCATCTAAGTGAAAATAGAGTATATTTCGTTTTAATTCCGAGAGTTCTAACCTTTGACAGCTGTTTCGTGCTAACGCACTCATCAGAAAGGATTTATGGAGCTCTCGAAATCAAAACGAATCCACTCAAGAATTAATACCGTGAGGCAAGACAGAATATAACAGCTGTCAAAGGTTAGATCTCTCGGAATTAAAACGAAATATACTCTATTTTCACTTAGATTCTGCTTGCGTTCCTCATAACGTATTAGAAACTTGATTGAACCTTGGGTTGGTCAGAACAACGAATTGTTGGCTGCCTGTCAATTTGTGGACAAACCTCTACTTTTGGATTCCTTGGTTCGTGTCAAATTAAGTTTCAACTAGTGACTGTAGATGTCATGAATAACTTCCTGTTATATTCTGTCTTGCCTCACGGTATTAATTCTTGAGTGGATTCGTTTTGATTTCGAGAGCTCCATAAATCCTTTCTGATGAGTGCGTTAGCACGAAACAGCTGTCAAAGGTAGAACTCTCGGAATTAAAACGAAATATACTCTATTTTCACTTAGATTCTGCTTGCGTTCCTCATAACGTATTAGAAACTTGATTGAACCTTGGGTTGGTCAGAACAACGAATTGTTGGCTGCCTGTCAATTTGTGGACAAACCTCTACTTTTGGATTCCTTGGTTCGTGTCAAATTAAGTTTCAACTAGTGACTGTAGATGTCATGAATAACTTCCTGTTATATATATATATATATATATATATATATATATATATATATATATATATATATATATATATATATATATATATATATATATATATATATATATATATATATATATATATATATATATATATAATTTATTGTGACTTTATCAATGAGATTCAAATCTTCCGATAATAAAGTATATTTTGATTGATTGATTGATTGATATGTTTTGAAATGGATGACAGAGCAGTTTTCGATATCCCCGGATACTGGCGACAAAGGGCGGGTTGTACAAAACAAGTTCACCAACAGTTCAAGAAAGCTCACTTCAGTTGCTAGGGATTAACCCATGAAATTTATAGATCCTAAGCAACTGAACCCAGTTCAGTAGAACTGTTGGTGGGCTTGTTTTGAACAACCCGCCCTAAATTCCGCCCTATCATACTATAGACATAAATTGATTTATTTTCCCATAGTGAAAAATGCAATATGAATAAAGACATATTATCAAATGTACAGGGTCCTGCAACAGTGCGTCAGGCTTTCATAGCACTCATATCATAGAAGTTTTGTTCAAATGTAAACTCAAACTGTTGACGAAGGCGCATTACAAGAAAGTATTTTCTGATATACAAAGTGTTTCATAAGTGTGTGGCAAATTGAAATTGAATTTTTTCAAACTGAATACCCTGTATTTTTTTCCATATTCAGAATCACCCTGATGACCTTAACTCATGACCGCAGTATTTGTACCAGTCTTTGACAGGTGTCATGATTGAGAATTTGTATCATTTCACTTATGAGTCTTTTGGAGAGATATGGTTGAACATCTAGAATAACTGGGTTTGTGAAATCAAAATTATGATTATTTTCTCTAGCATGTTCGACTAGAGCGGTAGGGCTTATAATATCAAGTTTTTTTGTGTCTCTCTCATGTTCAGACATTCGTTTCTTCCAGTACCTTCCAGTTTGTCCCACATAGCATTTGTTACAATTGTTGCAATTTATTTTGTAGATTACATTAGAATGTAACTCTAAAGGGGTTTTTTTCTGTCGTGAAAAAAACATTTTTCCGATAGTGTTATCATTTGTAAAAGCAATTTTGTTATGCTCATCATTCAAAACAGTTGCAATTCTTTCCGAGGGATTTTTGATATATGGTATTTTATTATATTTTTTTGGCATTACTGTTGTTGCATTATCTGTTACTCTGAATGGTTTATTCTCGTGAATGATCCTATTGACTAACGATGTTGGATAATTGTTCTTAACTAGGTATTGTTTTATTAATTCTAAATTCTTTTTGTGGTATTCTGGGTTCGAAATGGAAAGTGCTCTCGTTTTTAAATTTCTTATAAAATTAATTTTTTGTTGAAAATTATGATGCGAAAAATAGTTTAAAAGTCTCTCCGAAAAACTAGGTTTATGATACCTTTAAAATGTTTTCTGAAGTTTTTATAATTTTGATATCAAGAAATGCTATGGTGTTATTATTTTCCTCTTCCAAAGTGAAACTTAATTTTGAGTGGAAACTTTGGAAAACCTTGAGAATTTCAACTTTTTTGTCTTTAGCAATGGCAGTAATTATATCGTCAACATATCTTTTGAAGAAGGGTACTGAGACCGATAATTTTTTTAAACATTGTTGTTGCAATTCTGACATTACAAGATCCGAACATATGGGTGACATACAATTTCCCATCCCTTTAATTTTTTTGTCTATATCCATACCTAGAATTTTAGTGTTTGGTTTATTCGTAAATATTGGTCTTCCAAGAGATTATCAAAATTAAACTTGAAGAAGATAACATTTGTTTTATTCAAGTTGAAAAGTATTGAATTGGATTCACAAAGAGCCGTAAATTTTTTCAGTTGGTTTATATCCTTTCCGTGCCATAAAATAGAAGGTAGTATCATCTGCAAAAATAGCAAACGACTCTGCAGGAATTTATTTCTAAATAATCAAAATCAGTTTGTAATGAAATTGTCTGATCGCTCTGAAGACTTTATGTCCTGAATAACTTTAATTTGAGGAGGGAGATGTAATATAATGCATTAAGTCCCACCAGAATTAAATTGAATAGATTCGAACCAAAATAAGAAAGAAGAGGAATGAAGGCAGCGAAAGATGGTGTGACAAGTTCCTTGACACTATGACTGAAACGAGACTGAAAGCAGTTTCGAAGACAAAGACTGGATGTACATGCATATAAATAGAAATTGTAAAATAGCCTTCTAGGTATTTGTGTACAAAGAGAGTTATAAACAGTAATGGTAATAGGCATGTTCGGTCTATACTAAATATAATATACCGGGTGTCCGCGGAAGGTGGCTCTCCCTTATAGCTTTTTTATTTTTGAAGATAATGAAATGACATTTGGAGAATCTGCATAAGACATAAGCTACGTTTTTTGACAAATAACTCAAGTTCATGCAACATCCGGTTTTACCAGAAGTGACTAAAACTTTCGATTTTTAAATGGGACACCAAGGATATTTTCACCTCTTTTGTCTCCATATGAAATTCTGAATAAAACCGTGTATCATTTGTCACTTTTTGATACCATTTTTTTTTATCAAGTCATGTAACAAATAGTTGTAATTAGTATCTCATTCGGAGACAAGAGACCTGATGTCCCATTTGAAAATCGAAAGTTTAGGAACTTCTGGTGAAACTGGAAGTTGCATGAAGTTTAGTTACTTGTCAAAAGATGGAGTTTTATGTCGTATACAAATCCTCGAAATTTCATCCCATTACCTTCAAAAACAAAAGTAATAGAGGCGAGCCACTTTCCGGTATAGAATTATAGAAAGATGACTTGCCTAGTAATAAAATAGCTATGCAAAATCAACTGTTTTTACAATATCTTGGTTCTGATTCACTTTTATTTTAATTCCAACTCTCGTGATATTTTTATTTATGAAACCTACTTTATAGGCAATATAGCATATTTTTGAGCTTTTGTGCTAAGATATAGAAACATAGACATTGCGGATGACAATACAAGACAAGAATTTCATTCTCGATTTCATTAAATTAATTTTATAATAATAATAATGAGAGTAATAATGATGAGAATTTTGAAATTAAATTTTCACCCACTATCAATCCACCAAATAATACAAAGTTTGGCACACATATCAAGGGCCAATGACGATTCAAGCATTTAATGATACTAATGTAACAATAATAATAATGATGAGAATTCAACCAAATCCAATCCTCCGAATAAGAATAATCTAAAATTTGTCACACATATCAAGGACCGATGACAGTACAAGAATTTCATAATAGTAATGATAATAATCATGTGAATTTTCGAATTCAATTATCACCTACTTCTAATAGTCTCAATAATCTAAAATTTAGGACACACATCAAGGACCGACGACAATAAAAAAAAATTCAAAATAATAATGCAATATAATAATAATAATAACGTGAATTTGTAAATTCAAATTTGACCTAGTAGTATAGGTGGCCTGGAAAAAGTGTTACGACGTTTGGGAAGATTAAAAAAGTATTAATTATTAAGACTGTCATTTTCAGAAAATTGGTCATTTAAGGATAAAACGCTATACAGGGGGTTCTGAAAAATTATTCCCAGGAGAAATAACACAAGAAAATAATAACAAAGGAAAATATTAACATTAACTATGAATAAATTGGAGAGTACATAAGGTATCATAAAAAAATGTATCATTATAAAAAAAAAAACATTTCTGCAGTCATACAGAACGTCTCAAAATTATGTAATTGAGCAAATGAAACATTTTCGTATAAAACTAAAGATTAAATAATTATTCAAATAATTTTTTTTATGCGTAGGGAATAGAGATTTCTAATGACTTTGGACACCCTAATACAAAAAGACAATACTTCTTAATTATTCTATCCTTGTTGCCAGGGGACGTACTATGTGATTGGTCACTATAATGGCAGGGAGTTTAAATGTCATTTTCAACTAAAGCTGTCTTGTCATTCAAACTCCCCGCCATTATAGTGACCAATCACAGAGTGCGTTCCATATCAACAAGGATAGAAAAATTAAGAACTTTCGTCTCTTTTTATTAGGGTGTCCAAAGCCATTCGAAATATCCGCTAACCAATCTAAGACTAAATCCAAATATTGGAAGGAAAACACTACTAAATGAGTCGAAATAATTGTAAACGAATCGAAATAAAAATAGCAGCTAACTTTATCCATAGCGTTCGTCATAGCAAACGTTTTATGAATTCAATGATTCAATGAATGAAATTCATTGCTTGAAGACTTGAAAAATAGAGACAAGATTTGAAAAAAACTCAAAGGTTGACAATCTCAAATCAAATACTCACGCCGAAGACTGAATGACTTTAGCTGATGACTGAAAGACAGGCGAAGATTTATGGACTGAAATTTTACTTAAATGTGTAAAATTTCCAGTTGGACAAGATTTGAAGGACAATACTATCCAGAATACACGTGCCGTCATAAAAAATCAGTGACGTCACTAATGAAAACATGTCTCTTTGAATTTGTTGAAATAATAGCCATTTCTGAAAAGTTATTATTATTAAACTGGCATTATTTCCAATGATATGGGGTTATTCCCAAGTACCTATTTGAAAACAAAATTTGAGCAGGGAAATACTAAAATTACCACTATTCCCAGTAACAAAACTCTATAGATTATTTCCACACTTCTTTTAGGCCCTTGAAAACCCACTATGAGGGCTGTGGAATAAGGAACCAAGCTTGACATAAAAAACTAAGTAGGCGAAGGTTGAAGTGGATTCTGTAACGTTCCAGAATTGTTGAATTTTCGTCTGACAGAGTGATATATCAGGATCAAACACGAGCAATTACAAATTTAGATTACCAGAATATATTCGGTTCTATTTCCGAAGTGCTGGTAACAATGTCTTTTTCCCTTTGTCATGGAATTGAGGAATCCAAAACAAAGGTCTATTCATTTTGAAAACTATTACATAATAGGTATCATATCTTCTATACTACCCTTGAAGTGTGTTTGCAGTAGTATCACTAGTTGACAAAATCTAATAATGTCTCAATTTATGAATCACAATAAAATTTTATGGTAATAGAAATATGCGTCTATAAATCACGATCAAAAGTCGATTATTTATAAATCGCAACATATTAACACCGTTGTGTGAGTATTTGGCAATCCTAATGGTAAACACCAGCTGTACTCTGTACCACAAACTCGGACGTACCTCTTTGACAGACGACCATTCTTGGAAGTACTCCATGGCCCATAGCCCTCCGTTGGGCACCGTCCTAAGAAACAACACACTCAAACTCGCACTGTACGCCACAAAATTTTCGAAAATTCGTCGACGACACACACGAAAATAGCATTTATCGGGTGTATTGCGATAGAGCAACTAAATCTTGAGGCTGTGAATCAGCGGTCTCCTTATTTCGGGAGACGCACTTTAAGGTAGATTGAGATGGATTCGTGATCGGGCATCGCGATTCGCAGGGCCGGTTTCGATATTTTTGGCCCGGGAACACTTTTGTGCGTGCCATGTTCACCAATGAAATGCATAATCCTTCAATTTACTCGAGATTTATGGAGTACAGGGTATTGTATGTTTGACAACACAATGGCCATCTTAGCTGCATGCTGTTTTGTGAAATTTCAGTTAAAATCATGGGTTGTTTGTGGCCCTAGATTTTCACTTATAATATCACAAGAGCTTAAATTATTAAATTTAAGCTTTCGTGGTATTCGGTAAGAAATTTTCACACCGTAATTTGGAAAAAAATTATTAATTAATTTTAAATTAATTTCACTGCTTGTCAAGTTCACCATGCTTCGTTAAATAAACAATATTACCAACTTTAGTTACACCAAATGCTAAAACTATTATTAGATCAGTCTATCTCCCTTTCATAATTTTAGGTTACTAAAGGTGGTAGAAATGTATTTTTTATTAAAGTAATCCATAACACTCCTAATGTAAAAAATATAATATTAACATGGTTAGTTGGAGTAGGTGGCCCTGATATAGGCGGCCATGCTTTTGACAGATGAGGTTGATATTGGTAAATTACATTGAGTTACTCTATAGTAAACCAGCAAACAAAGATATTCTCATGTAAAACATTTCGCAAATGCGCGTTAAACAATTTGAGAAAAATGAAATGCTTTGAAAAGTACAATTTATGTAAATACTGCAAAGAGTTGAGTCAAGTGAAAATATGTCATCCAAAATTAATATACTTAACGAATTTAATGAAAGATTGCGACCAGGAAGCGTTAGAGTCGAATGGTTTGTTTACGAAAATCCAAGAAAGTCTGCTGCAGATGTCAAGTAAATATGGCCTTTTGCGTAAAAGAGATTTGAACAAAATTGTTTCAAAATATTACATATATGTCTTAAAACACAGACATCTAATTAATTCGTCCCCTTGTTAACGTGTTAGGTTTTTTTTTTGTGTGGTTTAGGAACTTCATATTGATAATGCACCTAGTTCTGGAAAATGGATTCGTTTATTGAAACAATTGTGACGAATTTAATTACACTCATATGCATAAATCAGGAAATGGTTTCTTCCAGCGGAATTATTAAATATCAATAATCCAAAGAATTATTGGGTAGGCTTCAAAAAGGCTGATATCATGAGCCAAAACACAATGCTAGAGCTTTTTTTCAAATCAAGCAAATCTCATTTTCAATAAACTCATAAAAATGAACTGACTTTGACTTGCAACTTCTCACACAGGCACGTTGCAAGTCAATGTACCCCATCTCAGTACTGTACATATAATAACACGTAACTTCTCACACAGGCACGTTAGTAATTATTATATTTCCAATACAGTTCACAGACATGTAACTTCTCACACAGGCACGTTACAAGTCCTTCGCTTCTCGAAAATCCAACAAAAGCAGGCAACTCCTGACCAAGCCACGTTGCAAGCCAATAAACACTCAAATCATCCCAATAATAGGTAATTTCACACACAGGCACGTTACAAACCATCAGGCTGAAATGAATACAACGGTGATATGCAACTTCTCACACAGGCACGTTGCAAATCACCGAATGACATGTAACTTCTCACACAGGCACGTTACAAGTCCTTGAATTTTCGATAGCGAAACTGAATATATTCACTCAATTCCAATGTGTTGAGACTCATGTACAACCAATAAATACCCAAATAAAACCCCTTTTCAAAACATTACTTTTGTAAACATCAATACAAATATCAACAAGTATTAAATATTCAGTATTGAAGGAGAGCTCCTTACCAATGATCGTAAGAGCAAATAACAAATTCTTCAAAATGTTTATGTTGCCACGAACGGAACTCCCACATGATTTTCTTTGTTTAATAATCAACATCCAAGAAAAATATAATGAAACATACTGATTCTAAATAACAACCTGCTCTTCTTTTATTGAAAGTAAACTCCAACAATTACTCACTCAAACAGGTATTATAGCCATTTGTCGAAGATAATTCCAAGCAATTTCAAATAAATTTAACTCCTACCTTTTATTCCAACCATAGGTATCACTTCAACACAAATGAATATATTTAAACAATCACCCCAAGAACAATGATTTCAGAAACTCCATACCAACTCTCGAGTCAACACCAACTTACTTCCCATTCCCATGCTATTTTTCTCGCCTCCCGCCAGCCAAACGTTTTTGTTGAAGATCCCTAAAAACCGGCATATGACGATGTGCGGCACATGACTAATATATACTGGACGTACCATCATAGGCTGGCGTTCGGCAATAGAAAAATCCTTACAAATGCATAATAATTAAACAAATTATAGCGAATAATAATGTTAATTCTTATAGAAATATTGCATTATTCACGGGTATATCTACAATATTTAATGGTTGTAGATCATATGTTTACCTTTTCAATTGTCAAAAATTTCCACTAAAATATCGTGGCGCAACGAAAAAATTTCCGGGAATTTTTTTAGTTGCCATGGTAGCTAGTCAAAATTAAGGCATCTTATTGGTTAAAAAGTAGAGGTGTGAAATTTTCACTGTAATTGATTATAAATATAGGAGAAAAAAACACTACAAACGCTCTCGAAATTGCTGATACTTCCGAGCTCTACACTACTATAGGCCAAAAATTAGCAAGTAAAATAAAAACTAACCCAAATTACAAATGATTCAATGAAAACGTAAAAAATTATAAGTCAAAGTTTTTATTTCCCACTGATCCAACTGAACTGGTAAAAGTAGTTCAATCTCCGAAGAACAAAAAAGAGATGGGAATTGATGGGATAAAGGCTGAACTTTTAAAAAATGCTATTCCATTCATCATCGATCCACTGGTGTACATAACAAACAAATTCTTTGATGAGGGCATATTTCCATCGCCGTTGAAGTTGACACAGGTAATACCCATTCATAAAAATGGTGACAGAGATCAGGTTATAAATTATCGTCCAATTTCTCTGAGCAAACATTTTTGAAAAATTAACTGTTAGTCCAGTAATCTAAGGGTTTGGCAAAGAAGAAACTGCGGAACTTTTTTCTCAATGGATCTTTATGTTTTTTGGGGTGCTGAATCCGAATCTGAAGTTTGCTACCACGGCAACCATCGGCATCATACTCAAAATTGCAAAAAAATCGCCCAAAATAGTGGTTAATGTGGGTTTTTTACCTATAACACGACAACAAAGTGTTTTTTGAAGAAAGTTATTGAGTAGTAAATTGTAGATTATACCAGTCCCTACAAAACTAAAAAAACAAATCGAAATCGGATCATTTTTCGCGAAGTTATGATCTTTTGAAAAATGGCGATAAGTAGCGAAGTTGGCTAAAAACGCGAAAACCACCTCGAAAATGTCTGAGAGTGCCCTATTTTTTTATATGTACAGTTCACATTACGGAACGTTCACGTTCACCTATTAGTTCACTTTACATGTACCATTGTTTATATAGAATATATAGTTAGTCAACCTTATGGGATTATAATTGGATCGAAATGGATGCGACATGTAGATGGCGATAGTGAGCTCGCATCCAAGTCATGTCGTAACTTCAGTGATCTGGCCTCCAAGTCATGTCGTAACTTGATTGAAACAATGGGACAGCATTAAAATCAGGGTTTTTTGAAGGAACCTGCATTAAAATGACGTCAAATATTCATGTTTGTAACTAATCACGCTAGATGACACTCGCGTTTGCGTCCAACACCAATTACACAGGCTATGACTAACTATATTACTTCTATATAAACAATGCATGTACTATCTTTCTCAAATCTCAACGAAATTACTGTACAATTGACCACTTTCACGGAACTGCCGAACGTCAGTGCACATTTTTTGACCCCACTCTGTCAAGTACAGTTGATATAGGGAGTTGGTTCTAATAAACGACAATTGATCTTTAGCTTATGTTCATTATATACATTCATATTATTATATAAAAATAGTAAGTTAAGGATTAGGATATAGGTAATTTTTAACAAAGTAGATAACTCGAATTGTAATTGGGTATAGCTCCACCTAGAAACAAAGAAAACAGAGTATATATATATATATATATATATATATATATATATATATATATATATATGGTTATGATAAAGTAATGCACAAAATTCATAAAACGTACAACGATCACTTTTGAAAAAAATGCAAAAACACGTCAAACTGTTTTTTTTTTATTCCGCATCTTTTGACATAAGTTACAAAAATAACACGTCTAAGTTATGACGTCATCAACAAATTTTTTTAATGGGAAGCTAAGATTTTTATTACATTATGTGATAGACCTTGTGTTTTTACACAAGGGAAAAATAGTTGTAGTAGGGCTCACATAAGAAAAAAAACGAGAAAATGAATAAAAAACGAAATAAACGTAAGTTTCATAATAACTTTCCAATTAACTAAACAGTCCATTAAACCAACTTTGACGTGTTATTTTTGTAACTTATATCAAAAGATGCGGAATAAAAAAAACAGTTTGACGTGTTTTTGCATTTTTTTCAAAAGTGATCCTTGTACGTTTTATGAATTTTGTGCATTACTTTATCATAATACTGATACTTTGTTTTCAGAGATCAAGAAAAATAGTTTCATTCAAGTATATTCTTATAAGCAGGTGTACAGGATAGCTCAGATGTTGGCAGATCCACAGAAACAGAAGATAAATTAATATACCACATGCAGGATTATAAGATATAAGGATATTTCAAAGTATCTTCAACGTTTTCAAGATTATCAGATGGAAGCGGTGACTTCAGAAGATCGTCTGTACCGTCGTCCTCATCAAAGATGATTTCTCGATTAGAGCAGTGATAATCCAATTTTTCTACAGTCACAATTTCCCCTACACCCCTTCTGACACTTGCAGATTATCAGCTTCAGCAGCTTGTCTGGGGCTTGCTTTGAGGGTGGTTATAGGGACTGTCCGCTAACCCCATTCTTCTGTTGGTAGAGCGTTTTCAAGCCACTGCTCTACCTGATGGAAAACACGATATGTGTGCTGCTGGACTGAGGCTTCTAAGGGTGGAATGGTGGCAAAATTTGAATTGAATTTGTAGGCTAAGTTATGTACTGACTCCGTACAATCCGACCTAGAATTTTTTTCCTGCTGCCGTGAACAAATGGATTTTTAAAATTTTGAAGTCATATGAGAGAATTAGGAACGTTTAGAGAGCTTTTGGAGAGAACTTTCCCTTTTCTGCGGGGTCTTTCGAGATCTTTTATACATAAGAAGTAGTTTTGGGCATCAGATGCTCGTAAATCATGCACTGCCGCCAAACGCTCAATAATGGAACGTCCTATGTATCATTGCGCTCTCTTACAAGCCTCAGAACGTTTTTATCGACCTTTTGTGTTTTGTCCGTGAGGTTGTGTCTTCTTCTCCTTCATTTTGTAATCTGATGGCACGTGCTTAGTACAAATGAAACGGTGAGTTTTAAATGAAAATGTAGGGACATTTGAACGGAGAGAAGTGTACTCTGCCGCTCATTTTTCTTTTTCTTGAGAAAATCAGCAAGATTTTTCATGAGGATATGAACTTAAATAATACTGACTTACCATCGCCACTTTTCGTACTGACATCGATGAAAGTTTTGAAAACCCTACTGCTGCACTGTAGATGTCGTTGTTCCAATATCTAACGAGTCTTCACACACATTTTTTGCGTATATTTGAACAAGAAAGACTCGAATCCAAATATATATATATATATATATATATAAGTGAAAATAGAGTATTATTCGTTTTAATTCCGAGTGTTCTAACCTTTGTCAGCTGTTTCGTGGTGACTGTAGATGGCATAAGTAACATTCTATTTATATATATATATATATATATATATATATATTGATTGAGACCTTAGAGAGAGCCAGTGACGAGAGTAGGCAGATTGAGACCCCGACGTCAAGTCACAAAATCCTAACGCGATAATACCTGAGGAGTAGGCAGACTGAGACCTCAGTGTAGAATCACGTTTCCTCACTATACCTATCCTTCTTATTCTTGAAAATGGCTCCAAAATCGGAGCCAAAACGTCGAATTTCAACAAATTCCAGACGCGGTTCAACCCGAACTTCTAGTATTCATATATATATAAGTGAAAATAGAGTATATTTCTTTTTAATTCCGAGAGTTCCAACCTTTGACAGCTCTTTCGTGCTCACGCACTCATCAGAACCACTCAAGAATTAGTTCCTCATAACGTACTAGAAACTTGATTGAACCTTGGGTTGGTCAGAACAACGAATTGTTGGCTGCCTGTCAATTTGTAGACAAACCTCTACTTTGGATTCCTTGGTTCGTGTCAAATTAAGTTTCAACTAGTGACTGTAGATGTCATAAGTAACTTTCTGTTATATATATATATATATATATATATATATAATTTCACCCACTAGCAGCGGCCAATTCGTGGTTTCGTGTCACACTTCAAAAGTATCTGACATCTAATGTCAATAATGTCAACTGTCTGTTGTCTAATAATCCTAACCAAATTTCTTACGGTACATTTGAATCTCTCCACGTGTGGAGATAATTCAAATAAATGTTTAAACAAATTTTATAACAATGACTTAATATTAATATTTTTATTGTTTGACGTATTTTAATGTGTTTTGTTCATCTTTGTCACATGTGACTTACATGACATGTTGTTTATAATTTTAAATATTACATCCACAGCAATCATTCTCATCAACACAGTAAGTAGTTCTTCTTCAAAGTTTTCTTTCCATTAATCGTACAATTTTGCTTGTTACTTGTAGCTTCCCTGAAGATGACAGTATTCACTGTTGAAATATCGGAAATATAGTGTTAAAAGAGTACAAGTTTTGCTTATATATATATATATATATATAGGCCGTTTTTTTAGCTGATCCCACTATTGCTATCTCGGAAACGGAGAGACCTACAAGGCCGGTTAAATCTGAAATATCAATGGTTGTTTTTGAGATATTCGCAAAAAACTAAATTAGCCGAATTTCGTTTTTTGGCTCTTCCGCCTCCATTTCGAATGATATGAGAAAAAGTCAGGGGAACTTTCAATAATGTTTCATATTTTTTATAATCTGATATGATCCAATTTTCAATGCGACGTTTCGTTCATTAGATTCCATCATCAACTTTATTTTTGTAAATACGGACCTCTAGATTTTTTCATCGATTTTTGTAGCCACTTTCATAACAAATTCAGCTATGTATCACAATACATGTGTTTCTCGACGTTTTACTCCGAAAAAACATCTCAAAATTTGGTCATACAATTCCCGTCAGTGTAGTCTCAAAAAAAGTCAGAGGAACTTTCTTATATGAACCAATTTCCAATGCGACGTTTCGTTCATTAAATTCCATAGTCAACTTTATTGTTTTCAAGTTTTTTTCATCAATTTTAGTAGCCACTGTTTCAACAAATTCAGCTATTAATTACAATACATGTATTTTTTGACGTTTTTCTCATGATCAGAGTATAGTGATGAGCTACCTCAAAAAAGTAAGTACCAATATTTTTTGGGTCTAGAACTCAAAGATATACATAAACTCCAATATCAAAAGCAAATGTGATATACCAAGTAACAAACAGAAGAAAATGTCAAAATAAGAAATAAGAAAAATGTCTAGAAATGTATTGTAATTGATAGCTGAATTTGTTAAAACATTGGCTACTAAAATTGATGAAAAAAACTTGAGGCTCATATTTAAAACAATAAAGTTGACTATGGAATTTAATGAACGAAACGTCGCATTGGAAATTGGTTCATATAAGATTATAACAAATATGAAACAGTATTGAAAGTTCCTCTGACTTTTTTTGAGACTACACTGACGGGAATTGTATGACCAAACATTGATGATGTTTTTTCGGAGTAAAACGTCGAGAAACACATGTATTGTAATACATAGCTGAATTTGTTATGAAAGTGGCTACAAAAATCGATGAAAAAAACTAGAGGTCCGTATTTACAAAAATAAAGTTGATGATTGAGTACAAGGTCTTCTAACCGATACCACAAATGTGTGGTTGGCTTCCTGTTGTTGACTTCCTTTGTCTCTATTTTTACATCCAAGTGTTGTACATCTTCGCACTTGATTTTACCGTACTGAAGAGAGCTTAAGCTCGAATCACGTGTCTACGGTTGCACAACATTTTGAGGGTTATACCCAATAACTTTTTTACTTATATTTTCATATATTGCCCCTCGCTAAATCCATCCTTATTTATATCTTCCTGGGTAGGATTGTCACGCTGGTAGCTATAGCTACCTCCGTGGCGACGTTAGTTGTTGCCTTGTGAGTACAAGGTCTTCTAACCGATGCCACAAATGTGTGGTTGGCTTCCTGTTGTTGACTTCCTTTGTCTCTATTTTTACATCCAAGTGTTGTACATCTTCCGTACTGAAGAGAGCTTAAGAGAGCTTAAGCTCGAAACACGTATCTACGGTTGCACAACATTTTGAGGGTTATACCCAATAACTTTTTTACTTATATTTATATATATATATATATATATATATATATATATATATATACATATAGTAATTGATTATAGGGGTGAAAGAAGGATAATAGGGCACCAGCAGACATTTTCTTGGTAATTTTCGCGTTTTTAGCTAACTTCGCTAATCATCGCCATTTTTCAAAAGACCATAACTTTGCGAAAAATAGTCCGATTTCGGATTTGTTTTTTTTACTTTGTAGGTATGTATTTCAGCTACAGTTTTATAGCCGAAAAACTGACAATTAACGCTATTTTGGGCAGTTTTTCGCTATTTTGAGTATGAAGCCGATGGCTGCCGTGGTAGCAAATTTCAGATTCGGATTCAGCACCACAAAGAACATAAAGATCCGTTGAGAAAGAAAGTTCCGCAGTTTTTTTCTGAAAACGGCCTTTGGAAACCTTATATTATTGGACTATAGAGGAATCGTTTTACAGTCTACATTAGTACAGAATTATTAAACCTACAAAATTGTTTTTTATACGACCAGATCGGTGCATTCGGAGAGATCGTAGAAAATCCGGGAAAACGTCGAAAAAGATACCATTTTTCAAAAATTTATAATTTTTATAAGTCTGAAGCTGGGCAAACAATATTGTGGAAACTGATAGATAATAAAATGTGGTTCAATTGTGCGCAAGATGCTTTCTGTCCGGTGTAGTTTTTGCACAATTGCTTTTTAAACGATTTAAGGGCAAATCTTTCGAAATGCGCCTATTTAAGTGAAATCATATTATTCAGATTCTGTAAACGGCATTTGGAAGTAGAAATCAATATCTACAATTTGTTTATTTTGGATTTTCACTTGAGAGGTGGGAAATGTGTTGAAAATCACTGGAAGTTACTCTAAATGCCCAGGTCTAAATGTCTAAAGTGGCCAGGCTCGCCTGATGTCCATATCTTCTTTCGGCCTGAAAAATTATTTACCGCCCAGGCATACAATATACTATTTCTCTAATGTGGAAATAACTGATGATTGAAAAACATTCGTAACATCTTCAACCCATGTCTACCGAAAGGATATCGTTTTCTTATCTTCATTTGTTAGACCTGTTGAATTACATCAGCCACCGTCTGACTTATCAAATATATCACACCGAAGTTACAAGAAAATGTTTCCACCAGAGATACGCCTATGAGGTTATAGCTATATATAATATCTCGTGTTCACATAAACGATTCAACATCAAGGATGCCAGATATTTTTAAATATCCTTACAACGTGGAGATTGCAAGTTACGCTGGAAAAATGACCAGTAATAATTCCGAATTTATCGGGGCCAATGAAACTTCAATGATTACTTCCACCAATAAAAGTTTTATTTTTGGAATTTTTTTGCTAATTTCAGAATTTATAGGGGAACTGGGTGGGAATGCAAATAACATTGGGTTAGGCAGATAACTGAAATAATTTAGGCTGATCAACAAGTTGAAAAACGTCAAAAATAGAGATAAAGCTCCTAAAAACAAAGCGATAGCTCATTGGATTTGGAATGACCACTATAGAAATATACAGTGACCGCCAAAAAGTATGTACCATATGGGAAAAAAATTTATTATTGGAGTATTGGAAAAAATATTCTGGGGAAAAGTTTGTGCATGTCCGATAACCTAAAAATCGATTTTGACACATGTCACGTGATCGCTAGAATGGCGGCAAAATGAAAAAAATTGCAATGCAAAGGCAAAAAAAGGGGTAAGATGGCAAGATATCAAAAAAAGTTATTTGAAAAAGTCACTTAGAATTCAATTTTATACACATAAATGAAGTTTCAAGAGATAATTCAACAAAATTGAAAATAGCAATTTTTTAAAAATATTTTTCCATCTATTTAAAAATATTATTTTTTTTCTTATGAATAGCTTGACTATACTGAAACATTTGCATTTTAATGATAATGACAAAACTTTCTCATTTTCTCCACACCAGAGGGCACTAAATTAAAAAAATTGGTTTTTGCCAGAACCCTCGCTGTTACATTGGTTCTTATCTAACAGTTATATCAGAATTCCAAGACTATTGTGTTGATATGGCAATCTAGAAACACCATGTTTCCTGATTTTAATCAAGTTTCAATAATAATGCTGTATGAGCGCATAAACTTTAAGAATCTTTAATTTGACGCACTATTTTCAAGTTTATGTGCGAAGTGAAACGCTCATGCACGATTATCATCGGAACTTGATTATAATCTGGAAAGTACCATGTTTTTGGAGTGTCATGTCATCACAATGGTCGTGGAATTCGGATATAACTGTTAGATACGAACCGATGTAACAGCAAGGGTTCTGACAAATTCCCATTTTTTCAATTTAGTGCCCTCTGGTGTGGAGAAAATGAGAAAGTTTTGTCATTATCATTAAAATGCAAATGTTGCAGTATAGTCAAGCTATTCATAAGAAAAAAATTTTTTTTTAAATAGATGGGAAAATATTTTTAAAAAATTGCTATTTTCAATTTTTTTGAATTATCTCTTGAAACTTCGTTTATTTGTATAAAATTGAATTCTAAGTGACTTTTTCAAATAACTTTTTTTGATATCTTGCCATCTTACCCCTTTTTTTGCCTTTGCATTGCAATTTTTTTCATTTTGCCGCCATTCTAGCGATCACGTGACATGTGTCAAAATCGATTTTTAGGTTATCGGACATGCACAAACTTTTCCCCAGAATATTTTTTCCAATACTCCAATAATAAAAATTGTTCCCATATGGTACATACTTTTTGGCGGTCACTGTATTTTAAGGATTTTACTGCACGTAAAAAATTGCAATTGTTACTAACAAAATGAGATGAAAAGAAGGTTTTTATTAACTCAAAAACTACTATTTAAGAAATTTTGAAAAAAGGTCCATAATGAGAAGAAAATTTTCAATAAGGGTCCATTATTTATAATTGTAATTTAACGCTGAAACTAGGGCTCCGTGAGGCCGTTACAGCACGGGCGCATTGCTGCAAAAGACAAAATATCACAGAAATAGCTATTTGTGTATTTAGAGCGCAAAGTGATTGATTGCCGCTCGATAATAGATATTTACCATAAAAGTGTCGTAAAGATTCATATTACGAAATGAGATGGGAAATTTGTCAAACGAGGCCGTCGAGTTTGATAACCCATTGAGTATCGAAATATGAATTTACGATACGAATATAGTACATTATTTTACCTACTACCAATAATGTTAATAATTTACTCAAAATTAGTCAACATTCCTGAAATTAATTATATAGAATCATCTAACAAGCAAGCGTTGCGCCCATTGTTGATTTATTTTGCAAACTGTCAATTTTGACGCGTTCACTTCAGTTTGGTATAATAATAGGGAATATGCATAATTTATTTTTATTTGTTTAATCAATTTTTTACTTCGTTACAACATAGTAAAAAATATAAATAGGGTTGAAAGTCTTGGAATTAATTTTTAAAATAATATATAAAATACCGATTGAATTTGACCTATTTGAACGCCTCCGTTTTCGCGCGCTGTGAATGACGTCACATGGCGCTATCAGTGTTGTTCTTCTTCAGTGTTGTTCTTCTTCGGTGTCGTTCGTTTTGACGTACTCTGATTGCTCTACTTGCTTGAAGTTGATATTTTATAAAAGTGTAAGACAAATGCAGTACAAGTGTTAAATAGAGATGAACATATGTGAAAGTGATCTCGATCAACCAGAGCAGTCTTCAATGAACAAGCCTTTCTATAGTTATGGCCATTGACACTATTGACAGTTATTAATTAGGTTAGGAATTTGCAGTTTTAATCGCTATTTCGATAATGGAAAATGCTAAAAAAACATCTTATAGGTATTGTTTAGTACCGGAATGCCAAAACACAATTATAAGTACACCAAGTTAAGTATTTTTTTCTGTTCCAAGAGATGCGAAAATACGTAAACAATGGTGTAAGGTTATGAGAACAGGCGAAGTATCTCCAATATCACATTTACATTGTTGTGAAGATCATTTCAATGTGTGTACATTGTATTTCGATAGTTAACATGAAGTGAATTGATCAGAAGTAAGTTTTGTATGCATAAATGTTTTGTATATACCTGCCTCACCTAAATTACAAAAGGAAAACTATCATTTGATAAACTATTACTACTTATCAGTTCCGGTATTGTCGGATTGTGCTTTGACAAAACCGCTTTCAGTCATTTCTCTTGATAATTTACAATTTTCACAAGACCAAAATCGAACTAAGTAATGGAAAACACTAGAAATATATAAATAAAAACAAATTTTCTAAGAAAGACGACTGCACAGTATGAATATCAACACAGATAAATTTCATAACGTGCAATGTGAGGTCATTCTTCGTTTCGACCAATGGTGATGCATTTTGCAAATTTGAATTCCGCGCGCTTATTATGCACTTTTTGATTAAAGTTTTATGGAGTTAAATACAAACTAAATGATAAACTAATGGTTTAGGTGTAATTTCGAGACAATAAAGTATACCGGGTGACACAGCAGACATGTAGCAGCCTGTAGTTTTTTATTTGAATAGATAAAAATTTGAAATTTGCAGAAGTTACGTTATCAATGATAGCGCTTCATTTGAAACTAACGACAACTTTTTTCAACTACCTGTTTGATCGGCAGTAACTCCAACTTCTTTTTTTTGAATGACACCCTGTACATTTATCTAGCCTATCTTATCTGTCTTGAAATTATCTATTCAACCGTGTATCACAAAGTGGCATTCGTTTCTCAATTCGCAGATGAATTGTATTTTATTGAAAAACATCAAGTTGGTTGTTACCCGAATTCGATAATCTTTCGATTCCTGGTAGGCTTGGAAATCTAAACAGTATCAGTTAAACGATTTAATTTCAGATTTTTCCATACCTGATCACTTCCTTCAGATTGTCAATAATTTCATTAATAAAATGAAAAAACATCTGAAAATAACGATATTGCGAAAACTGAGATAGGAACATATATTTTTCAATTTGGCTACTTGTGAAGGAACTATCTGTCTTTCTCTTTGGCCATGTAGCCATATCATGATCTTTCCATTTGGAACCACAAAATTAAAATTGTTCCCCTGATCCACCAATTTACAAGTCTATTGGATTAGTAGATATTTGCAATAATATTTTGCCTAGTAGGCGGTTTACACAAAATGTTTTGCAATGTTTTGCAATGATTATGATTATGATTGAAATTGCATCGTTTAATTAGATACTAAATATGTATTCAAAGAACGAAAAGGTCGATATGTTGTTGATATTCGGAGAGTGCAAGAGACATTGTAGACAGGCTGAAAAATTGTATGTCGAAAGATTTCCGGAAAGACGCCACCCACCTGATAATTATTTCGCTAGAGTAAAAGAGCAGTTCAGAGCAGTTCTTTTCAAAACTCTTCTAGCGGTCTCTCGATTCACGCCGATTTCGTCCTCAATTTGTCTCAGTGATATCGTTGGATCTGCATGTACTATGGCCAAAACGTTTACTTCCGTTTCCTCGTCTACAATGTATTGGAGATTGTTTTGATTTTCCGGTTCTCTTCTGAACTGCTCTTCTACTCTAGCGAAATAATTATTAGGCGGATGGCGTCTTTCCGGAAATCTTTCGACATACAATTGTTCAGCCTGTCTACAATTTCTCTTGCGCTCTCCGAATATCAACAACATATCGACCCTTTCATTCTTTGAATACATATTCAGTATCAAATTAAACGATGCAATTTTAATCATCATAAAACTTACGGAGATAATCAGTACAATCAAATGATGTTTACCTGTCAAACACAAAACATTCTGTGTACACCGCCTACTAGGCAAAATATTATTGCAAATATCTAGACTAATAGACTTGTGAATTGGTGGATCAGAGGGAACAACTTTCATTTTATGTTTCCAAATGGAAAGATTATGATATGGCTACATGGCCAAAGAGAAAGACAGATAGTTCCTTCACAAGTAGCCAAATTGAAAAAAATATGTTCCTATCTCAGTTTTCGCAATATCGTCAGTTATTTTCAGATGTTTTTTCTTTTTATTAAAGAAATTATTGGCAATCTGTAGGAAGTGATCAGGTATGGAAAAATCTGAAATTATATCGTTTAACTGATACTCTTTGGATTTCCAAGCCTACCAAGCATCGAAAGATTATCGAATTCGGATAACAACCAACTTGATGTTTTTTAATAAAATGCAATTCATCTGCGAATTGAGAAACGGATGCCACTTTGTGATACACGGTTGAATAGAGAATTTCAAGACAAATAAGATAGGCTGGATAAACATACAGGGTGTCATTAAAAAAATAGAAGTTGGAGTTACTGCCGATCAAACAGGTAGTTGAAAAAAGTTGTCGTTAGTTTCAAATTGATTACGTAACTTCTGCAAATTTCAAATTTTCATCTCTTCAAATAAAAAAACTACAGGCTGCTACATGTCTGCTGTGTCACCCGGTATGTGGTAAAAATCAAATAAATTTAAATCACTTGCATATTCCCTATTGTATCGACATGAGTTCCGACTATGAAAGTGTGGAATCTGATATTGAACTTGCTGCAAATAACGCAATACAAACCCTAGTACCCGCTAAATCCCGCAATAGATACGGAAAAGAAAATAAGCGATTCGAAGACTGGTGCAGTTCAAAAAAAGTCCGTGATATATCGGTGAAAACTTTATCAGCTTTATTTGCTGGGAAATTAAGAAATTCAGACCTTATTAACTGATAAATCCCTGGATAGATCCTCAAATTTATAATGAATTTATTCTTGTTATCCTTTTCCATTGAATATGTTATGTCCTGGCACTGGCTATACGTTTCACGGAATAGCAATTCTTCTTCTATATACATTAAGATAGAATGTGAGGTTAGGTGAACTCGCTCTCTGTTCTACAATTCCTGTAACGTGTAACATTGTACTTGTAATCTGGTGATTGGGCCATATTATTTTAATAAAAGTATCATAGGCCATCGTTAGTATTATTATATTAATTTCAATACCCGACAGAATAGACCGACTTTTAAAAAGAGAAACAAATGAATTTTACTTTACCGCACTAATGCGGTAATAGTAATTTACGTAACAAGTCCGGAAAATACTGGTTTTTTGGACGAGAGGTTGACTTTCACCCATCTGTTAACCGGATGAAACAATTCTAAATTTGAATATTTCGAACATTTCAGTTCTTATTTGTATTATATTTTGAAATTCGAACAGAAGATAGGTACCAACAGAAACATTCTAATTCTTATTTATATTAATATTTGTATTAAAATTCGAGCACTTCCCGGCCTCGTCCGGGAAGTACGTACTTCCCGGACTAGGCCGGGAAGTGCTACTTTCCCAAAGAAAAAGTGTCCGGGAAGTGAATACTTCCCGAAAAAGTAACTTTACCGCACTAGTGCGGTAAAGTATCTCATTACGAAACTCATATCAGTACACTGATAAAAATACCCGATTAGAGACAAAAGAATCATGCTTTTGGATTATTTTCTCTTCTAACAAAAAAATTGTCTTCGTCCCAAATTTTTTGCTCTTGAATGAAAATCATTGTTGCTTTTGTAATAAATTTTCTATTATTTTGGCTTCAAATGCTTTTGAGAGAACATTATTAACTTAGTCTCGAGTCCTGCTTGGTTGACTCTTGTCTCAAAACCATGACCACTTGATACAAGGTCCAAATGTGTTTGGTTGACATAATCTACCTCAGCTATCTTCGCCATGCATGAGCTCGGGTCTACCGGTCTACCCGAAGTTTGCCGATAACCATTTGAATTTGAGCAAGTCGCAACGACCTGCGCCCGCGCAGCGGGCGCAGGTGCAGGGTGCAGGTGTCAGCGTATCAGTTCACTGGTCACTAGTTAGCGCCATTTTTCCAAAATTCTTGTTCTAGAGCATAAAAGCTGTCTCAAAATGACATTAATAATAATAATAATAATTTATTCACAAAAAAGATTGGTACAGAGATGAATTTGACAAATACAACATGGTTCTGAATAAAGAATATACCACGAAGCAGTAGACACTGTTTGTTTGTGGACGTATTCAACAGTGGTTTATATAAAAAACTATGCTAGATTAAGTAACTTAATAATATATAAAATAAATTATTTAAGATATATCGATATGTACATTGATATAAGAATTTCAGGATGTAAAGTGAAGTGAAAGAAAATTAAAATTCTACACTATTCTTATGAGACTAATGTAGGGTCTACTAATATTGGTTGTAAAATAACTTATGTGAAAATCTCAAAGAGAGAGTTATATTAAAAATGTAACAATACAACATGAAAATCACACAAAAGTGCACAAAAGTGCGTAGAATTAAGAAAAAAACTAGGAGATAACAAAATGTAAGATGTAAGGAGTGAAAATGTAAAATAAAAATCAAACAAAATATGTAAGGGTTGAAGGACTATACAAATGTAAAAATGGTGGAGTGTTAAAAACGTTAGAATTCTTGTTTGTCTAAAAATAAAAAATGTGTTGTAGATGTAGATATGATGTTCACAAGTGAGAGTTTTTATTATAAAATGTAGAATATAAAGAAGTACCTATGATCAGTATAGAGATGCAGAGTTTGAATGTTGAAAAGTTTGAAAGTATAACAAGGTAGAATTATGGGAATATCCTTTTATTTATTTTATGTATCAATGAGTTCATGAATTATTTGCCTAGGATTTTCGAGTACAAATTTTTTTATTTGTGATTGGAATTTTTTCCTTTGTTTCTCGTTTTTCAGACTCTGGTAATGCATTGAAAACCTTTGGTCCTAAATAACTATAAGTCCTCTGGCATATCGATTTGTGAACGAAAGGGATTTGGTAGAGGTTACGTCCTCTGGTATTCTGCTGATGATTTTTTCTAATCAATTCTTGCATATATATATTCCTCGGAAAACGTCAACTTTGCGTTGAGATCTGAAAGCGTCAAAGGCTACTTTGGTAAGCGGTTGTAGAAACATTTTTCTATAGCGTTAAATGTTAATTAAAATTTTTTTAAAAAATTATTTTATCATCTGGACACTTGAAAGAATAAATCCCCATTGGAACAAAATGTGTAAGTCTATTATTAAAAAAGTTATACTATTGTCAACTTCACCATTATGGCATGAGGGGTTCACCTCTTGATTGGATTCGATCATACCTTAGTGACAGAATGCAATGTGCCAAGATAAAAAATGAGTCATCCGGGTACTTGAAAAATGACATCCACAAGGATCGGTACTTGGCCCGATTCTATTTATAATTTATAACAATGACACAGACAGACTCCAGGTGCCAGCAGCCTTCAAAATGTACGCAGACGATACTCCAGTCCCCATGAGAACTCCACGAGGGGGAAAGATCTCGCTGAAATGTTTACGAGATTTAATAGTTATTTATGCAACAAGTGCAAAAAGTGAATGTTTATTGACTCGACGTGAAATTGTCCGACGAGGCCGTTAGGCCGAGTTGGACAACACGTCGAGTGCAATAAACAATTTTTGCACGAGTTGCATACAACATTTTTTCTACGTTCATGCAAAAATGATTTATTGAGGTGCGGCACTAGGTATAGGAAAATGAAAAGCGCAACTGAATACTTTATTATTAATATCGATTTGCATTGAAACAGGAACTAATACGTTACGAACAATTTAACTCAAACTTTATTTTTACCCTCAATGTTGAAAGTGAATGAACAATTGGTGCAATTTTCAATATGAATATTTCGTAGTGAAGTACCTATTGCCAATCTCACAGAATATCTGCTAAATATGTAGTAGGTTTAAACGTTTATGTTTGTCATGATGACAGCACGTTGAAGTAGAATGACAGATGAGTGCAATAAAGAACTTCTTTTTCCACTGAATATAGTTCAATAAAGTTTTGCTTTTTGCATGAATGTAGAAAAAATATTGAAATGACTGAAAGACTCACTGGTGACTGAAAGACTCAAGCCGATGACTTAAAGACTCAAACCGATGACTGAAGCGAAGATTTAATGACTGAAAATTGACTCAAATGCCTCAAAATTTCAAGTTGTACGAGATTTAAAGGAGATGTTTCCCCCTCGGAACTCCATAAGAGAAAATTGTGAGAGCACCATATCTGAAGTTTACAACTGGTTCTCGACTAACCTTCTATTTTTGAATGAGGATAAAACACAGTGCCTGCGATTTCATAACCCCCAGAAAACTTGTGAAAATATTTCATTTGGATCGCCGAGAATCTCCTCTGATGACACACGAGTGAAATTCTTGGAATTGAATGTCGATACAAACCTCAATTGGAAGTCTCATTTTGAGGACCTTGTTTCCAGACTTCACTCAGTTTCCAATCAGATCAGGAATATCAGGGAAATATTGAATCTCGATCAGTTGTTGCAGCACTATCATCACAAGTTGAAAGTAGACTGCGATATGGTGTGACCTTCTGGGGAACATCGACTTCGTCGTCGACTGTTTTTACTGCGCAAAAGCGTATCATTCGTACAATGGTAGGAATAAGCTGTCGAACCTCTTTCAAAAACTTATTCAAATCAGATCTGAAAATTTTAACTGTATCGTCTCTATACATTTTAGAACTGTCTGTGTATATGTTCAAAGAAAAAGATATTTTTCCTCAAAATGATAGCAATCATGATTACAACACTCGAAACAAAAAATATTTTATAGCACCATTCACCAAACTTCGAACAACTCCAAATGTCCCATACTTCAAGGCACCAAAACTCTACAATTTCGTTCCAAAAAGAAATTGAATCAGCATAGCTTTTATACTATTGAAGAGTTTTTAGATCATCGTTTGTGAGAGAAAGTATTTTTTACTTTATTCAATTGTTTTCAGTTGATACTTTTTATTTGTGTAAATCTTTTTTTTATTTGACTGCAGTCTTGAAACGAACTGCTTGTATTTTACTCTGTAGGTATGTTTCTCATTCTATTTTTTTGACTTTTTCCATACAGCATATGTACTGTTTTGAGGAAATAAAACATATTCTATTCTATAATATTTTGTGTTTCTGTAAATTCCAATATATTCAATTTCAGGCATTTTAGTTGAATGTGTAGAATTTCCGGATTTTGTATGAAATTGTGAATATTTTCTGTGAGGTGATTGGCATAGGTTGAATCATGTTTATTTGATCTGTAACTATTCAAATGCTCCTCAAATCTTTGGTTGAAACTGCGACCTGTCTGGCCTATATAAGACAGTGCAGTCTACGCACTTGAGCTTGTAGACCCCAGATTTTTTGAATTCTTCTCGTTCAATTATTCATGAGTGAATACAAATTATTATTTGTCTTGAATGCTACAGTTATGCCTTGTTTCTGAAGGAAACTAGATATATTGTTTGTTGAATGACCGAGATAAATTAGACTTGCAAACCGATGGTCATTCTTCTCTCTGATTTGAGGGTAGATTCAATTCAAAGTTTTGCGGTTTTGTTTTAGAATTTTTTATATCCATTATTGACACCAATCTGTTCGATTCTGTTCAATTCTTTTTGAAAATTGTACAGTCTCTGTATCATGGAGTGGTAAGCTGCGAGTTTATGAGAGAATGGGTGCATATATTGATTGTGAATTATTGTATCTGTGTTTGGACTAGTCAGTCCTACTATGAGTTCCTTGGTTTTAAGTCGAAATAAACCAGAAATCTTACTTTTTTATTGACAAACTTCAAAAATATATCAATCAATATCAACAACTTTGTTTTTATAACAGGTCAAATAACTGATAAACGCAATAGCTGTACAAGGTGATATTAATAATAATAATATCAGGAACAATCTGTATGTTACATTTAAAGGACCCCGCACTTTTCTTATGTAAAGTGGCGACCGGTCAAAGGACCCCGCAAACTCCTTATGGAATTTGGGTCCCGGTGGATTTTTTTGAATTTTTGGTATGATGTAGTCCATGTAATTCTCAACCAATGTTACCATTGCGCCAACCCAAAAAAATGAACAGTTTTGCTGCTAGGGGGCGTTGAAATCACCCCTTGCGCAGATTAGACTATTTATTTTTGAACCAGGTAACGATATTTTCACTTTTTTCATTGTTGCTAATGTTGCACAATATTGTACTGTTTTATAAAAAAAATTCTTACCCCCTCCCCTTTTCCCCCCAACTCCTATTACGGAACGCAAAAAAAATATTTCTCGAGTGCCTTCAAATGTATCGTCAAATGTTTAAATATGCCTAAATGAGGGAAATACCAGTTTTTTAAGATTATCCCCCCACCCCCCAAATGACACAAAACGAAAAAATTTCGGTGGATTTTTCTGAATTTTTGGTATGATGCAGTTCAAGTTATTTTGGATAGAAATAAATTGGGTGACAAACTTCAAAAATGAAGAGTTTTGATGCTAGAGGGCGTTGAAATCATACCTTGCTCAGAATGGACTATTCATTATTATAGACGAAAATAATACCTCTACGTATTTTAGTTTAGATTATGCTGATCAATTCTGTAATTTTTCGTGAAATGAAAAACTAAAACCTCCCCCTTACCCCCTACCCTTGATTTAAAACACGACGAAAAAATGTATTCCCGACTACTTGTGAATGCTTTATCAAAATAAATGTTTTAATCAGCTCACATTGAGGAAATCGTACAGTTGTTTAATATCACCTTTCCCTCCCTTCAGAAAAATATTGATGGAGTTTGCTGACTTCTTAGTAGGGCGTAGTTCATGATTTTTGAATATCAATCAATTGGGCGAATATCTTGAAAATAAATAAAAATTAGACATCCACAATTTGAATTTGAGGTGGTGCCTGAATAATTTTTTTTCGTGTTTTGAAATAGGGGTTGGGGGTAAGGGGAAGGTTCTAGATTTTCAATTTATGAAAGTTCACACAATTGTTCGGCATAAAATAAAACAAAAATACGTAGAGATATTGTTTCCGCCTATAATAATGAATAGTCTATTCTGAGCAAGGTATGACTTCAACGCCCCGTAGCATCAAAACTGTTCATTTTTGGGATTTGTCACCCGATTTATTTCTATTCAAAATAACTTGAACTACGTCATATCAAAAATTCAGAAAAATCCACCGAACTTTTTTCGTTTTGTGTCATTTGGGGGGTGGGGGGATAATCATAAAAAAACTGCTATTTTCCTTATTTAGGCATATTTAAACATTCGACGATACATTTGAAGGAACTCGAGAAATATTTTTTTTGCGTTTCGTAATAGGAGTTGGGGGAAAAAGGGGATGGAGTAAGAATTTTTTTCATAAAACAGCACAATAGTGTGCAACCTTAGCAATAATGAAACAAGTGAAAATATTGTTACCGGGCTCAAAAATAAGTAGTCTAATCTGCGCAAGGGGTGATTTCAACGTCCCCTAGCTGCAAAACTGCTCATTTTTTTGGGTTGGCGCAATGGCAACATTGGTTAAGAATTACATGGACTACATCATACCAAAAATTCTAAAAAATCCACCGGGACCAAAAAAGGAGTTTGCGGGGTCGTTTTCTGAAAGTTTTGTATGTTGTTGTACCCAACTCAGTAACCAAAAGTGTTAATGGGCCCAACCCAATCCGATGGCTAGTTTTCTAAATACGGGGTGTTAAAGTTGAGAATTGCCCAAATTTTCGGATTTATTTTTTATTTATTAAAAGTTAGATCGAAATTCTGTTGCATACAGATGTTTACTACATGTTCTACTAATGAAATTAGTGGATACGTTTGATTAAACATATTTATATTTACAAGGTGATTCACGAATGTATGACGGTAGTTTTTTGCCAAAATTCACTTTTTCTACTGTGACGTCAAGGAGGCATATTTTTGGAACGTTCTCTTCGATAAAGTATTTTGACAAGAAAATATTGCACAGTACATATTTTTTATACAGGGTGTTTCACAGAGAGAACCACAAGACAAAATTATTTTCTTTTAGGATTAATTCGAAATCCTGTATTTATGGATTGATATTTGGGAAAAGTAATACCACAAACATATGTGTGTCTCTAATCTCCAAAATATTCAAGGTGGTTTATTCATAGGAAGGTATTCTATTTTGGGAAAAGTACAAAAAACATGAACAACCTGTATTCAAAAATTTCCCCGGTCAAATGTAACTATTTTCTCACTATATATTGATTTTCATACCATCTTCAGTGGTATGAATTCTGAATCCGATACTATGACCAGTTTTCGAGATACAGGGCGTTAAAGTGGAAAATTACTGATTTCATCAGTTTTTTCATCAAATTGAAAAGCCGTATTGATTTTTTGTTGCGCCTATGAGTTTAATATGAGTTTCGGTCAGATGTACATGGAAAGGTTCAGCTAAAAATATTCACTGTTACAGGGTTATTCACGAATAAATCACAATAGGTTTTTGCAAATACTCAAAATTCTACAGTTTCGTCACAGATAAATTATTCCATGAAGTTAATACCTAGTCGTTTACAATTTTGAGTCTGAAATGATTACTTTTCATACAGGGTGAGCCATACAGCCAACCACACCAAAAATAATTATGCTTTGAAATAATTGAAATGAGAACTTTTTTAGTGAATTATTTCAAAGCATAATTATTCTTGGTGTGGTTGGCTGTATGGCTCACCCTGTATGAAAAGTAATCATTTCAGACTCAAAATTGTAAACGACTAGGTATTAACTTCATGGAATAATTTATCTGTGACGAAACTGTAGAATTTTGAGTATTTGCAAAAACCTATTGTGATTTATTCGTGAATATCCCTGTAACAGTGAATATTTTTAGCTGAACCTTTCCATGTACATCTGACTGAAACTCATATTAAACTCATAGGCGCAATAAAAAATCAATACGGCTTTTCAATTTGAAGAAAAAACTGATAAAATCAGTAATTTTCCACTTTAACGCCCTGTATCTCGAAAACTGGTCATAGTATCGAATTCAGAATTCATACCTCTGAAGATGGTATGAAAATCAATATACAGTGAGCACGTAAAGGTTGGAACAAATTCGTTAAACGCTTGATATGGCCATTAGGAGAAATAAGCTCAGACACGTCGATTTTATTTTTCAGTTACGCATTTTTTGATCTAATCACATTTTTGATGACGTAATCACTGTTCGAGTTATGACGTCATTATATATTTTTTTAAATGGCATTACCGTATTTTGATAATACTTTAAAAAAGAACGCATTTTTCTGTGTATGAATGTCATATTTTTTCTTATATTACATAACCTTATGTTCGAGAAATAAAAAATATTTCATTATTAATAGTAATGTAATATTCGATCTGTTAACGTAAACTTTTGACTTAAGGGATCCCCACAAAAAATCTAGTGGGGTTAGATCATGAGATCTAGCTGGCCATTCTAAAAATCATCGACTACTATCGAAATCATCTTCATTAAGTTCATGATTCATATGAGTATTTTCTTAAAATGATAGTTGATGAATTGTTGATATTCCGTAACGCCTGGACGACCTTTCGTATAATTATCACCTACATTGTCAAAATTTCTAAATGTTGCTTCGACTTTGATCGCTGTCGAACGTGTAATAGGTCTATCGTGATATTTATAGTTAAATAAGTCACAAACCTCAGCTTGCGTACTAGTCTTATCCCCATAACCTGAAATCCTTAAAATATCTTTGCGTCATTTTTCGCTTTTCGCATGGTGTCGATAACTTATTTATACCACAATTATTTGATAGCTAACTATTATCATCCAGTCAGTGTCTAGTTGCATTGGAGCAATCAATGTGTCAAAAGTCTGTTTTAAAATGACTAAAGAAGAATAAGTGGCACCCATATGAAGTGAAAGTAATTCATGAACTTAATGAAAATTATTTCCAGCTAGATCTCCTGATCTAACCCCACTAAATTTTTTTTGTGGGGATACCTCAAGTCAAAAGTTCACGTTAACAGACGTAATATTACATTATTTTGAATAATGAAATATCTTTTATTTCTCGAACATGCGGTTATGTAACATAAGAAAAAATATTACATCCATACACAGAAAAATGCGTTCTTTTTGAAGGTATTATCAAAATAGGGTATTGCCATTTGAAAAAAATTATGATGACGTCATAACTTGAACAGTGATGACGTCATCAAAAATATAAGTAGGCCAAAAAATGCGCCACCGAAAAATAAAATCGACGTGTCTGAGCTTATTTTCCCTAATTGCCATATCAAGCGTTTAACGAATTTGTTCCAACCTTTACGTGCTCACTGTATAGTGAGAAAATAGTTACAGTTGACCGGGGAAATTTTTGAATACAGGTTGTTCATGTTTTTTGTACTTTTCCCAAAATAGAATACCTTCCTATGAATAAACCACCTTGAATATTTTGGAGATTAGAGACACACATATGTTTGTGGTATTACTTTTCCCAAAAATCAATCCATAAATACAGGGTTTCGAATTAATCCTAAAAGAAAATAATTTTGTCTGGTGGTTCTCTCTGTGAAACACCCTGTATAAAAAATATTTACTGTGCAATATTTTCTCGTCAAAATACTTTATCGGAGAGAACGTTTCAAAAATATGCCTCCCTAACGTCACAGTAGAAAAAGAGAATTTTGGAAAAAAACTACCGTCATACATTCGTGAATCACCTTGTAAATATAAATATTTTTAATCAAACGTATCCACTAATTTCATTAGTAGAACATGTAGTAAACATCTGTATGCAACAGAATTTCGATCTAACTTTTAATAAATAAAAAATAAATCCGAAAATTTGGGCAATTTTCAACTTTAACACCCCGTATTTAGAAAACTAGCCATCGGATTGGGTTGGGCCCATTGACACTTTTGGTTACTGAGTCGGGTACAACAACATACCAAACTTTCAGAAAATTTGACCGGTCGCCACTTTACATAAGAAAAGTGCGGGGTCCTTTATATCAAACCATTGAGAAATCGACAAGGAAAAAACCATTTCCAGATTCGATAGAGATGAAAACGATGTGCACTGTTATGTTATACTCATCGAATGTTTACGAAACGTTCCAAAAGTTTGGAAACCAACTTATTTATCTTAATGCATATGTGATACGTATTCACCTACAGATGCATTGCAAAGACATAAAAATGTCCAATGAATTTTAACAAATTTGTTGTTTGTTCAAAATGTGAACATTTTACGGGGCATTTAATATATTTTCAACTTATCCTAATGAAGTTGTTGCTGCGTAAACATGTTCGGGTCACAACTCATAAAACTCACAAAACAATATGCTGGTTTGTATTTTTAGATTGGGATATTTTTCGAACCATTGCGCGTTGCATGACAGTCCAAGAGTCACTATTATTGTTTGAATGCATACAGTGCATAGATGCATAGAATTACTTATAGACCGGGAGGCGAGAGGGGTTTTGCATGTATCATAGGCCCCACGCTGAGACTCTGAGGGCTGATAGACAACGTTATTCCCCAATGTGAAATCCCGGTATGGCACCTCTGAAGTGTAGCTTTTAGGGGGGGTGAATTTTCAAACGTGTAATTAATATCCATGCCCATGGATCATAGGCCCCACTTTGATTCTTGTTTTATGTCGTCAAGGAGGTCGCCAAAGTCCGTGAACTCAATATGCCATACTAATATGGCGTCACTTAAGGCACACCATACTTACCGAAACGTGTAATTTTTTCACTGTGGACATGGATCATGGGCCCCACGCTGTTGTTTCGTGATCCTTGTTAACAATGAACTGTAGAACAAAGATTTCGAAACGCCATACCGCTGGGGCGTCGCCAAGTGGCCGCCATACTAACGAATTGACATCTAATGCGATAATTGCACTGCCGTGACGCGAAACGCGTCACTACAGTGCAATTATCGCTGTGAGCCAGCGGTAATTGCATTCCTCTTATGGACGTTTTTACACGTGAGGGAAATTTCCGGGGGTAATACCACAAGTGCATTGAAAATTACCGATAATTCTGAAAAAAACGTGTTATTTTTTTTAAACTGCACGAGTTTATTTTTTTCGTTGTTTCAAAGCATAAATTGCCCGACTCCGAAGGAGGAGGGCAATTTTTTTAAACAACGAAAAAAATAACCGAGTGCGGTTTTTTATAAAAAAAAACACGTTTTTTTCAGAATTATCTGGTTAATTTTCAATGCACGAGTGGTATTCGGTAGGAAATTTCACACCTCACTCTTATATGAACACTTGTAGGTAGATGACACATTTGAAGTCTCACTTCTGACATTAAAATCGCGCGACTTCACTTGAATTGACATCTAATGCGATAATTGCACTGCCGTGACGCGAAACGCGTCACCACAGTGCAATTATCGCTGTGAGCCAGCGGTAATTGCATTCCTCTTATGGACGTTTTTACACGTGAGGGAAATTTCCGGGGGTAATACCACAAGTGCATTGAAAATTACCGATAATTCTGAAAAAAACGTGTTTTTTTTTTTAAACTGCACGAGTTTATTTTTTTCGTTGTTTCAAAGCATAAATTGCCCGACTCCGAAGGAGGAGGGCAATTTTTTGAAACAACGAAAAAAATAACCGAGTGCGGTTTTTTATAAAAAAAAAAAGTTTTTTCAGAATTATCTGGTTAATTTTCAATGCACGAGTGGTATTCGGTAGGAAATTTCTCACCTCACTCTTATATGAACACTTGTAGGTAGATAACACATTTGAAGTCTCACTTCTGACATTAAAATCGCGCGACTTCACTTGAATTGACATCTAATGCGATAATTGCACAGCCGTGACGCGAAACGCGTCACTACAGTGCAATTATCGCTGTGAGCCAGCGGTAATTGCATTCCTCTTATGGACGTTTTTACACGTGAGGGAAATTTCCGGGGGTAATACCACAAGTGCATTGAAAATTACCGATAATTCTGAAAAAAACGTGTTTTTTTTTTAAAACTACACGAGTTTATTTTTTTCGTTGTTTCAAAGCATAAATTGCCCGACTCCGAAGGAGGAGGGCAATTTTTTGAAACAACGAAAAAAATAACCGAGTGTGGTTTTTTATAAAAAAAAAACACGTTTTTTTCAGAATTATCTGGTTAATTTTCAATGCACGAGTGGTATTCGGTAGGAAATTTCACACCTCACTCTTTTAGCCAATCAAAAAATTCGTTCTTGTCTCACTTCTGACATTAAAATCGCGCGACTTCACTTGAATTGACATCTAATGCGATAATTGCACTGCCGTGACGCGAAACGCGTCACTACAGTGCAATTATCGCTGTGAGCCAGCGGTAATTGCATTCCTCTTATGGACGTTTTTACACGTGAGGTAAATTTCATCTTTTATTTTTTGATAAATGCATTCCTCTTATGAGAAAACAAGACACACTACACTGTATATAAAATATAAAAATATGCAGATTAGAAGATTTTGGCGCAGGATCAATTTTAACCTATTTTTATATTTCCCTATTTTTTATTCTAACATCAATCCTGATCAGACGTGTTTCGTTTGAGGAATAAAAAATTAAACAAAAATATCACACCTCATAGCATGCGTTTAACAAATAGGTAATTATTCTTTCGTATTCATGCCAAAGTTGCACCTGCGCACACATATTGTATATATTATTGTGTGGTATAAATTTCGAAAATGTTTTCTGAGTGGTATAACTTCTGATTCAATGAATTGGGTGAATCATATGAACAGAAATAATATGAGGCACCTACGTCACCACATTTCAATGACATTTCCACATTTACTTATGACTGAAGATGTAGTTTTAATGATAGTTCTTTGGAAGTTATTCAACCTCTCTTATGCTTGAGGGTATTTCCTTCCAAATAAAACATTGCATGAGTTCACAATCGGTCCCCAAAAAAGAAAAAAGGCTCTACCTAGCAAGTACAGACAAAAAATGGAAGTGTTGAATAAAGGCCATCAAAATCGAGCTCATGCAATATCTAGGAAGCAAACTCCAGAAGATCAGTAAAGATCGATAACGATAGATCACAATCTAAGATTCTCCAATCATGTGAAATCTTTAATTTCCAGATATTATGATATAGTGAAAAAATTATCCCCGCATGAACATTGCCTAATAGACCGTCAGATTTTGATGACTGATCTTCTCTTTTCTGGGATTTTGAACACTGAAAATTATGTCAGTGTTGAGCTCAAAAAATTTAGCGATCGGACGTGTGCTAAGCATATAGAAGATTCATTTTCCGTTTGCAGAAAAAAAATTGTTTTTTTAATCTCTTGTTTGTGGCATTTTAATAGAATAACATATACAGTGCGTTCATAAAGTGTGGAAACGCTCTATTATCTTACGAGTTGATTATCTTCGGAGGAATAGCTCGGACAGGTCGATTTTGTATTTTAGTTTTCCACATTTATTTAGAAAAAAAATAATTTTTTCCTACCACCTTTCAAGATACGACGTCATCGATATTTTTTTTAAATTGAAAGTGTATATTTTAATGTCAAAAATTGAATACCACATACGTCATATCTTACAGTTCGAATCACAGTATACTGAGTATAAAGAAAACCAGTGTTACATTTGCAATGGTAACTAAGAACTTATTGTCTGGTTGCTAAGGGCTTTCATATGTTTGCTTAGCCTACTATTCAAGTGTAGCAATATACTCGTACTAACTACTGAGTAGTTCTTAGGTTTACGTTGCAAAATGAATAATGAAATGAATGTTGAGAAATATGAACACTGGTTTCCTTTATACTCAGAATACTGTAATTCGAAGTGTAAGATTGACGTATGTGGTATGGTTGACCTCAGAAAAATATGGGCATTCAATTTTTGACATAAAAATATACCCTTTCAATTTAAAAAAAATATCGACGTCATATCTTGAAAGGTGGTAGGGAAAAATTTTTTTTTTTCTAAAAATGATCAATTCTACAACAAATCAAAAATTCAAGATATTACACGGAGAGCCATTTTCCCATATAAGGTGTGCAGGGTCCATTTGAAAAGAATGAAAAAAAAAATGCAAAGATGACAAAGTTCCAGAAATCTGTGATGGTGGCAAATTTTATGGTTTCTAGGAAATTCCCACATGCGTTTCCGACCAACTCAGAAATCTTTTGCATCATTTCAGCAACATTTATCTTTTTGTTTATATTACACTAAAAAAATTTGTTTGCAACCTGAATTGATTATAGTCGGTAGTAGTTTCCTAGAAAACATAAAACTTGCCACCATCATAGATTTTGAGAACTTTGTCAAATGAAAGAAAAATAATTTTGAATTTTTTTCATTCTTTTCAAATCTAAGCTGTTTCAAAGTTTCTGCGAAATATTTCTGCACTCCTCCTTCCACTTGAAAAGTTTTCAAGTACACTAGCCACTTTTGGCTGCCAGTCAAAGCTTCAAACCCTAGCGACTGCAGAAACTTTTCTGATGGCCCAAGAAAGTGCTAGGAATCGCACGTAAAAAGGTAAGACCTCGTTAACCCTTAGCTCGCACAAGTTTCGACTTCTGAGGGCTGCCGTTCATAAGGGGACGACCAAACGTTACAAGAAAATAGAGATAACGCAAGAAAAGTTCATCAGATGAGAAAGAAGTAATTGATTTGATTTTGTAAATACCTGAGAAATTCTAGCAACCATCCTCATTTTGACTTTCTTAGGACCTTCCTCGGTGGTGTAGAAACAAACGATATTCACCATGGTTTCAAAAAATCACTGGAATAGATTTGAAAGCACTGATACTCTCGAAATCAAAATACAGACTATGGTCCTGGAAAGATTACCTTCCGTTTTAAATAGATACGCACGTGTTAAATATATTAGAATAATGTTTTTCCTGTGTTATGTATAGCTAAATTTTCGGTGGAAATAAACATATCCGTAATATCTTTCATTTATGTCGTCGATTACATATTTAAACCGCTAACAGGGTACTTGCTATTGCATGAAACTTTCAATTCATAATTCTGGTATTGTATTTATAGAACCGTGACGTTAGTTTGAATGGTTTCAAAGTTTCTGTTGATCTGGAAAATTTTAGGAATTCAGTGGGAAGAATTTCGAAAAATACCGAGTACATATAAAGATGAACCTGAAAAAGGTGTAGATTTTAAACATAAGCAGAATAATACTATGGAAGGAATCAATTAATTTTTCCAAGTTTCCTTCCCTCCACTTGAGACTCATATTTCTGAATGAAAATATTCGGCTTTTAAAATATAACTTTACTTTTTATGGTTTTCACAGATATAGGGATACTTTCAGTTGAGTTGGCCCCCAGCTTAAAAAGTTCCTACCTCTTCTATAATATACCTGGTGACTAGGAAGTGAGGTATTTCCCTTCATTTTTCTGTGGTATCGAAGATACAGGTTTCAAATTTGGTATTTCACTATATAATACACCTGAAAAACTTATTTCTCAAATACACTCTGTAATTTTTTTCTGATTATTTTAAAGAGCTTTGAATTTTTGACAAAATCATTTTTGAAAATTGAAATTTTATTGAAAAATGACGGGGTTTCAATTGATTGCTCAATCGAACAAAGTTGCATAAAATGTCGAATATTATTTCCAAGAATTTACTTGTTTTCAGATATTTGAGGATATCATTTCTGCTCTCCTTCATCTCCCTCTCAAAAAGTTTGTACACTTACTCACTTTTACTAGTTATCACCAAATGTCACAAAAAAATAGAGATGAAGCAAGATAAGAAGAAAACGTAATTAGATGAGAAAGAGGTGATTCAGAATCAGAATATTCTTTATTGTCAAAAGACAGAAAACAATACAACAAATAGAATAATAATAATAATGTATTCATCATTGATGTAATACAATAAGCAGTATTGTTAACATATAACATATGACAAATATCACAAAACATCAATTTTAAAGAAGGGTCATGAGAAAAAAAAAATGATTAATTTGCATCTATAGGAGATACTTGTATCAACGCGAATAAATTGAAGAAAGTCCTGCTAAGGCAAGGCCAGGACGCGGGTATTCGATAATTTATTGTGAGTAGATAAACATTTAAGTATATGTAACAAACAATATAATAAATATAAAACATGCATATCATATGGTAATCCAATTTTAAAATAATGTTATAAATAACAACTGTCCTAAATAGGATCGACTATGTGGGATAATGATGAATACTAAAACACCTCCAATTCATAATAAGCTTTATCAGCAAATAACTGTTTGAGACTCTTTCTGATTTTTTTTTTTTGGTCAGTCCTTTCCTTGATATAAGTAAGTAGGTGATAATACATCTTTTATCCGTTATATTGGGTGTCCCAGAAGTCGCGCACCCCATTGTAGGGATCGAAAGAGAAAAATATTCTGAGACGAAAAGTCCTTGATTAATATATTAATCAATGAAAGTGACCAATCAGGAGAGCGCGACAGAAGAATAAAACGTAAGTGGAAAAGCATTAAGAGACGCGAGAGTGAGACGCCAGAGCTGCTGCCGGCTTTTCACGCAGTAGACCGAGAGTGGGGCGCTCCTGATTGGTCACTTTCATTAATTAATAATTAATTATCTATGCATCTGATTGAAAAATCGCTAAGGACTTTTCGTCTCAGAATATTTTTCTCTTTCGATCCCTACAATGGGGTGCGCGACTTCTGGGACACCCAGTATATAACCGAGTCTTTGATTAAGGTAGTTGGTGGTAAAGGTAATTTCATATGATTTTCTTGCCGAGTTATATGATCTGATGAATTATTTTTAAATTTAATTCTATTTTTGTGAATTAGACTGATCCGACAATAAAAATTGGAGTGAGAGTACCTTGACGTGCAAACAAAGGCCATCAAGATTCCCTAAATTTTGCTTATTCAACTTGTTGAACCTAGATCTCGTTATCAATTCCGAACAATCGTGGATATATTTCACTTTAAACAAAGTAAATTACGCCGTTGGGTCCTTGTATAGGTCTCCTATATGGACACCTAAATCAGATTTTGGAGTCTTATGGAATGCTTCAGGTTATTGAAGAACCCACTCGAATCAGCGCTACAGGCAGTACATTAATCGATTTAATCATCTGCTCAGAAACGTTAACCATCACCGACCGTACTGTGGTCGATTGCTCTACTTTTTCAGATCACGGGTTAATGGCATGCAAAATTGGATCTGGACATCAAATTGTCCCAGAACTCATGTATACCTACAGAAATTTTAAGAACTTCAATAGTGATGCCTTTTTGAGCGATCTCTTGAACTATAATCTCGAATCAATTTATCAGTTCGAAAACATAAACGACAAAGTACATCAGTTGAACTCCATGATTTTAAATAACTTCGATGTTCATGCCCCTTTGAGGACGGTGCGTATAACAAAAATCAATGCTCCCTGGTTAACCGAAAATTTAAAGTTAATGATGAAACAGCGTGACAGGGCATCAGTAAGATTTTAAAAAAGTAAATCCATACACCACTGGGACTACTACAAACAAATTAGGAATTTGACAAATCGCACAATCAAATTAGAAAAAAAAGCCTATCTAGAATTTCGTCTCAGGAATAATAAAAATATATGGCAGGAAATGGCCAAACTAGACATATATAAAAAGCCGAATAAAACACTTCCAGGACATCTCAATAATGCTAACAATCTCAATTCACACTTCCACAACAGTGCTGCAAACCTCTTGACTCCCGACATTGATGTGATGACATTTTTCTCCGAGAATACTCAACGTGACAATGTGAGCTTTTCTTTTCAATCAACAACAGATGATGATGTGTACAAAACCCTATTGGCAATCAAATCAAACGCGGTTGTCGCTGATAATATAAGCATTAAAATGTTATTGCACTGTTGTCCTATTATCATTCCTTACATCGCCCACATCTTCAATTCATGTATTCAGCATTCTGTGTTTCCCACGATTTGGAAGCAATCTCAAATAGTACCCCTAGCAAAGATAGCAAATCCGCAAAATTTTAACGATCTTCGCCCCATAAGCATTCTTTGTGGAATCTCAAAAATCTTTGAAAAAATTATCAACTCACAGATGCGGGTTCATATTGACAATTTCGAAATGATACCTTCTTGTCAGTCAGGTTTCAGGTCGCAACATAGCTGCACGACTGCCTTATTGAAAGTCATCGACGACATCCACACCTCAGTAGATAATAACAAATTATGTATCCTGGCACTGATAGACTATTCAAAGGCTTTTGACACCATCAGTCACCAACTTCTTCTGGTTCTTCTAAAATACTTGGAGTTTTCCACTCAGGCTGTCGGGCTCTTGGAAAATTATCTGCTTGGCCGGTCGCATTGTGTGGCAATGAACAAGATTAAGTCAGATTATCTTGAAACTCTCTCTGGTGTACCGCAGGGCTCTATTCTTGGTCCCCTGTTATTTGTAAAATAACAAATATACAAACATGCATGGTTACGCCGATGATACACAAATCTACTTGCAGTTTGACGCAAATTCTGCCGCTATGGCTTGCCAACAAGTCAACGAAGACCTCGAATCTCTGAGTAATCTTTCAAGAAAATACTGTCTTTCTATCAACCCCTCTAAATCAATCGTTATGCTCTTTGGTAGACCAGCAACTAGAAAACGCTGCCTAGCTGACCTAAATATAAATATTAATATAACAACTTACAATTACCTCTGAAGGATCACACAAAAAATCTTGGACTCATATTAGATTCTTCCCTCAGATTTTCACTCCATACCTCGCTCATTCTCAAACGTGGATACACCAATCTCAAACTGATTTATCGTAACAAAGATATTTTGAATCATAAAACAAAACTAGTCTTATGCGAAGCCCTCGTGCTTTCCCATGCTAATTTTGCTGATGTTGTTTATGGACCTTACCTACAACAAGCTGACAGGCGCAGACTACAAGTCTTACAAAACTCATGTCTGAGACTTATTACCTGTACAAGAAGGCGGGATCATATATCGCATCACCTGACTACACTGGGATGGTTGAACATGGAGTCACGGCGCATTCTTCATGCTTCTGTATTATTTCACAAAATAATAACTCAAAACAAACCAAATTATCTTTACAACAAGATTAAATTCCGTACAGATATCCATAATTTAAACTTAAGATTCAGAAATATGCTTACGCCTCCTCGCCACCTAACCTGTCATTATCGTGGATCATTTTCGTATTATATAACTTGGCTATACAATAGGTTACCGCATTCGCTGAAAGATTTATCCCCCTCGTTGTTTAAAGTAAAACTGAAAAATTTGCTTCTCACGAACAAAATTCCAAATATTCTGGGCTTCAAATGCTGAAATAAAATTGTTCTCCACAATTCCTTCTACACTAATAGTTGTTATTGAGTTTTATTTTTTATTTAATATTTACTTAGATTAAACAAAAAGTTTGAATTTGGTGTATGTGCTCAATTGTTATAAGTCGTTGCATGTTTTAGTATAGTTGTGAATATAATTATTTAATAGTGTGTACTCATAAATGCATATATTTATGCGTGCACACTTTTTTTGGTTGGATGGAAGAGCAAGGTCTGACTGTAACACTTGTGGTATGGTCAAAAATTGAATCCTGCCATTTGACGGGGTTATGAATGTAACTTTGTAATTTCCTGTCAATAAAATCTATTATTATTATTATTAAATATCTAACGGCTCTTTTGTGTAGAGCGAAGATTATTTTAAAAAGTGTTTTGCTACAGACTCCCCAGAAAGCAATGCCATAGCTTAGACAAAATTCTATAAGGGCATAATTTGCTGACTTGGTAGCAGTATATCCCAAATTGTTGGAATAAGATCTGGAAATATTCCTATAGATTTAGGCCAACCATTTGCAACGTGATTTTTTAATAACTTAAGTTTGCTATCCTCTGACTTTAACCTAATGGTAATGGTAATGGGTGGGGGACGCAAGCGTCAGCGACTAGGCCCCAGTGGGCCCTTTTCGCAATCCCTGGCATCTTCACTCATCCCATGTCGGATGCCTGCTCGAACCTCTTCGACTTTCTTATGAAAGTCGAAATGTCCTTCCATTGCAATGAGTGCAATTCTTCCTCCTTAATAGTGGCAGCTCCGAAGACGTTTTGTCTGAGCCTGCCATAAATACCACATTCGCACAGGAAGTGGAAGTAGTCCTCCTCCTCCCCACATTCCGTGCATAGAGGGTCTGCCTCAACTCTGATGAGAGCCAGGTGCCTCCTGAGGCCGCAGTGGCCGGTTAGAACTCCCACCAACATTTGGAGTTCTTTGCGGCTTAGCTTCAGTATCTTGGTCGTCCTTGCCATGTCGGGCCCCGATATCATCTGCTTCGACTGCCTGCATCCGTCTATCCTTCTCCGCTCTTTTCCTAATGGGTCAACGGCCCACTCATTCAGTGCCTTTGTTACTTGTCTCCTTGTTATGCCGAGTGCGTTAACCTAACAAATTTGTACTCCAATGCATTTGTACTCACAGCACGAGACAATAATTATCATTATTATTTTTTTCCTTGGTGTTTTGGCATCGGCTGCTATGGTCATTAGCCGTGTGTTCTAGATTGGCCTTATTACTAACTCCATATGCCACCTTAGGAGCAACGTTGTTAATTATTTAGGCAACAGTGATTTGTGGAGAATTATTCCCAGCCGACTCGAGCCTCAATCATTCAGACTTTCACATCTAAAAATGAAAAAAGCCCGCACCGGCTGAGAACCGAACGTGAGGCCTCTCGGTCACCAGGCGAGAGCTTAACCACTACGCTAATCCCTGCCCCTATTTTTTTTTCTTTGGTGTCTTGGCATTGACTGCTTAGGTCATTAGCCACGTGTTCTGGATAGGCCTTCTTACTAACTCCATGCGCCACCTTAGGAGCAGCACTGTTAATTGGAACGCAACGGTGAATCTTGCAGGACTCACCCCAGTCCAGCCACGAGATTTGAATAATTTGATCGGTCAAATTAAATTAAAAAATCCCAGCCGCAACTGGACCTTTCAACCCAAAATCGGACGCTCTAACCACTCTAAATTTGCATACTGTATGGGACAAGTATACATACGCTTTATTAGCCACAAGAAAAATTAGATTCCTAAATTTTAAAACTTACTGTTATTAATGTAATTTCAGGACCATAATGTAACCTACCGATAATAAACTCTTTATTAGAAGCAAACTTTTCATTTTTTTAGCGTCTATCTACGATTTATTTGCAGTAGTTACTCAGTTTGATAACTACTAGTGACAAGTAAATTTACCATTGATGAAGAATGATTTACTCTCGAAAAACTCATATACTTATATCTACAAAAAAATATATTAGTTGCTACTATACAGTATTCTACTGCAGCAATATTTTTAGATTAATAGGTATAGTAATTTTGGTTTACTTGGCCTTATTAAATGACTCACTTTTGGGTAGTTTATTGTCTTACCTTTTATAGCTTTCATTCCATCATTTGAAATATTCAATTGCCCTCAGTTTGGAGTTATTATTTCTTCAAAGAAGGATCATTTGTATTTTATAAAGTCTTATTTTCAATATATTCATTTCATTCCTAAATTCACAATGAGATGAAAGGCTCGGTTGCACCAAGGAAGCAATTATTCAGTTTATACTCTAAGAAAGCGTACTTGCATAGCATATACAGGCTAGCAGAATACACTAGGAACTTAAGAAAAACTGAAGGTAGAGATTGCAGTTTTCATGAGAATATTTTTTTTGTGAACTGTTTGTTGATGAGGAAAGAAGTATACAACATTTTGATGGTTCTTTTAAAGAAATCATCGCCTCTGGCCACCCTCATTGGATCACCCTGTACAACCTGTTTCAAAATTAGGAATTTCAGAAATTTGCTGAATCTGTTTGTATTCATCAGTATGAATGAATGAACAAGCAGGCAAGCTAATGTGTTTTCCCAATATGATACAAATCCAAGTTATGTAAGTTTAACATGAAGGAGAACGTTCTGAAAATTGAAAATGAAAGGTAATAAAAATATGCAGATTTCAAATATTTTTATTGAAACTAAAACGTTGTTCAGTCTTTTGGAAATTTCTCCTGATCCTATTATACATAAAATGTCAATACTCTAGAAATGTTTGGACAAAATCCACATTCTACATAACAACAAGTAAAATCATATATCAAACTAACACTGTTCACACAACTCACAAAAGTAATAAGATAGTTTAATTTCGATACACGTGCACATACAACTAATAACTCAAATGTTGGAATTGGAATGAGGCCAGTTTTAAGAAAACGTTATTGAACAGGTGCGGCGGTTACTCCCGATGGATCCCGAACTGGTCGATAATCAACTAGTAGGTGAACACGTTACATTTCCGTAAGAACACCAAGTTCTACTGCAAACAAATTGTTGTATCATGCCTGTAACCCAAAGTTGATAAATATGAAAATACACTTTTCCAGCGCTAGTAAAATGATGACCTGACATTATACAAAGTGAATTATCTAATGTTCGAAGTACTTGCTGCATGTAAACAATATTATAGCTACAAGTTCATGCGTTCAGCATTCTAATTTTTCTAGAGACGAAATGATTTTTTTCCAATATAGGTATTAATTTTCTCATCACATTCGAAAAAAAGTCAGGAAAACGTTTCACTTGGTCAATTTCTATCCGTGCACACGCCACTGTTACTTATTAACGCAACGGTGAATCGTGGAGGATTATTCCCAGCCGACACGAGCTTCAATCATTCAGACTTTCACATCTAAAAATGAAAAAAGCCCGCCCCGCCTGGGAACCGAACCTGGGACCTCTCAGTCACCAGGCAAGCGCTTAACCACTGCGCCTATCCCCTCCCCTATCATTATACCTACATTTAGTTAGATAGGTAGCAAGTAGGATACGTCGTAGAAGAGATGTGCCTATTATTTTTCACTTTGTCCACGGTCTATGACATCTATATTTCCATCAAAATGTCCATTCAACGAACGTAACAATACGTCATCATTGACGAGATCAAGGAAATGTAAATAATTCTGAAAAATCGAGTGCCTATTTCGTGAAATGAGTATTATTAGACTCTGCAGTCATTCATTCTTCATCCACGCCTGGCTTATTCCAATTTACGAGACAAATGCCACGCTTCGTGGTTCTGCAGACAGTGTATTCATACACAAGTGCATCATCTCTTCATACTTCAAAGTAATGAGGCCCAGATTTTAATCAGAGGCGTATTACTGGGTTTTAACTTCAAATAAAATACTGAAGGGTTATTTCAATATTCTTTTTCATACCTGCCTGCATTTCAATCGCAAAATTAAAATACGCCGTGTCTTAATGGTCGCAAAGTTTCCAACCCAATTAGTTGAACTTGCTGTCTATTTTCCACATCACATCATAATATTGAAAGAATAACCGCAACTATTTCAAATATTGAATATACACGGTAAAAACAATTTTATTATTACAATCACTTTTTCTTGTTAAGAATGTATTGTTGAATGAAAAAAATGTGCAGCTGCAGCAAAAACAAGATTGAATAGACTAGCAGTATTTGTTGAACGAACAAAATATTTTACTCAATAATTTTGTCATTATGAAAAAATATCTGTACTTCGGTCGAATACTTTTTCGTGTATAGAACTTGTATAAGAATTAGTGCAACCTTTTGTGTGAATCGTTATGACCATCAAAAATACTTCGTTTGAAAGATATTATGTTAGTGAACAAAACAAATTGTTTTAGTACTTTGTGAATTCGATCAGAAAATATACTGAATAAGTTAAAAAAATATTTTGTTGGTTGGAATCAAACTACAGAAAAGTAATGTTGAGATAGCAAATCATATGATAGACTGAAGCATCTGATGTTTTCACGAAAAAAAACAAGATTTTCTATGAACAAAACATATAATTTAATTGGAAGCATATTGCATTTCAATCGAAGAGGATTGTGGGAACCAAATTAATGACAATATTAGTTTCATTCAAAATAATATTTACTTGTGGGATACTGACACTTTTATTTATTCGAACTGAATTAAATTTTGTTGATTCAACCATGTTTTTTTTCTGCGAGTACAATAATTCTGATTGATATTTGAATACCACTTGTAGCATTTAGATTTGCATTGTCACTGGTTATCTCAGCGATATGAGCTTCGAAACTAAGACCAACCGTCAAGACAAGAGATTTTCAGAAGAACAATATTTTTACGAAAGGTTCGTGTTGTAAAATGTAAGGTATAGAAGTATTTTAAGTAAAAAAAGTGTACTTCAAATACATTAATAACAAATATAAAAATAACTGTGGGCCCAGTCTATATACCCTGCGTAAAATTGATTGAAAATACAGATACTGTTAAAGAAGTTATCCTACCGTCCAAAAACTATATTGTGCAATATTTCTCCAACATGTCTACATCAAGAGAAGAACTTGAATCAGTACCCAAACTAAATAATGTAGGAACTTGAACTTAATGTATTGTTCACTGCAAAAATACTCATGCAAGTTGTACTTCTACCCTGGAGTCATGTGGAACCATTGTTACAAAGAAAGAAAAATGGACAACCAAAGATGCACAAGTTAAATATATACGAATGAGAACTATAGAGCTCAGTTCCAATTCTCATGTACTGACATGCAAAACCTGCATAGATATGTTTGATTCCTCATTCAATATCTATAAGAAAGACGTCGATCAGTCAAAGAATCAGCTCCTTGCTGATTTCTTCAATTTCACCTATGACAAATCAACTGTTGTGATGAGTAACATTACTCATATCCAAACTTCAACATTCAGACTCAACAATTTGAACATGAATATAGACAAATAAATGCTTTGGTTTGCTTGCCTGATCCATTTGAACATTTCACCAGTGCATGGGAATCAACTTCCTGTCAAGAAAGAACAATAGAAAATCAAGGCTTTTGAAGGAAGTAGAGAAGTATAAAAATACCAAAGAGGATGCAAATGTTGCTGTCAAGATAGGGCCAAAGAATAAACAAACTAAACTGAAGCAAAAAAGCAACTATCAAGTATCAGCAGCAGCAGTCATTAACAAAACAGTGACAGAAATGTTATAAAAGTCGACATGTTTTTGACGAATGTTGGTTGGGTAAAATTTTTCCTGATTCAGGAGATGCGATCATTGGATTTGATCTTTGTATCCGCTCAATTTTTTAGAAATTGCTAAAATACTTGCTAGCTTTCCACTCACCCTGTATATAATGGGTATCTGCAGGAATTATTATACTTTACAGTGGATTTATATCGACCATATGAATAATGGATGCATACTTTATTTGTTTTATAGAATCGAAGAAATGTCGTCAGAATGGCCATTTGAAATTTTGGAAAAGTTAAATTCCACACCCTAAACGAGTTCTAAAATACATAAAAAATCGAGTAAATTTACTGAAAGCCAATTTCCCATTTACTGCTTTATAATACCTTGGCAACAGTTGCTATTAACAGACCCATTACGCTGCCACAGGAACAGCGTTTATATCGGAACCACGAAACGCTCCGTTAAAACAAGAATCAAAGAGCACAAGGCTTGCTGTCGGTTAGGGCACACACAGAAATCCGCTGTCGCAGAACATACTCTCAACAACGATAACCATAGAGTTAGAGAAATTTGAAGAAACCCAAGTCATCTCTTCAACATCTGCGTATTACCCAAGACTCTTCCGGGAAGCAATTGAAATCCAGAAACACCACAGCAACTTCAACAGAACCGAAGAAGGACTACAATTGAACAAGGTTTGGCTTCCAGTTCTCAAAAATTCTCAATTAGCTCCCTACCCAAAAAATAACGGTACGAACGATTCTATGATGTCTGCTAACGCTATGGACCAATCAGATGTAAGAACGTCAAATCACAGGTATTTATTGAGACAACGTATAGCAAATGTCAAGCATTTGACAGAGACTACAGAAAGCGAAAATTTTTAAAATAACTCTTGAACATGCTAACCATTCGTGTTGGCGAAACGTCGAGTTCTTCTCTAAAAACACTTCGGCCTTACTACCCGAAGAACCACCATGTAAGTGACGATGGCCGCGAAAGCCTTTCACAATTTATAAGGGTAGCTTTTTTACGTAGATATGATAGAGGAATCGATTTTTTTACTGAAAAATGTGCTAGAAGTACGCTCAAAAAAGTTATGTATCTTCAAAAAAAGAAAAAGACGTGTAGGTGGCGCCCCCTACGAGTAAGAGAAATAATAACATCAGGTTCGAATTCGACACCTCAAAAACCTCTTATTACCAAGTTTCGTTTAATTAAGTTCAGTATTTCAAGAGTTATTTGAAAAAAACCAAAATAAAAATAAAACTTCACCACCCTGTATCTTGGAAACTAAGCGTTTCACGACATATATTTATCTGGGCAATTCATATTAGAATATTGTGAGGAATCACCTCCTGAAGTTTGTCAAAGTACTTTCGAATCACCCTGTATATTTTTTTTGTTTCGTTCTATTTTTTACTCAATGTATTCAATCTCTGACACGGCATTTATTTTAAAAATCATCATTGGTCAACGCTTTCCCTAAGCCAATGGCAATTGGTATTAATATCAAGCATTAGTTGTAAAATTATAATAATGTACGAACACAAACTAAATGCCTAGCTGGGAAATAAAGCTATCTATCTATCTATCTATCTATCTTATTTACAAATTAGTGGGAAGCAGTCTCTTTCTTGAAATGGTTCATATAAATAATACAGAGCAAACTATGAATAAAAGAACAGACATCAATGATCTTAGTACCATATACACATATCTTCTTCTTAAAAAAATAAAAATAAAATTCTTGAAATGATTATTTATGTATTATAACTATAGTTATACATTTATATTTCTCACTCAGTATCTTTCTCTTGAAATACCGAAAATATGATCGAGTAACCATAATTTTATTGTCCTCTCAAATTGTGACACCTATGTTTCTTTTTGTCTCTAATTTATTTGGAATTTCATGTTAGTAAGTATCCCAATTTATGTAATACCATCACATATTTATCAAGCATCTACTTTTAGTTACGTTTTGAAGAAGAAATTAAAAATTTTCGAAAGCTTGACATAAAAACGAAGAAATCTTCTTAATTGGTCTACCTTTGACTGCTTCCCACTAATTTGTAAATAAATTATTGAACAGTCACGAAAACAACCCCTTATCTATCTATCTATCAATCTATCTATCTACCTGTCAAAGCAGAAAGGATTTATTGAGGGGCTATATATGAAAATATAAGTAGAAAAGTTATTGGGTATAACCCTCGAAATGTTGTGCAACCGTAGACACGTGTTTCGAGCTTAAGCTCTCATCAGTACGGTAAAATAAAGTGCGAAGATGTACAACACTTGGATGTAAAAATGAAAACAAAGGAAGTCAACAACAGGAAGCCAACCACACATTTGTGGCTTCGGTTAGAAGACCTAGTGCTTACAAGGCAACAACTAACGTCGCCACGGAGGCAGCTATATCTACCAGCGTAACAATCCTACCCGGAAAAATACAATTAAGGATGGATTTAGCGAGGGGCAATATATGAAAATATAAGTAAAAAAGTTATTGGGTATAACCCTCAAAATGTTGTGCAACCGTAGACACATGTTTCGAGCTTAAGCTCTCATCAGTACGGTAAAATCAAGTGCGAAGATGTACAACACTTGGATGTAAAAATGAAAACAAAGGAAGTCAACAGGAAGCCAACCACACATTTGTGGCTTCGGTTAGAAGACCTAGTGCTTACAAGGCAACAACTAACGTCGCCACGGAGGCAGCTATAGCTACCAGCTTGACAATCCTACCCAGGAAAATACAAATCAGAAAGGATTTATTGAGGGGCTATATATGAAAATATAAGTAGAAAAGTTATTGGGTATAACCCTCAAAATGTTGTGCAACCGTAGACACGTGTTTCGAGCTTAAGCTCTCATCAGTACGGTAAAATCAAGTGCGAAGATGTACAACACTTGGATGTAAAAATGAAAACAAAGGAAGTCAACAACAGGAAGCCAACCACACATTTGTGGCTTCGGTTAGAAGACCTTGTGCTTACAAGGCAACAACTAACGTCGCCATGGAGGCAGCTATAGCTACCAGCGTGACAATCCTACCCGGGAAAATACAATTAAGGATGGATTTAGCGAGGGGCAATATATGAAAATATAAGTAAAAAAGTTATTGGGTATAACCCTCAAAATGTTGTGCAACCGTAGACACGTTTTTCGAGCTTAAGCTCTCATCAGTACGGTAAAATCAAGTGTGTAGATGTACAACACTTGGACGTAAAAATGAAAACAAACGAAGTCAACAACAGGAAGCCAACCACACATTTGTGGCTTCGGTTAGAAGACCTTGTGCTTACAAGGCAACAGCTAACGTCGCCACGGAGGCAGCTATAGCTACCAGCGTGACAATCCTACCCGGGAAAATACCAGTAAGGATGGATTTAGCGAGGGGCAATATATGAAAATATAAGTAAAAAAGTTATTGGGTATAACCCTCAAAATGTTGTGCAACCGTAGACACGTGTTTCGAGCTTAAGCTCTCATCAGTACGGTAAAATCAAGTGCGAAGATGTACAACACTTGGATGACTTCCTTTGTTTTCATTTTTACATCCAAGTGTTGTACATCTTCGCACTTGATTTTACCGTACTGATGAGAGCTTAAGCTCGAAACACGTGTCTACGGTTGCACAACATTTTGAGGGTTATACCCAATAACTTTTCTATCTATCAAAGTATAGACTGAACTCGATATTTCATAGTGGAGTAGCATATCAGTTCAAAAATACCACGAATCTACTCAACTTAATATTTCATTTAAAAAAAATATCTGCTTTCACAAATGTGAATGTGAATCAACTAGGTACTGTATTTTTTGTTTGCGACTTTATTTCAGCATATTTTTTATTATCCCTGTAATGAATATTGCTGGATTAACGTAGTCATTACTATTTTGGCTGTGAAAATTTTCCATTTCAAATTATGGTGGATGGTCCGGTTTGATGTCAAAACACTGCATTTTCCAGAAAAACTTTTTTGTTGAAAAATATTGAAAAATACTGGTCATTTCAAAGTTTTGGACCTCATCGAAGGAATTCATGTGTTTAGTCAATGACCAAAATTTTGTTGATTTTCAATATTTACTTGAAAAGTTATAAAAAAACATTTTTCATTTTATAACCTCGAAGACCCGTTAGTAACGATGGATTTCAGGAAAAAAGTCGAGTACTGATCATATTTTGACCCCATCCATCCCGAAAGGAAAAGAGGATGTCCTGACACACCTTGTATTTTTGGTCAAACCAAACCATCGATTTTCTTCTTCAGAATTGTTTCACACGGTATATCTGTAAAATAATTATCGTGCATTAGAACTGTTATACGTTACCCCTATTATATAAATGAGTACTTTGTACTAATCGACGAATGAAACAATTTTCATCTCGCTTGCAAAATAACGAGCATCAGTGCAATTTAATAACTGTTTCTGTATAGCTCGCTGAATAAATACACGCCCTGTTTACCCTGCAGGAGGTACGAGGATATGGTTCATGAACACCTATAATTTCCGCTTCCAATTAACGAATAATTCACCTGCCCGAGTAATGAAACTTTTATTCAACATCTTAGGCAACGATCATTCGCTCACAGGAAGAGTTGTGCAATTGATACCACCGTTAACACTGAGAAATTCGGAGCGGATGAAACATTAAAAACGAAAGTTTGCAATGAATTCAACCACCCTTGACTTATTCGGTTGAGATGGTTCAAAATCGAATATTATATCACCTACATGTGCTTCTACATACTGCTTCCATAGTAGACCAAGCTGTATAGATAAAAATAAGAGGATTTTTTCACACAAAATAAAAGTCGCAAACGGCCTGTACTACTTTTTATAACATAGTTTGTTAATGAAAACCCCACCCCGGTTTTCGCCCAAGCAAAATCGCTCTGTTGAATTTATTAAACAAGAAATAGTGAAAAATATTACAACTTTTTTTGGTTTTTTGCAAATATCTCAAAAAGTATTAGAGTAATCGTTTCTAATACATATGTATAGGTAGAATAGAATATAGAATATTTATTTCAACCAGTAGATCATTACAATGATATAGGTCCTGTCAAAACAACGTTGAAGTTATAAACACACTTGTTTACACAAATAAAATCAAACTTATATATAAATATAAAATGTATATAAAATATCCAATAGTACATAACAGTTACAGACATAATGTACTAACATATATGAGTATAAATAAAAATTCATCTATGGAGCCTTGATTTTTTTTAACATAGTCGAAAAATTCATTTTCTGAATAAGAGCCTTCAGTGGATTTAAATTTTTTAACATTATTTTTGAAAGCATCCAAGTTTGATATTGATTTCAACTCAGCGGGCAGGCAATTGTAGAATTTAGATCCAACATACAGTGACCGCCAAAAAGTATGTACCATATGGGAAAAATTTTTATTATTGGAGTATTGGTCTGGGGAAAAGTTTGTGCATGTCCGATAACCTAAAAATCGATTTTGACACATGTCACGTGATCGCTAGAATGGCGGCAAAATGAAAAAAATTGCAATGCAAAGGCAAAAAAGGGGTAAGATGGCAAGATATCAAAAAAAGTTATTTGAAAAAGTCACTTAGAATTCAATTTTATACACTTAAACGAAGTTTCAAGAGATAATTCAAAAAAATTGAAAATAGCAATTTTTTAAAAATATTTTCCCATCTATTTAAAAATTTGTTTTTTTTTCTTATGAATAGCTTGACTATACTGAAACATTTGCATTTTAATGATAATGAAACTTTCTCATTTTCTCCACACCAGAGGGCACTAAATTAAAAAAAATTGGTTTTTGCCAGAACCCTCGCTGTTACATTGGTTCTTATCTAACAGTTATATCAGAATAGAAGACTATTGTGTTGATATGGCAATCTAGAAACACCATGTTTCCTGATTTTATTCAAGTTTCAATAATAATGCTGTATGAGCGTTTTACTTTGCACATAAACTTTAAGAATCTTTAATTTGACGCACTATTTTCAAGTTTATGTGCGAAGTGAAACGCTCATGCACGATTATCATCGGAACTTGATTATAATCTGGAAATTACCATGTTTTTGGAGTGTCATGTCATCATAATGGTCGAGGAATTCGGATATAACTGTTAGATACGAACCGATGTAACAGCAAGGGTTCTGACAAATTCCCATTTTTTCAATTTAGTGCCCTCTGGTGTGGAGAAAATGAGAAAGTTTTGTCATTATCATTAAAATGCAAATGTTTCAGTATAGTCAATCTATTCATAAAAAAAAAATATTTTTAAATAGATGGGCAAATATTTAAAAAAAATTGCTATTTTCAATTTTTTTGAATTATCTCTTGAAACTTCGTTTATGTGTATAAAATTGAATTCTAAGTGACTTTTTCAAATAACTTCTTTTGATATCTTGCCATCTTCCCCTTTTTTGCCTTTGCATTGCAATTTTTTTCATTTTGCCGCCATTCTAGCGATCACGTGATATGTGTCAAAATCGATTTTTAGGTTATCGGACATGCATAAACTTTTCCCCAGAATATTTTTTCCAATACTCCAATAATAAAAATTTTTCCCATATGGTACATACTTTTTGGCGGTCACTGTATATTGGAGACCTTTCAAAAAGTTTGGTTTTATGCATTTCAGTTTTCAGCAAATGTCCTTTTCTTGTTGGATACCTATACGTCTGAGCATTAGTTTCCAAATTCATTTCATTTTTTTTAATATAAATTATAAGGGTGTAAATGAATATACTCGGTACGGTTAAATATTATATTTTTTGAAAAAAGGTTTGTAGGAGCTACCCCATAAAATTATATTATACATTAATATGGAATGGACCATTGCATAATATACCTCCAAGAGCGATTTTTCATCTAGAATATTTTTAAGTTGAAGTATAGCATAAAAACTACAGGTCGACAAGCATAAGGATGCCTCTGAGATGCGCAAACGATAGAAAGCGTGAGTAGATGTGCGACAAAGATCGACTACTGTTGCTGGTTATCGTCGGAATGTACAATCGGGAGAGAAATTTTTCTGCAACACGTAGGAACGTAGGTTCTTATCTGAATTTTCATTAATTCCTAATGAACTGTTCGAATAATATAATTGTCTGTGATCACTGGACCGTTTATGAAAGTTGCATAATTTTCCCGAAGCCATAAGTGTAAATAAAGTACGACTAGAAAAAGAATGCATCGCCACACAATATCAGAAATAGGTAAATAAATATAATAAAGAACACGAGGAACATACAGAAGTTGACTAACAATATCACATGACCTCTCACCACTGCCAAATCAGCATTGTCCATGGTAACTTTTGATTTTTTGTTTCTATTTTTATTTGGAGTTGAGAATTGTTCCATTTTACCTTTTTCAATTTTATTCATTTCTGAATTAATTATCCTAATGCTTCTATCGCAAACTCCCGTTGCGGCAGCAACTCGTTCTTGAACCTTCACAAGAGGAATACTGGTTTCACCTATCATTGCTTCTGCCTGCATAAATTTGATGACATTACTGACAATTTCCCTACTTTGTCCACTCAGAATCTTATTTCTCACTTTACTCTTTGAAGGCATTTTCGAACACAACAAACTACACTATAACCTATCTAATAATATTTCAAAACTATACACAACACAAGGATTTCAAATTCAACACACAATCGCAGAGAGTTGAAGTGATTACAGCACGTGAACCTTCACGTAGACGTTAAGGTACGAAATATAACGTTTACGGGTTGTTATGAAATTGAGTTGAAGTTGAACGTATGTCAACCGCTAACCCTAACATGTTAATTTGTGTTTATTTCGCTTTTATGATGTTTTCTATGAACAACTGGAAGATGAACTCTACTTTGCGGATCTAAATAGGGATTTTGACCATAAATCTCCCTTGCCAAATGCAAATCAAATTCTTCCGGAATTGGCTTTTCGAAATGTTCATTGTTTTAAATAAAGCGAAATACCGAGCAAGATCATCAAAAATACATTGAAGAAATGATGATTGATGTAAAATTGTAAATATTGCTTTGTCACTTCTTGATTTTATGGCTTTAAAGTCAAAATTTGCTCATTCGCAACTCATCGGTGTGATTCGTATATTCTTCGGTTAACGTGCGTTGATTTTTAAGGTATCCGTGTGAGACCGTTGGGTTACGTATGCCCGTAAACCTATTTTCAACGTTAACGTGAATAGCTGACGAATGCGCATGCGTAGATGTCAATTTGTACGTTAACGTTCATGGCAGCACTTCAACTCTCTAATAACGCCACAATAATTTTATTCCACTGACTGTACACTCACGACGTTAACTGCTTGAATAATGCAGAGCTATTGAGCTCCTGCCCCACTCCAGGGTTTTGTCTACTGCGCAACAATTCTCGGAGACATCCTTATGCTTGTCGACCACTACTATTCAACCTATTGCAAACGTAACTAATAATTTGCTTGTCCCATTTCAATGCAGGGTCAAGAAATATACCCAGAAATTTAGTACCTTCAGATGGTTCAATTGTTTCATTATTTACAATAATTTTTAATGGTATATATTCTGTTTTTTTTCAAAGAACGGAATCAATACTGTTTTGTCTGCATTGACAATTAATTTATTTTGTTTACACTATGTAGCGAACCCATTCGAAATTTTGTTCAATTTCTCCTGCAATTCCTCTATGCTATCGGCTTCTTCCGCAATAGAAGTATCGTCCGCTAAAAGTACCATACATTCAGATTTTACATGAAAGGGCAGGTCATTTATAAATAGTAGGAATATTAGTGGACCCAAAACCGAGCCTTGTGGAACTCCAAGGTAGACATCATATATATCTGAGTTGGCTTCTGGCATACTAACAATTATTTTCCGGGATGTGAGATATGATATAATCCACGAAAGAATATTTCCTCTTATACAGTGTATTTAATATAATATTGCGCATATTTCCTCTTAGCCCTATTGCATACAGTTTGTCGTAAACAATAGTGAGATCTATTGAGTCAAACGCTTTCGATAAATCGAAGAAAAGTGCTGCAACATACTTTCCAGAGTCCATGTGTTTGTAAATGTACTCTAAAAAGTTCGTCGCCGCGGTTTCTGTCGATCTGCCTGGATGAAAGCCGTTTTGGCAGGTGGTTATCACTTTATATTTCGTGAGAAATGGAAATAATTTATTATATATGGATTTTTCTATAACTTTGCTCATAACACACGGAATAGTAATTGGCCTATAGCTCAATATAGAGAAGTGGTCTTTATTTTTTGGAATTGGCATTACCTTTCCTATTTTGAGATTATCTGGATAAATACGTGTCTCTATATTGAAAGATTTATTATAAATGAGAGTGGTTCACATATGAACTTCGCTATAGATTTAACTATCTGTGTGGACAATCAATGCCTATAGATGTCTTATTTTTGAGTTGACAAATGGATTCCAACACTTCTTCTGAACTAACCGGTCAAAAATAAAATGAATTTACTAGATGGTTTCCAGTAGTGCCACTTTCGGAGTTGAAATGTCGTTTTATATTTTCAGACACGGTGACTGTGAAATATTTTGCAAAATTTTCTGCAATTTCTAGAGGATCTTCTATATTTTTATTGTCGATGAATAATTTTTTTGGATAGGGATTTATAGTTTTTCCTGCATTTTCACTAACAATTTTCCAAACTTGCTTTTGTTTGTCCTGATAGTTTTTCGTATTGTTTACTCTATTCTGATAATGAATTCTTCTCGATTCTTTGATGTCTTTTTTATGTTTTTTTAATTTTTTATGATACTCATTTTTCAAAGAGATATTTTGTGAATTTTTTACCACCCAATACATATCTTTCAATTGCCTTCCCGCTATTTTTATTTCATTTGTGATCCATGTTTCTCTATTTTCACTATATCCACCAAGTTTTATTCTTTTCATAGGACAATTCAAGTCTAGAGCATAAACTATTAATTGAAAAAAAGTATTATATGCAAGATTTACATTTGTTGCACATTCATATACGACATGAAAATCTTCATTTTCAAGAAATTTACAAAGATTTTTAATATTTATTTATAAAATCCGGGAAAACCTCGAAAAAGAGACCAATTTTCAAAAATTCATGATTTTTGAAAAACTGAAGGTGGACAAACAATAGAATACAGTTCATAGAAATTTTGGAAATAATTTTCGATTTTCTAAATGCTTTCGTTTCAGACATCGCCGAATATTCTCTCTCGGTAAGTTTAAATCCAAACCTATGTTTAGGTGGTTTGTAAAATAATCTACAACAGCACGATCGTTTAAATTTGTTCTTCGGTGATTATTTTTCAAAATATGTTTGGATACTGCACCAGTTTCTTTAAATGTTTTGTTAATTTTGCTAACGTTGCTTCTGTCAATGGAAAGTCGATTTGGATGTCTATGACTAAATATCTTAGCTACTTCTCTATCACTATGATAATTTTCCCAAGCAGTATATATAAGTATTAGTTCAGCTTTCCTCAAATTATTGATACCTTCTCTAAAGGCTTGTTTTACTTGAGTTTTGTAGAATTTGAAGGGAAAAATTTTAGTCCTGCTTTTTGTTTTATTATTGAATGAACAATTGTGATACTTTGAAATTTGTTTCTGTTCATTTTATTTTTATCGGCTATGGAATAATGTACTGATGAATATTGCATTTTTCACTTATTTTCACATATCTCGTTTATCATTACGCCGAAAAAAAAATTCCAAAAAAAAGTTTTATTTTTTAAAATCAACATCAAAGTATGAGTCAGTATCTACAGATAAACGCTTGACACACAACGCCTCTTGTTTTCATTTTCAGTTAGAAAATCATTGATGTTTGTCTTTTTCATTACACCTAAATAAATAACCAAAGTGTTATAGACCGGGATCCCACGCCTATTTTCAAAATTGATTAATAACAGGCTGAATCTTCCTGTGTAGCTTCATTTTGCCGAGACGCCCAACTTTTTCCTCTACGGAAATTCTCGATAGTGGTAGCTAATGAAATGCGCAGGCGTCAATCATGTCGATTTGGTGAGTGAAAAAATTTCATTGATAACAGTTAGTTTTTCAGTTGAACCTCAAGATAATTCGATAAAGTACTCGAAAATACTTTTCTCCTACAAAATGGATGGTAGGACTGAAGAGTCCCCCACTCCCAACATGTACCAATGACGTTGTCATAAGAAATCATTAGTATCCAGCGGATTTTTTTTACCGTTGCTTGGTTAATATTTGTATAATTGAATGGTCATATTGTCCTACAAATTGAATGGTAGGGGTTCCCAGTCCTACGCTCCGAAGATGTCAATTCCATGGTAAAAAAAAATTTATTAATAACTGCAGGACAATGATAACACATGAAAGGTAAGTGTATCCTTCACCTGAATAATACAGTGTCCTACAAAAAAACTGGTATGTAGTCCTACAAAAATTATTCAAAATAACGAATTATTTTGAAATTGTGGCTTAGCTCATTTAATGTACTTTTATTCGTGAAGTAATGTTACTTACAATGTATAATTGTTTGTTCAATTCAAAAATATCATAATTTACGTGGAAAATTTTGTTTAGCTTTCATAATTTTTATAAACATATTGAAAACAACAATAACAAAGTAAAAACGTTGAAATAATCAATCTGCCCTCCGGGGCGGCTTAAATGAAGTCGCATGCGCTTCAACAGATGCAGGGTAACCCGGAAAAACCTGCAACACCACATCGTCGTATGAAGAGCAGAAATTTATAATTGAAAACTTTCAAAGAGGTCAGACGAATTGTGAAATTCTGCTCTACGGTAAAATAGGATGTATGGTATATCCAGAGGCCTCAAAAAGTCCAGTTCGAAAGAGATATTATATTTTACGGGGGTCAAGTGGCCAACCAAGTAGTTAAAATACCGATCTTTTATCCACTCTGGTAGTCGGTCGTGGGTTCGAAGCCTAGCGACTGCTTATATTTCTCTGATGGCCCGAGAAAGTGGAAAAGCACGTAAAAGGTGAGAATTCGTTAATCCTTGGTTCGCACAAGTTTCGGCTTTTGAGGGCTGTCCTTCGTAAGGGAACGACATCTGGTTAACGGAAAAATTAATTTTAAACAACAATGTATGCAACTATCATCAGAGGACTCCGCACACTTTTAATGAAAAAAAGTCTTACTGTCAAAATGGCTGAATTTTTGGTATGTTGTAGCTGAAGCTATTCTGAGTAAAATTCTCCATTGGCCCTACTCGATCGTATTACCAGATTCAGCGCCAGAGGGCGACACATCATCAATTTTGAGATTTTTGGAAGAATTTGAATGTATAAAAAAATATCAATATACCATTCATATCCAATATTGAACTAGTGAGCGACTGGTCATTACTGACATTCATGAGAAATATGTTTCATAATACAGAAAAAACCAAACTGTTTTTCTACAAGGTAGTCAATAATATAATCAATTCTCCTGTGTATGAATAGAATTTTTAAAATAAAAATGATAATGTTTTTGATATTCATCTATTTCTTTGAACAGTGTCTTGTCATGCTATGAAATACAACACCCTTTGTGAAATATAATTTCTCATTCGAATGGAGGGACTACAAATTAGATTTAATGTGTTTATTTCTTTAAAAAATAGATTTCGAATTAAAGCAAAAAAATCAAATCGATTCATAATATCATATCAAAAGTGAGGGTAAATGTGCCTAATTACAAAATATTTAGATTTTTTATTTCAGAGGGTATGATCGAAATATCTGTAGGCTTGTTAAGCCCGTGGCTTAAGGTCAAATAGATTGATTTTACTGCATTGAAATGAAGTTAATTCAATTGGTTTGTTTCACCATTAGCCATGAGCTTCAGATTTGGGTAAAACTAATGGTTAACCATACAATTTTTGCGTTCACCAAATCAACATGACTTTCGCCTACGCAGTTCATTAGCTACTGATATCAAGAATTTTCGTGGAATTGACAAATTCGGAGCGTAGGACTGAGAACACCTACCATTCAATTTGTAGGACAATATGGCCATTCAATTATACAAATATTAACCAAGCAACGGTAAAAAAATCCGCTGGTTATTAATGAATTTTTATGACCACGTCATTGGTACATGTTGGGAGTGGGGGACTCTTCAGTCCTACCATCCATTTTGTAGGACAAAAGCTTTTTCGAGTACTTTATCGAATTATCTTGAGGTTCAACTGAAAAACTAACTGTTATTAATGAATTTTTTTCACTCACCAAATCGACATGATTGACGCCTGCGCATTTCATTAGCTACCACTATCGAGAGTTTTCGTAGAGGAAAAAGTTGGGCGTCTCGGCAAAATGAAGCTACTCAGGAAGATTCAGCCTGTTATTAATCAATTTTGAAAATAGGCGTGGGATCCCGGTCTATTATCACAATCTTATGCATGGCATAAGAACTTATAAAAATATACCTAGGTAGATAAAAAGGCTTAAAGTGACTTTTCAATATCCCTACAAGGAAAACTGTGTGTTCAGAGGGAATTTGCGAAGTATATTAATAGAGGAATCTGCTATAAAATAACTGGGCGCTTTGAGCCAAATCTACGCTTTCGTGAACAAACAAAATGAATGTGTTTTTTCCATAACAAAACGAAGTGTTAAAATATAAAATTTATTTTTTGAATCGAAGCCAACTCACAAAACGATTTTGTTTTAAAGATCTTCATCGTTCTCGCACGTTGGATTTTCAATTCACTCCATTATAACTAATTAGCTCCTCCATTACGTCCCTTTTTAATGATGAGCTCTTAGCAGGAAGTTCATGTATTTGTAGAAATTCTGAAATATGCATTTTTTGCCAACCTCGTTTCATCATTATGATGCATGTATGCAGATGACAATTTAAATTTAAAGATCTTTCAATTCAAGCTGTTTAAAAATTTCGAAACTAGACACCACAATAACTTCATCTTTCCAATCTGTAGTACTGTTATTTTGATTTAACGGTATTCAGAAGACAATTCAAAAGTTAATAGAGAGATATTGCAATAACGCCAGGCAGTATTTAAGGCAACTTAATTTTGATAGTGACTGCCACTATTCTGTGATTGAAACCAGAGATATTGCGATTCGTATATACACAGATGACAGATGCGTTCTCAACCTTAATCGAATTTGTCACCTTAGATTAATCTTTCTACATAATTAATTTCAGAATTATTCTGATCATTGAATTGCCCAAACAAACTTCTTTGTCGACTCTTGTTGAAAATCCCATATATTTCTCAGTCAGAGCCATGTCATAGCCATTGATCATTTCACAACAATTTACGATCTCACCCGAAGTGGAAATAAAGGAATATTAATCCTCGCCTTTAAACACCCACTAGGCAGTATTTTAATAAAATTGTCCTTATTCCAGATTCACAGTGCGCGTGCGTACATAACGTCGACTTTATTACTGCCTGACGTTATTTGGTACTGCAATAACTCTCTAATGTTAACAGCCTCGGTCCGTTAAGATTTTTAACTGCCGGCGGCCGTTAAGAAATCACTTGTTCAAATATTTTTTTCAAAACTTCATTCTGCTTACAATAACAATAACTATAATAATACTAACTATTTATAAATTTGAAAATTTGAGCAGTTTGAAGAGTTTATTCCAGGTCCCACTAATCTGGAAGTGGGAGGAATATTTACATTTATTTCATTATTGCTAGTCTCAAACACATACCTCATAATAAAAGTAGATATCACATCATGAGATCAAAATGGAACCCTTATAGGGCGCTGTCATTAATCTCTGAGTTTATGTTGGTACAACTGAAATATCAGAGCTGGTTCTGTTGGATTTTGGCCAATCCATTACCAAAAGATGACATTACCAAGAAAAAACAGGGTTTTGAGAAATCGCATAAATCTATTGACAGAAATGCTGAAAAATTCCAGAAAACCCATTACTAGAAGGATGATGAAATTTAAAACTTTGTCACAAGTGATTCTGATCAATAGAAAGTTTGTTTTATCGAAGGAGGCTACTCTTGCACTGGAAGCAACTGTCAGTGGTATTCCTGCATTCGTAAGAAGAATGATCACAAATTCTCAATCAAGAGGAAAGAAAAAATAAAGAAACAAAAATTCCCAGCTGAAGTTTGAAGCTTTGTTATGACATTACAGTTTTAAAGTAGCAAAGCTTACAAATACCTGTGTGAGGAAAATTTTCAATCTCGCTCTTTCTGCATCTGCCATAATCTGATGGTCCAAAATTGACTGCAGTCCCGGTTTTACAGAACAAAGCATTGAATCCACCAGAAACAAATCACAGGATTTCAAAAAGAGATATAAAAAGACTTCATTAAGTGCTTTGATGTAATGTGCATAAAAAGGGGGCTAGTTTGTGATCAGCATGCTAAAAAAATTAGCTCAAGTGTAGCTGATGCTTTCTTTCATCACTGAAGTCACGAAGGATTTGAGAATGTCCAGCAAACGGTAAAATTTATAAAAATTGTTTATCAACTCTTCAATATTTTGAATTCACAAAATATATTGATGCCAGAGGAATGAAAATACCCTTAAAAAAAGAAAACAGTGATGTGTGGTAATTTTGGACAATATTCTAGGGACTCCTACTTCTTATATATTAGAATATGTATTTGAAGCTTTTTTTCTGTATATTCTGTTAAAAATAAAAAGTGTCCATGGACGATTTTCGATTTTTGTCATATCAGCAAAAACATCTATTTGAATGCAAGTCAATTTAATTAAGCAAGAATGAATCTAGGAACATGGTAATTTCTATGGTTACATATTCCACTTTCGGTCTATCTATCTATCTATCTATAAACATAACGGTAACATCAAAGGTTTTTATCATAAACTTAACATTGTTGAATAAACGGTGCCATTTGATTTAACCGATTCAACTTTCGCTTTTAACATATTACATTCAAGCACAATTTTAAAATGATGTTGACTGAATGCACCTTAAATCTTTTGTAAATATTCATTCAAATAAAATTCTATATTTCTATTTCACCCGCAAAGAATATGCTCATTTCGTAGAAGAGCAAATCTCTAGAAAAATCGAAGTACCTACTCATCAATTACCTTGCAAATAAATGAAGAAAAAAAATTAAAAACCTGCCCTGGACTCTCAAACAGCAATCAGTTTTGATACAGTTTTATGTCAAATAATGAATGCATCTCTTGTCTTGCTTCATTTCTCTTATTAAGGTGCATTTAGTCAACATAAACGTAATTTTAGCACAAGCACTGACATAAACATAACCTTGAGAATAATTTTGTATGAGACCTAATATTACAGGAGTTTTAGATTTAGGCATACATTTAAGAATGAAAGGTACATTTTATGACATGAAACTTTAGGTACACGTGAATTTTGGACAATATTTTTATCGTAAAAGTAAGATTCTTATAAAGTTGGGAATTTCAAAGTGACATGTTTTTAGCATAAACTTAATTTTGTTGTATAAATGGTGCCATTTGATTTAACAGATTCAACTTTCGTTTTTAACATATATTTAAGCACAATTTTAAAATGATGTTGACTAAATGCACCTTTAGAAACGTATAGACAACTGAAAATCAGATGTACCAACTTAAAAGTGGAAACACATGTCAGCCATGGGAGCGGGCGGGGCTATATTGTAATCATTGTTATATCGGCCATATTTTATGAGGTCTGTGGTCTCAAAAGAGTCTTTTGCTGTCTCGAAGAGTGCTTATTGATTTTCCTGGCTGGTGGCGCAGTGACTGACGTAGGTCGCTGCTTCATCCGTAGGGAATTATTAGATAAACAATATGTTGTAATTCATTTGGCAGTGACAACTGACAAGACAACTCGAAAGGTTTGTTCGGGTTCTCATTTTTTCCGATTCGGAACCGTTCGGAGCATGCGTCTTTTGGAATTCGCGTTCGAGTTTGACGCGAACGGTTCAGGATTTCGCTATGGCTTGTTTTGGTTTAATTTGAATTCGATCCCGAACCGATTCGAACCGTTCTCACTAGTCCCTGCGGTCAAGCTTGAACAATTTGGAATCGATAATTTGACACATGCGTATTTTGTGATTTGTCATTGTCAATAATGTCATTGAGCCATTTGAGGTTATAAAAATAAGTTCCGAATAGTGTTTATTACAGAAATATTCCTATTATTTGTTGATTTTCGCGTTCGAGTTCGACGCGTACGGTTCAGGATTTCGCTATGGCTTATTTTGGTTTAATTTGAATTCGATCCCGAACCGATTCGAACCGTTCTCACTAGTCCCTGCGGTCAAGCTTGAACAATTTGGAATCGATAATTTGACACATGCGTATTTTGTGATTTGTCATTGTCAATAATGTCATTGAGCCATTTGAGGTTATAAAAATAAGTTCCGAATAGTGTTTATTACAGAAATATTCCTATTATTTGTTGATTTTCGCGTTCGAGTTCGACGCGTACGGTTCAGGATTTCGCTATGGCTTGTTTTGGTTTAATTTGAATTCGATCCCGAACCGATTCGAACCGTTCTCACTAGTCCCTGCGGTCAAGCTTGAACAATTTGGAATCGATAATTTGACACATGCGTATTTTGTGATTTGTCATTGTCAATAGTGTCATTGAGCCATTTGAGGTTATAAAAATAAGTTCCGAATAGTGTTTATTGCAGAAATATTCCTATTATTTGTTGATTTGTAATTAGTGATCATGAATGTATTTCTATTGTCAAGCTCGTCATCGAGTTCGTCATCTGGGGATGAAGAAGTGGGGGTTATTTTTCATGAATTGCAAACTCCTCACATTAAAAATGAAGACTATTTTGAGAATACTATACACCTGCTTACTGACAAAGAATTCAAAGAACATTTTAGGTAGATTTAAAAAAATGTTATTCTCTTGAATCATTGTTCTTTTTTTGCTAGGGTTGATAGAAGTATACTAGAATCTCTTTCTCATGCCTATGAGGGATCTGAGTTTTATTCTAATATTGAAACCGGACATGCTAGGATTGCTCCAAAGAAAATTATTTTAGTCTTCTGGTATGCATATTGAGTCAGATTCATTATTTTCACATATTTCAGTTCTTACCGGACATCATAATAGAAAAGTATTTCGTTTTAAGCAAGTTTGCTATGTTACTAATTTTGGGTTTCAAAGGTGTGCGCCGAAAATCTAAAAGTAAACAAAGCCACGGAACACATCAGTAGAAGTCAGAAAACAGATGGCAAATTTAACTTCAGTTGTAATATCAGTTCACCACTACACCAATAGGTTCCGCCACACTCTTCACACGAGTACGTTTTGGTTTTTATTAAATTAGAAATAGTTCTGAATCGTTCCCAATTTTTGTCATTGCGTCGATAGTTCTGCGCAGGTTCCCAACAGTTTCCAATTAAAGAACCCGAACAAACCTGAAGTTGTCGGACCTACCCTTGCACTGATGAGAGGCAAAAATCTCGAAACATGTCTGCAGATGGTCATCCCCAGCCGAATTAAGGATAATCTTTTGTTTGTCTACCATAAGCACTTGCAACAGAGTCTTCTTGGAAGAACGTTGCACAAATATCTGTCAGATGTAGTTCAATATCCGCATTAGCCAGGGAAGTAGTTGTTTTCTGTCAGATTTTTGCCTCATATTTTCCACTTTGTGGAAATATTTGGAGAGAAGGGTATTTCGACGTTGTCGATTTTATTCTTATCATTTATTTGTATTCTCCGGCAAAACATTCGAACTTGTTCGAATTTTCGAAGAAAATTATAATAAATTCCTGAAACCAAATAACTCATGTGGCAAACCATCAAATTGTTAATTAATACACAAACAAATACATGCGTTACAAACAATATTACGAAAGCGTAAAAGGGCCACATAAAATAAAAAAATTATAATTCCGACTTCACAACTCGGAATTAGTATAATTCCGACTTCACAAATCGGAATTATACTAATTCTGACTTTACAACTCGGAATTAGTATAATTCTGACTTCACAACTCGGAATTAGTATAATTCTGACTTCACAACTCGGAATTAGTATAATTCTGACTTTAGAACTCGGAATTTTACTAATTCTGACTTTACAACTCGGAATTAGTATAATTCTGACTTTACAACTCGAAATTAGTATAATTCTGACTTTAGAACTCGGAATTAGTATAATTCCGACTTCACAACTCGGAATTATACTAATTCTGACTTTACAACTCGGAATTAGTATAATTCTGACTTCACAACTCGGAATTAGTATAATTCTGACTTTGGAACTCGGAATTAGTATAATTCCGACTTCACAACTCGGAATTATACTAATTCTGACTTTACAACTTGGAATTAGTATAATTCTGACTTCGCAACTCGGAATTATACTAATTCCGACTTTACAACTCGGAATTAATATAATTCCAACTTCACAACTCGGAATTAGTATAATTCCGACTTTAGAACTCGGAATTAATGTAATCATTGCGATTCCATTGAAATAATAGTGAAAGTTTAAACATCGATCCATAATGCCCAAACTCGTCAATTCATGTGCATTTGTGTATATAGTTATTACTCAATATTATTAGAACGTATCTTTCCCGCACGCCACCTCGGCAGGAGCGTGCGGGAAAGTATAACTTTCCGCACTTGTTAAGTATTTTTAATGGAAAAGAGTATACTTTATTTAGAGAAAATCATAAGAAAAGTACTAGTTTTATGCTTAGCAACTTTTCTACTTAGCAACACGTTTATTATTGATCATTACATTATTTCATCTTGCTAATCTGACAGATTTTTCTTTTATAAATTGATGCGTTTCCATTAAAAAAAAACATGCTGGATCCACATCAAACCAAAATAACAGAAATAAAACATCATCTCAATTTTTTTCAACAATTTAACAACAAATCTGAAACTTTTCTTCAGCAAAACGAGTCTGTTGTGTTTCTGGTTGCAACAAACTTTTCGCGTTCCCGTTTCAAAAATAAAAAAGGAAAAAGCACGTTTTCAACCCTTATGCAGTGTCCACATCAAACTAACAAAACAGAAACAAAACATGTTTTTAACAATTTAACAACAAATCTGAAACTTTCTATCAACAAAATGTGTTGTGTTGCAGTAACTTTTCGCGGTCCTGTTGGAAGGCGGTAAACATCAAAGGTTTTCTGCTTTGTTGTCATTGCTGGCAACATTTTCGGTGCTGTGTGTACTTAATTGAAAAACAAAGAAAAACAGGAACCCCTCCAGTGTGTCTTTGCGAACTCCTAGGTGTTGTGGATAATGTCAGAAAATAAATATGCAGTATGTCGGGTGAACTGGTACATCAAGCTATGATTAAAATCTACAATTTCCAAAAATCTTAGTGGTACCGCCAAGCATTCAACCACATAGCATATCTGAAATTGCTATATTCTTTGATAGATCTTAGGGTCAACCATCAGCTGTATTAAATCTTCAAAGTTCTCGCTGGACGGTTCAAGTTTACATTTTCACATAACTCCAGCCAACTGAATTATACTAATTCCGAGTTGCAAAGTCAGAATTAGGCTAATTCTGAGTTGTGAAGTCAGAATTAGGCTAATTCCGTGTTATGACGTCGGAATTATACTAATTTCGAGTTGTGAAGTCGGAATTAGTAAAATTCCGAGTTCTAAAGTCAGAATTATACTAATTCCGAGTTGTGAAGTCAGAATTATACTAATTCCGAGTTGTGAAGTCAGAATTATACTAATTCCGAGTTGTAAAGTCAGAATTAGTATAATTCCGAGTTGCGAAGTCAGAATTATACTAATTCCGAGTTGTAAAGTCGGAATTATACTAATTCCGAGTTGCAAAGTCGGAATTAGGCTAATTCCGAGTTGTGAAGTCGGAATTATACTAATTTCGAGTTGCGAAGTCGGAATTAGACGAAATATTTTTTTTATTCATTATGGCCCTTCTACGCTTTCGTACAATATAGAGTTTGATATGGAAGATCAAAATTCTTAGAGATGCAACGGAAACAGCAGAATCTTTCAATAAGTATTTTGATTCTAGTCGGGAAGAAACTGTTATAGTTATCAACATGACAAGGCCGATATGTAGCAAATGTAGAATGAGGATGAAAATTGTAATTCGAGGCGCAGCCGAGGATTATAACTACCGAATCCGTTATTTGCGAATTGGCTATGTGTCGCTCAAGACTTTTCGTAATATTGCTGGAAGATTACATTTTGATTCCAAGGAAAGAACGAACCACGTACCTCGTAATTCTACAAAAAATCCCAACATCGTGTGATCATGGAATAGTTAACAATATCACAATAATATTATAAACAACAGTTTTTTGTGTTCGCGCGTTTGCTTTAACAACGACCATGGATGAAATTGAAAAAAACTGAGGAACAAAATCAAATTTCTTTAGAAATATTGGGAGAATCATGTGCAGCGAGTGTTGATTTACTGCCGGAAATAACTCAAGAGCGATATCAAAAAGAATATGAAAATTTTGGAGAGTGGCGTAAAAGCAAGAATGTAAAGGTGGTTAATGAAGATGTATTATTAGCCTATACGAAAGGAAAATCAGAGGTTCATTCTCACAACTCGCTGTGAACCAAGATTTCAATGTTGAAACTTGCTTTGAAAGTTTATGACAACATTGACATTTCAAGATTAGTTATTTTAAATCGTACACCATATTAGAGTATTTCCTTCAGAAATGGTATTTTCAGATTTGGATAATTATTTTTGTTCTTGAGACGAAAGACCAAAGAACTCAAAAATTTTGTCTGAAGAAGAAGTAACTAAGTTTTTGTTGGAGGCAGATGATCATACATGGTTGCTTGAAAAGGTTTTATCAATATGTGTGGTATTTTTGGCGCCTGTAGACGTGACGAACTTGTTAAGCTGACTGTGGATGATTTTGAAAGCAGCAGTACCAGAGTTTTGGTTTCATTGTGGTATACTAAAAACAAAAAGAACAGGGTATTTGTCATTCTCAAAGAAGGACTTCTTTTGATGCCTATGGTTTATACCAAAAATACGTAGATTTGCGGCCTTCAAATTTGGAAAATCGGCGATTCTCCATTGGTTGTAGGAATGGTAAATGTGTAAATCAAGTTGTGGGCATTTATACTATTGGAGCTATTCCAAAGAAATTTGCAGCATTCTCAAAATTGAAAAATCCTTAGCGCTACACAGGGCACTCGTTTCGCAGATCCTCGGTTACTATGCTTGTAGAAAATTGTGACGATCTACTATCGGTAAAAGAACTTGGAGATTGGAACTTCTCTGCGGTGGGGGAGTCGTTTATTGAAAATTAATTTTCAAAGAGAATGAAGATAACGAGACAACTATTTCATAGTAATGAGGCCACACCGACAACAAGTTCAAATACTGGTGCTATAGATGGTAAATCTGTCACCGATGGAATAGACATTTCAAATAATAACAATTGTCAAATTACTTTTCAAATTTATAAATAGTTAGTATTATTATAATTATTGTTATTGTAAGCAGAATAATGTTTTGAAAAAAATATTTGAACAAGTGATATCTTAACGGCCGCCGGCCGTTAATAGTAATTTATGTAAAATACCGGAAAATACTGTTTTTTTGGACGAGTAGACCAAATTCTAGGACGAGCGTTAGCGAGTCCTGGAAGTCTGCGAGTGCAAAAAAACTGTTTTCGGACGTGTTGCGTACACCATTTTTTCGGCAACCATGTAGAATAACAAATCAATGAGACGCATTTAGTCTAAGAGACGAAGAGAGGTCGACCTGCACTCATCTGTTAACCGGATGAAACATTCCCCTTTATGAAGTTACAAAAAAAGATGAATATGTCTAATTTGGGTTGCCTATTAAAAGGTGGTCATGACTATATACAGTGAGTTTCAAAAATTTGCACCATATGGAAACTTTTTTTATTATCGATCAGAAAATTTTATTCTTCATAAAAATTGGTGCATTACGGAATACTTGTATTCGAGTTATCAACATTCTGAATTTCCAAACGGTGTACACGGGGGAACAAAAAATAGAATTTTTATCAAGAGTAAACTACCCTGGCTGTGATTCCAAATTTGAATATTTCGAACATTTTAGTCTTTATTTGTATTATACAGGGTGTTTCTTAAGTACGTGTAGAAACTTCAAGAGCATGTTGCTGACGTCGGAATACGAAAAAAAGTTCCCATAAACACATGTCCGCAAGTTATTCCTTTCTAAGGTACAAAGTGTCAAAGTTTTATTATTATATTTGTTTTTTGTGAATGAATGTCGAAATATTTGTGATATTCGAGTAAAGTTTGGTATCTGGGATGATTTTTCAATGTCAAAATCAGATTTTGTGTTAATTGTGAAAAAACTAATTTCTAATTGAATTTATTTTGAATTAAAAAATCTTGTCATTCAACATCACTTGCATCGATTATTTCAAATCTCAATAACACGAAAACAGTTGCTCGCAGTGACCTCAAACAAGAATATATTTTTTACACAAACTAAATAATAAATATTCCCAGATACCAAACTTCACCCAAATATCAAAATTATTTTTAAATTATTCATAAAAAATAAGAATTCAACTTTGACACTCTGTATATCAGAAACGAATAACTTGTGGACATATGTTTATAGGAACTTTTCTTCTTATTTTGATGTCAGCAATACGCTCCAAAATTTTCTACACGTACTTAAGAAACACCCTGTATATTGAAATTCGAACAGAAGATAAGTACCAACAGAAACATTCTAATTCTTATTTATATTAATATTTATATTGAAATTCGAGCACTTCCCAAAGAAAAAGTGCCCCGAAAGTAAACACTTCCCGGATGGTTGCCGAAAAAAAATCTTAACGGGCGGAGGCTGTTAACATTAACTTTTCAATTGTCATCTGAAAACTTCGGCCGCGAAAGCCTTAACCATTTTGTCAAATAGATAACCGTTATAAAAATTGTAAAATTTTTATTCTCCACTTTTTTTTATCAACAATTGAAAATTTAAAAAAAAAGTAAATGAACATTTTTTAGCAACAAATAAATGTTTTTAATGAATCGTTTTTTCTTTAAAAATCATAATTTTTATCAATAAATATATTATAAAAAAATATTTTGATTTGCTCATACAAAGGTGGTAAAAAAATTTAAAAAATATTTTTATTTAGCTTTAATCCTTTAGAAATCGAAACATTCAAGATATTTAAAAAAAATTATTTAATTTTTTTATTTTTGTCAAAAAAAGTGGGATATCAAAATTTTACCATTTTGCATCGAAATAAATAGAAGATGTATTTCAAGCAAAGCACTCTCACTAGGATTTGCATTTGAGGGCTGCCGTTCGTAAGGGGACGACAGCTAGTTATCGGAAAAAAAAAACAAAAAAAATAAAAAAATTTGAGTAATCAACGTTACGCTTGCTTAAAAATGGTGTGTAAACGCTCTCAGAACCCAAAATAGCTATTTATGTACCAAGTGCGTTTAATAGATCTTAACGCCCGAAGGGTAACATTCACCCGAGGGTCTTTGGCCCTAGGGATGAATGTTGCCCGATGCGTTAGGAAATTTACTGCCTGTGAAATCCATGACCATTTTTTGAAATGGAAAGATGAAAACAGAGTGAATACCGTAAATGAAACTGTCTTACTGGCATACTTCCAGGAACTGGTGAGTTTATCTCATGAAAAATATCAATATTTTTCATTTATTTTACATTTTTTCAGTCTGAAAAACATAGTGCAAATAATCTATGGACCAAATACTCACAGCTGAAATCAACATTGATTGTTAAAGAAAACATTAATAATAATAATAATAATAATAATAATAATAATGTTTATTTGCCAAGAGTTATAACATATATAAAAAATATAGTGGGCAAGTAAAAAAAGAAATCACTGAAGCAGCTTGGAGTTAGCCGCTTGTTTGTGATACTGCGCCTATTAAATAAAATAGTAAATGTATAATTTATATTAACCTAAACAACACAATATTGAATATATAAAAATTAATATTAGTTAAATACACAGATATTACATTACACATATTATATTGATTAAATCATGAAATAAGATAAATAAATAAATAAAAGCAGGAATTGAATACATAGCGGTTTCAACAATTTAAATTATGAATCTATTAATCACCAATATCTCATGTGTCATGAGTCAGTTAGGAATATTTTGTGTCACAAAATCTTCAAAGGTTGATCTCTCATTATTCATAATCCACATTTTAATTTTTTTCCTGAATAATTCTTTACTTTTTATAATTTTTATTTCGATGGGAAGCATTTGAAAAAGTTGTGGTCCCAAATAAGAGGCATTTCGTTGACCGATAGCTTTTTCACAACGTGGTGTATTCAGAAGGTGTTTTTTATTTCTTGTACTGTTTATTATCTAACTAGTTCCTCAAATATTTGAATTTGGAGAGGGTACCTCTTAACTTTCGAAAAAGGTTTTTTATGTGTAGATCCCATCGTAAGTGCCTATCAATAGTGATTCCTAAGTATTTAATGCAATCGGTTTCTGGTATTTCATAGTTATTCTTAATATTGAGATCCCCCATGTTGGGTAATCCATTGGTGTAGAATGCAAAGGGTAGGTATTTGGTTTTTTCGAAATTAATTGTTAGTTTGTTATAACAGAACCATCTTTCAATCTTCCTGAAGTCTAATTCAGCTGTTATTTTCAATTGTTCCCATGTTACATTTCTGTAGAGGATGGCAGTATCATCTGCAAAACTCAACACTTTGCATGTAGTATTTAGTCGAAGCAATTCATTAATATAGATGTTGAACAAGATTGGTCCCAGAACGGTTCCTTGTGGGACACCAAAGGATACTTTCATAGGATTACTCATCACACCATCGATACATACTCTTTGCACTCGGTCACTTAGATAACTTTTGAAAATGGTATGCTCGACCTCGTATTCCATAATTTTCTAATTTTTCCAGTAGCTTGCCGTGACTTATAGTATCAAATGCTTTGGAGAGATCAACAAAGATACACATTGATGGAATTTTTTTATCTAAGGATTCAAATATGTACGAAGTTAAAGCATGTATCGCATCTTAAGTCGATCTCTCCTTTCTAAACCCATACTGTCTCTCAGAAATCAACTTATATTTTTCTGCAAATTTCACCAATCTTATTTTCAGTATTTTTTCTATTACTTTTGCTATATTTGATATGAGTTTCAATGGCCTATAGTTCACCATTTCTGTTTTCTTTTGATTTTTGTATAGGGGTTTAATTATTTGGAAACATCCTGTTTCAATGCATCTATTTATCAGGACAGTTAAAGGAGTTTCAATATCATCTGCAATTATTTTTAAAGTTTCTGAGCGAATACCATCAAGACCTGGAGATTTATTCGGTTTCAATTCCATAATTATATTGTGTACTTGTTTTTCATCTGTTTCGAAGATAAACATGGTATTTGGTAGATGTTGTTCCACATTAACATAGTTTTCGGGTTCAGTGATTTTATTTGCGTATATCTAACTAAGGGTTGAATAGTATTCATTAAACGAATTACAGATATGTAAAGTATTTTTTATTTCTGTACCATTTTCCATTGTAATACGACGATTTTGATTTATTACATAATTGCCCAACACAGTGCTTTGGAACTGTTACCACTTTTTTCAATTATTTTTTGGGAATATTTTTTCTTCACAGATGTTATCAGTCTACTCAATTTATTTTTTAGTGAATGATAGTTCTCTTTCAATGCTTCGTTTTCGGGATGTTTCAATACGTCTTGATATTTTTTATTTTTTCATTTATTAACTCTACAAGGTCTGGAGTGACCCATTTTTTCTTCCCTGTTCGCTTATTTTTTTGTTTAGCAGTAACTGTGTTTTTTTCGATAACGTATATCAATTTGTTCATGAAATACTCGGCCATCTCATCAGCATTACCTAATTCATACATAGACACTCAAGTTGTGGTTTTCAGTTCACATTTTAGTTTATCATAGTTAATGTATTTTTTATATGTTTTGTTACCGTCGTTCAATTTAACTTTTGTGTCTAATGTAACAGCTACTGCGTAATGATCAGTAATGCTTGTTTTGAAAATATACGATTTAACTTTATATATCAGTATTCAGTCAACTGATGGCCTTTCTGAAAGTTAAATCAAACGGATACATTCCTAAAAAATAAAAGGTGTTGGAAGGTGGACAAGTATTACTTTTCATAAGAAAAGCTCCAGATTATACTTTTCTGCTACATAAAGTTGTTCTGGTAATGGGCGTACTTGGAGGCTTAAGACGTGATGAAATGGTCAAGATGACAATTGATGACATTGTGGACAGAGGAGCCATTTCACTGATCAAGGTACCAGAAACCAAGACTTGCACCTAAAAAAGTTTCAACATTGTTGAAGAAAGCGAAATAGGAGCCTTGAACTTAGTTAAATAGCTATTTGTATTACTAGGGAGGAAAGTGCCACTTTTCCTCCCGCAGGATGTAGTTTACTGCCCGACGCGAAGCGGAGGGCAGTAAACATCCAAGGGAGGAAAAGTCACTTTACTCCCATGTAATAATGTGTGTATTTCGAGCACAAAGTGTCATTGTCGTTCTCCAAATATTAATCTCTTTGTCGAGCAACAATCAATCACATTGTGCTCTAAATACACAAATAGCTATTAAAGAACTAGAGTAGAAGTAACATTCATGTTTGATTTTTATCAGAATACAGGATATATAAGATGTTCTAGAAATTACGGAAACAATTTGATTATAATAGATTCACAAGTTTCATCGTTTACAACTCACTTGAAATGAGGGGGAGGAAAAGTATGAGTTTCCTCCCTGGTTGGAGGGAGGAAAGTGTGTACTTTCTATAGGGGTAGGAGGAAAAAGTATATTGCACTATGACCAAAAGGATGTAAAATACGTAGGTTTTTTTTTAACCTACAGAATTAATAAATGCATTGAGTTACCTGTAGGTAAAAATACTATAGGAAGTGTTCCTTCTATCATAGCGAAAAACCTTAATTTGGAAAACCCAAAAGGTTACACCGAATATTGTCTGCGCCGAATGTCGTCAACGCTTCTTGTTCAAGGTGGTGCTAAAATTACATGGAAAATGGAAGAGTAGTAAGGTAGCGGAGAGCCATATTGAAGAAAGTATCTCTTCGAAGAACAAAATTGCTACAATGATAGCCCATTTCGTTTCCGAAAAAGAAAATGTTAACGTTCCGAACGAAACCGAATGCACATTGAGGAGTTCATCATCGGTCAACTCACATAACTTCAAACTTGGTACTAATTTTTCAGGAACATTTGGAAATTGAAATTTCTATTTGAGAGAAAATAAAAAAAGTCTGAAAGTTTATTTGCCAGTCTTGGAGATACAATGTACATAATACATATCACATATATAATATTACTGATAACATCTATCCTTTATAAAGTACAAACTTAACTTATTTATATTAATTAATGGTTGAGGTGATCGCATCAGCTTCACAAGACTAAGTAGTCTGTGCGGGAAGCTGTTGCGATTGTTATTCACAAAAATTTTGTTTGTACCTGTAGTGGGTATGATACAGCTCTTGTTGGTAAGTCCCAAGTGGCATAATCACAAGGTAACATATACCTATTCGTGAAATAATGAATGCAGGTATTATCAAAAGTAAAAAATATGTAAATATGAAGAGTATATAGGTATTCAAAAATATGAAATACTGATGTATGAAGTCTGTTGGCGGAAACTAATACTAAAATTCAATCCGAAATATCCATGTTACAGCATGTCAAAATATCGAGTCAACATTAGTTTTGCAGAAAAATGTTGTGATTTGTTTTCCAAATTGTGCAGAGCTTCGTCCCCTCAGATTGCTTATTTTTTCGGGAATTGTGTTGTATATCTTTGGAGCCATGTATACAAATGATTTTTGTGTTGAAGTTTTATGGGCAAATGGTGTACGCATAATCAATTTGCCTCTTTTGTTGTGGGTTAGTTGTGTGTCGATATGCAGCGAGTTTTTGTATTTATGCAACGTTTTACTAATACTGATACAGCATTGTTGTCTGAAGTTTGGTACGTTCAGAGACTCGAATAATGGCTTGGAGGTTTCAGTACTTTTTATTTTGAAAATAACCCTGACGAAGTATTTTTGCAGTGTTATCAATGGGTAAATGTTCGATTTGTATGTTGTACCATAAATACAAATTCCATCAGAACTGAGTGTACTAATGCAAAATATAGCATTCTTTTGATATGAAGTGGTAGTATGACTAGTTTGTGGAAAGTAGGTAGGAGTTTGCGTAACCTATTTGTTATGTTATCAATATGACTTTTCCAGGTCATGTTTTCATCGAATATAATGCCTAAATATTTTGTACTTTCAGTTTGGCTGATAATTTCACATTAACAATTATTTTGTTCACAGTTACTTTCATGAAACCTTATTGGTATAGAGAAAGAATTCTTGCCTCTCGAGGAGAAATTTTTATATTTAGTTATTTTTGTGTTAATGCACATTTTATTCTGACAGAACCATGCTCTCGTCATGTTCATATCATGTGTTATATTGGTTAGTACTTCACTTTCATTTTTGCTTGAATATAGGAGGGCGGTGTCATCTGCGAAAGTGTAGATTTCCCCTTTGAGTTGCATATTACATAGATCATTGATGTACACGAGGAACAATACCGGGCCCAGCACTGATCCTTGTGGAACTCCGTGCAGAGTACTGATAGGTTTACTTTTGATGTCTCCTAGTTTGACATATTGAGTTCTCTGTCCTAAATAGCTACGGAACCAATCGAAACACACTCCCCTCACTCCTGCATCGTAAAGTTTGTCCATCAATATATCATGCGACACAGTGTCGAACGCTTTCTTTATGCCAATAAAAATTCCTGTTGTGAACTCACTATGGTCTATCTTTTTTTGGACGCTGGTAGAAAAATTTATGAGAGCTAGTTCGGTACCTTTTCCCTTGAGAAACCCGTATTGGTTTTCTGAGAAGAAATTGATGTGCGAAAAGTATTTAAGTAAATTTTCAACAACAATTTTTTCGAAAACTTTGGAGATTATTGGCAGAAGTGCTATTGGACGGTAGTTATTCAGGTCAAAATGTTCACCTCCCTTATATATATATATATATATATATATATATATATATATATATATATATATATAGGAATTATTATTGATTTCTTCAACACATCAGGAAACATGCCCTTTGTGATCGAGAGATTGAACAGTTTTGTCAGTACACTTTTAATGTCCTGGGCAATTTCTTTTATTATGTATGGTTTGATGTAATCATAGCCTGCAGCTTTTTTAGAGTAAATAGAGTCTCTCCTTTGTTTATTTCTGCCAGCCATATTCACCTGATAAATAGTCCCTTTTTTAGGTACAGTTACAAATAAAACTTTTTCGTAATTAATTTATTGAACTACAGAAAAAACCTTTTAGTGGGCGTTATGATTCATAACGCCCTCCCTAACGCCCCGGGCGTTATGGGTCTGTTAATAGCAACCGTTGCCAAGGTATTATAAAGCAGTAATGGACAAGTGAAAAATAAATTAAAAAATGTCGTTCCACTTGCTGGATTCCCAACCAACCACAGTGAAGTCTGAAAATCGAGAGACATTCAGTCTCAGCAGGGCGTCTTTGGAGTTGGAAATAGATTAAGGTTAACCGTCCATCTACCAACTGCTAATACAAACATTATGTTGCAATTTTCCATGCATTTTATGAGAAGCGAATATAATAAATGTTCAAATGATATTGACATGTTTATTCGTAGTTATTAAAGTTTTGTTACTTCTCGAAGGATGCAGTTTTACGGCGCTTCGAAAAGTAGCGGATACATTCGTTAAAAATGCAAGGAATAGCTTTTGAGAAAACGATCAAATCCATCAGCTGTAAACTTTTATTTATGGGTTTTTTTAAATAGATTTTTTTCACATTTTGATTCTTACTAAGAGGAAACTCCTGTAATATGTTCAAAGAATATCGTGAGATTCAAGGGAAATAGACTGGTGCCTATAATTATTGTGAAAAAAAAAGTAACATGCAAGGACCAGGTGGAAAATGTTGTAAAGGTTCCAACTTTAAGGAAAATTAGTATATTTATGCAATGAGCACAAAATGATGCCCATTTTGCACGAGTATGAAATTTGCAGCACGAGCCGAGTGCAAAATGTCCATTTTCTTGCGAGTTGCATACTATACTTTTTCTATGACAGCATATCGTTCACGTTCAATACATGCATACATTGCAAAAACTTTGAAAGAAATAAACTGATGATATTTCATTACTCCGAATTCGCCGCTAATGGGCTTTCTATCAGAATTAAAATATGAATTGAAGAAATATGTAAATATTTTCTTTATTGCTATTTCTAATAGGTACACAGAAATAGAAGCCTATAAATGTATGTATGTATTTAATTGAAGTTGAATGTGCAATTATCGAATATAGACTGCCGCTTGAGGAATGCTTTCAGTTTCAAATATTTGGCAATATCTATATCATTATAGATACTAAGAGTCGTTCTCAGCATTGAGAAGTGTGACCCCAAAGTGGAACTTTTAAATTTTTTGGCTAAGTCTTCAAAATAAGCCATTAAAACGTTCTCGGAAAACGATTTTGTCTTTTAATCTACCTTCCATTCTAACAAAAGGTTATAAGCGCGTTGATACATACTCTTCGACGTTTCCGGTAATAAATTCAGTGTTGTTACCTTCGTTGCTTCTATTATGTTTGGAGGTGTCAAATCTAAGTCGATATCACTACCAGTTTCCATTTTATTCAATAGTTTTATAGAAAACAACTAGGTATGAAATTACTCGTTACCTACTAAAACTTTGACAGAAACGATCTGCTGACATTTCATCAATTTGTCGCTGGACGTCATAATTTGACAAGCCGTAGTCGTCGTGATTTTAGAGTGAACCTAGACCTAACACGAAATATTCCATTTCGCATTTGTTGCTTAGCAACTTGCCTAGCAACCGATGCAATAATGAAATTCTGCACAAAATGTGCTTGGTTATGATTGAAGTTACGGCTATAAAATGAACATTTATCGAGGTTGTCGTAAAAAATTGTTATTTTTCTATCAACTGCGCGAAATGCTACTTTGGTGATCGAGAATTGATTTTTTCAACGAGGCGCAGCAGAGTTAAAAAAATAATCGAGATCACCAAAGTATTTCGCGCACGAGTGGCAAACAACATTTTTTTACAAACGTCAAAAAATATTGTTCTAAAATAAGTAATATGATTAGCCTAATACAAAAAATTGTGTTGAACTGGCTTTAAATGTTTTTCCAAATCAAGTAATTACTGTAACTATGGAAATAAAGGGCATTTGTTGACTATGAATGATATTTGGATTTTTGCTTGATTGAGGACCATAAAGGTTAAAATATAAAAATCCCATATAGTTTACATGCAGTGTGCGAAGTAAATATTTCTCTATAAACAATGGTTATACTTGACGAATGTTCAGTGATCTCGCCAACTGATTTTTTCTCCTTTAATACTCAATAGACATTATGCACTTAGTACTCGAACTACTGCAGCAGGTGGATATGATCCTCATATTTCATTGCTTTTGATTCTATTTCGGACTCCTGTCAAACGAACATAAACCACTATTCCGACTAATTCCCTGGGTAGAAATGAAAGATTTTCCGCAGAGAGTAGATAAATGGATTTCCTCCGCTTCGGCTTTCCACTTTATTTTCGGATCATTACATTATACACTTCAACAAACATATGAAACGCTAGACTTGCATCAAGAAATAGGAGTGTTTAACATTTACTCGAATTTATATTTAGACGGGAACAGGCGATATATTTTTTCCTTTGAAACTGTACTTAATCAATTAACAAACTGTCACATAATTCTCTGGGATCATTTATGCTCCATCGAATCCAGACTTAATAGGGAATATGCAAGTGATATAAATTTACTTGATTTTTTTACCACATATACTTCATTGTCTCGAAATTACACCTAAACCATAAGTTTATCATTTAGTTTGTATTGAACTCCATAAAACTTCAATCAAAAAGTGCATAATAAGCGCGCGGAATTCAAATTTGCGAAACGCATCACCATTGGTCGAAACGAAGAATGACGTCACATTGCACGTTATGAAATTCATCTGTGTTGATTATTAGTACATCAATATTATAAAATGCATGTATTGTCGTCGGTCCTTGATGGGTGTGCTAAATTTAAGATTATTAGGACGATTGGAAGTGGGAGAAAATTGAATTATTTAAAAATTGTCATTATTATTATCATTCTTGAATTATTATTATGAAATGCTTTTATTGTTGGCGGTTCTTGATATGTTTGCAAAATTTCGGATTATTCAGATGATTGGAAGTGGGTTAAAATTGAATTTAAAAATTCTCATTATTATTATTATCGTAACATTAGTATTACGATATTCTTGTTTTGCCATCAGTTCTTGATATGTGTAACAAATTTCAATTATTCGGACGATTGAAAATTCACATCATTATTATTATTAATAGACTTGCGTTTTCTCAGGAAAGACGCTTATACAGATGAATTTAAAAAGCAAAACCTTAAATACACACTACACAAATTTCATCCAAATCGAAGCCGTTTCCGTTTGCTCGTTTTGGCTAATGACCATAACAGTCGATGCCAAAACACCAAGGGGAAAAATTGTGACTTTATTAGGAAATTCTTCAGGAAAGAGAAGAGATAGATTAATGTAGAGAGTTTATTCATTTTGTTTTTCAGATGTACATGATTAAAGATAAAAATGGAAATTGTTGTCATATTTTGTGTGAGTATGTATGTGCTTTTTTGCACTTCCGGGACTGAAGTGCCAACTTTAGTCTTGTATAACATGGACTAAAATGTATCTTTCAGTCCCTAGGGACATAAAGTAAAAATCAAACTTTACCGTTATTATGTCAGCTGCCTTATCTATATCAAAATTTGCAGATTCATTCATTTCTTGATTCATTTTCTTGATATTCTGTTAGTTAAGTTACGATTCGTTTAAATGTCAACATTAATTGAAATGTCACTGAATTGAAAATTTTTGTTGACACTGTTGCTATAACGCTGGTGGACCGTGCCTACAACCTGTGTAACACAGATAACAGTCTTACCATCGAATTGGACAATATCAAGAAAGATCTGCGACGAAATGGGTACCCAAAAAAACATATAGAAGAGGTTCTAGCCCGCAGGGGGGGAAACCACACGAGCCGACACAAGCCACCCTGTGCGTTCCGTATGTTAGAGGTCTATCGGAAAGAATAAGGCGAATAGGGAATGTGCAAGTGATTTAAATTCACTTCATTTTTTTACCTCATATACTTTATTGTCTTGAAATTACACCTAAACCATTAGTTTATCTTTTAGTTTGTATTCAACTCCTTTAAACTTTAATCAAAAAGTGCATAATAAGCGCGCGGAATTCAAATTTGCAAAACGCATCACCATTGGTCGAAACGAAGAATGACGTCACATGGCACGTTATGAAATTTATCAGTGTTGATATTCATACTGTACTAGTCGTCTTTCATAGAAAATTTGTTTTTTTATATATATATATTTATAGTGTTTTCCATTACATAGTGCGATTTTGGTCTAGTGACAATTGTAAATTATCAAGAGCAATAACTGAAAGTGGTTTAGTCAAAGCACAATTCGACAATACCTGAACTGATAAGTAGTTATAGTTTATCCAATGATAGTTTTCCTTTTGTAATTTAGGTGAGGCAGGTATATACAAAACATGCATACAAAACTTACTTCTGATCAATTCACTTCATGTTAACCATCGAAATACAATGTACTCACATTGAAATGATCTTCACCACAATGTAAATCTAAATTGGAGATACTTCGCCTCTTCTCATAACCTTACAACATTGTTTACGTATTTTCGCATTTCTTGGAACAGACAAAAATACTTTACTTGGTGTACTTATAATTGTGTTTTTTATCATTTTCCATCATCGTAATAGCGATTAAAACTACAAATCCCTAACTTGATTAATAACTGTCAATAGTGTCAATAGTCATAACTATAGAAAGGCTTGTTTATTGAAGACTGCTCTAGTTGATCGAGATCACTTTCACATATGTTCATCTCTCTCTGGCACTTGTACTGCATTTGTTTTACTCTTTTATAAAATATCAACTTCAGGCAAGTAGAGCAATCAGAGTACGTCTTAACGAACGACACTGAAGAAGAACAACAATGATCGCGCCATGTGACGTCATCCACAGCGCGCGAAAATGGAGGCGTTCAAATAGGTCAAATTCAATCGGTATTTTATATATCATTTTAAAAATTAATTCTAAGACTTTCAACAGTATTTATATTTTTTACTATGTTATAACGAAGTAAAAAATTGGTTAAACAAATTTTAAAAAAGTATGCATTGGGTCAAAATACGGACATGTTTCAAGTCAGGTAACACTATTCGCAGCCATCTCACAAAGACGAGACCACGTAACGCTGACATTGACTCCAAAAACTACATCTATCGCATCCCTTGTGAATGCGATGCAGCTTATCTTGGAGAGACTAAGAGGCCGCTTAGCGTTAGACTCGCTGAACACAAGAGAAACACTCAACGTGGAGAAACATCAAAGTCAGGGACGACCCAACACAATTATATAAAATGGGCTGAAGCCGAAGTCATCCATAAAGAAGAGGGCTGGTATAGGAGGAAGTTTAAAGAGAGTGCAAATATTATGAACAACAAAGTCATCAGTCAAGCTAGCATAGAAATCCGTAATGTGTGGAAACCCTTAAGTAGTGGCATGGATCAATAGACGAGGAAAGTGTGTCGTCACAAATGTCATTCTTGTCAAAAACTGATTCCAAACAAAGAATTTGAGGTGGCTCCTCTGTCAATGATTTGCTGTTTTGCTTATTAGTTTGTGTTTGGATGTTTGGATTTTGTTTTCTCAGGTAAAAGAAGTTGAAAAATCTTTACGGAAACAATATCGGACAAGCTGATTTAAACTCGAAAGAGGTTTGTTTGGAATCAGTTTTTGACACGAATGACATTTGTGACGTCATCACTTTCCTCGTTTATTGAAATTGCGATAAGAATTAACAATGCTGTACCGGAGGGACCCGTCACTGTAATTAACAAGCTTACCGGAACACCGGTAAATTACCCCTAGGCTAATGACACAAAATTATCCACAGCATATATAAGAAGTATCCTTGAGATTGTCGCATTATACACTTGATAACGACTGTAGATTTTAAAAGTCGAGACGTCTTGAATAAAAATTGCAGAGAATTGAATTTTTCTTTGTTCTTTTTTAGACAATGAAAGTCCAGAATAACCTTACTCAAAGTGAAACATTGTCAACCACTTTCAAACAAACGTAGAACTGAATAATTCACACCAACTTGAAATGTTTTCTTGGAAAGGCTAGATTAAATATGATCAGTAATATACTGGTAATTATGGGGGGTTTATTTTGAACCCTATTCAATTTACGATGAGTATTTATGAGGACACAGTAAAGATGCAATTTAGATTATCTTCTCCACTTGTACAGCGAAACGATTTTAAAAAATTCTTTTATATCAATGAAAAAAAATAAGTACAAATTTTCATCGGTAACGGTAATATTTTAATTATCAGTTTCCACAAGATTTTCTTTTTGATTTAATTGAATTTGGTTACAACGTGCAATGTAGTTTTGTCTTTCTCTGAACTCGTTTAAATCCTTTTTGAAATGTTACAACTATGTCAGAAGACTAAGTGCCTTAAAGATTAGTACAGAGGTGGGAGGTGGGAGCCTTGACAGTACAAATTGCAATGAAACTGTTAAAAGGGTCATTAACTAATGTTCCGAAACAAATTATTTCAACTCTCCTACAAATTAATTCACGTTCACAGAGGATGTACTGCTCGTTTTGTGTACCGCTCCATCACTGTTTTAAACAATTTGCCAAAACATTTTGGAACTTTGGCCATGACACAATAATACTTTATTCTTGTTATTCTGAAACATAAACAAAATCATTTTCAAAAGTGAAAAAAAAGTACATACTTTGGAACTCTAATATTTCTTGTCGTATTAAGGTCAGCCGTATAAAAGAATACAGTGTTGAAACATTCATGGACATCGTCCGAAAATATTCCGCTTAAAAATAATTTTTGTGTATGCCCAAAACGTGCTGCTGTATACAAAAAATGTCGGAAGTAGGCCGTTGACCTGTTTTAGTAGCGTTGACAAGTAGTAGAGTAGTGGGTGTTCAAAGGAGACTTTTCGGTTTTCTATCGAACTCATTTTGCAGTGAAAATAGACAATGGAACAAAGGTAAACTCCAGAAAAATGAAGTCCACTTTCCTAAAGCAGATAATAAATTCAATGTCAGCTGAGAAGCTAAGTGTTTCTAGACAATGAAAATAGCTTCAGTCATGTTACTGTACAAAAAAGATGATCCGAGTAGTGTCAAAAATTACCGACCAATATCATTATACAGTATTTTCTCAAAAATTATTGATAAAGTGGTTTCTCTGAGGATTGGAACATATCTAAGTTCATCTAGTTTGATAACAAGAAATCAACATGGTTTCAGAAGTGGTTTCTCAACTGAGACAAGCGCCCCTATAAGGTTTCTGTTTTTGAAGACGATGGAATGAAATTTGGAGGATCTGTATAAGACATAAAACTACATCTTTTTACAGGCTCAGCTTCATACAACTTCCGGTGTCACCAGAAGTGATATAACCTTTCGTTTTTCAAATGAGACACCCGGTATATTTTCACTTGTGCTATGGATATCCTGAAATCACTAATTTCAGTCCTACAATTTTGAGAATAATACAAATCAACCGTTTTTGATCAAAATGTATCTGCTATGCAAAATTTCATTTTTTAACTCCTAATACTAATTTTTTCCAAATGGCAACATGGTGGATCGTTGGGTTAGGAAAAAAGAGCATGTCATTTTGATTGATTCGATACTGCACATTATTAGATTTCAAAAAAACTTTCAAGGACATTAAAATATTGCATTAGAAAATTCTCTAAATGAAGGATGTGAGGAGATTAAAATAAGATTTGAATGCATCGAACAACCTGTAACCAACAAATTGATAAAACAAAATCGATAATCCAAAAGCTAATAACATATAATAATAATAATAACTGACTTTACTGTTTTCTCAATTTAGTACAGACTATACATAAATAATATTCATAATTAGATGGACACAAGAAAACAAAGGGCGGAGTTCAATTTGGATTTCGCGAACGTCACCAAATTGCTCTTCCACTTATATCTTCTGGCAAAAATATTATTATTAACATAATCTTCAAATAATTATACAATAAATACCTAATTGATTTTTGCAGAAGTGAAGTAAGATAAGAAGTCGATCTCCTTAATGATTTTGTTTTATCAGTTGTGTTTGTCAAAGATTACTCGATGCATTTTAATCTTATTTTAATACCAAAAGATGCTTTATTTTATGATTTTATGAAACATCTAACGAAGTTTTTAAGTTTTTTTTACGAAATTTTGTTTAAAACCTACAAGTGTGCGGTATCAAATTAATCGTCTTTTTTCCTAATCCGACGAGCCACCATTTTCCCATTTGAAAAAAAAATTGTAATTTTAATTTCAAAATTGAATTTTACAAAGCACATGCATTTTGACCAAAAACAGTGAAGATGTATTTTTCCCATAATTTTATGGCGCTAATAAGTGATTTGAACATATCCATAGCACTCTCTATTGAAAACTAAAATTCAAAATTAGAAAAATAAAATTCAAAATTTAAAAAAATAAATTGGATTCAAAACGAGACAAATGATACATGGTTGTATTCAGAAAGTCATGTAGAGACAATATAGGTGAAAATATACTGGGTGTCTCGTTTAAAATTCGAAAGTTTAAGTCACTTCCGGTGAAACCGGAAGTTGCATGAACTTGAGCTATTCGTCAAAAATGCAGTTTTATGTCTTATGCAGATTCTCTATGTCAATATTATTCGATTTAACGGAAGCATTTGACACTTTCGAAAAGTACTTTGTTTCTGAAAAATTGTATCAGCTGGGCATTCGTGGATGCGTTAGTGACTGGTTTCCTTGAAAATCAAAAGATTATAGTGAAAATTGATGATGTGTTCTCAAACAAACTAAATATTGAGCTTGAAATTCGTCAAGACAGTGTTCTTGCCCCGTTTATACTCTTATTATACATTACATTCCTAGTTATTCATCTGACGCTAAAGTCCTTATGTGTGCAGACGATACATACACAATTATATCAGACAATAAAGAAATTGAACTTTCTGAAATAGTCTCATCAACAATTAACAACAACATTCAACAATTTTAACAATTTTTAACGATTTTTTTTACAATTTTAACAAGGTTAACAATTTTAACAATTTTTAACAATTTTAACAATTGTAACAATTTTAACAAATTTGACAATTTTAACAATTTTAACAATTTTAACAATTTTAACAATTTTAACAATTTTAACAATTTAAACAATTTCAACAATTTTAACAATTTTAAATTAACAATTTTAACAATTTTAACAATTTTTAACAATTTTAACAATTTTAACAATTTTAACAATTTGAAAAACGTGAAGAACAGAGATAAAGCTTCTAAAAATATGAGCGATAGCTCATTAGATTCGGAATGGCCACTAGAAAAATGGTTTTCAAGGATTTTACAGCACGTAAAAAATGCGATTGTTATTAACATAATGAGATGAAGAAAAAGTATTTGTTTTTTTGTTAATAACTCAAAAACTATTAATATTTAAGAAATTTCGAAAAAAATTCCGTGAAGAGATTTCCAATAAAAATATCCCGACTTCTGGAACTCTATCTCCATTATTAATAATTTTACACCACGGGCGCACCGCTGCAAAAGACAACATTTCACAGAGAATAATTTTTCTATAGCATTAAATGTTTGTTAAAAATTTTGAATAAGTTATGGTATCATGTGGACACTTGAAAGAATAAATCTCCGTTATACTATTGTTAATTAACAAATTTTTTATAAATAACGACATAGAAGTTAAAACAATTGACCTATAAATTGTTAGTTTCCTGGATCACACGTTGAAAGATTATAAAAGTTTATTATTATGTTTGTTTTTCATAACTGAAGAAAAATTAAATATCCGAATAATTTTTTTTTGACGAAGGTTTTATTATTGCTGTTTTTACATCTGACAATGGCAGTAATTAATACTGTTTACAATTTTTTGCCGTAATTCGTTTATAAATTAGTTATAAACAAATATAATGTTTAAGAACATTTTTATTTCCATAATGCTGTCCTGGAAAAACAATGATTTAAAAAATTATTACTTTTATATCAAATTCCTTTTTTTATTCTTTATATTCGTTTTTTTATATTTCGATTGTTTAAATAATTAGAATATTATTTCCCTCTTAAAATTCTTAATTTGTACTTCTCAATAGGTAAACAAAAATAAATTTTTCTTTATAAATAACTTTATTGTTTATCAACTTAACAATTTATTATAAACCAATTATGACAATTTTTTTTCTGGAATTATAAAAAAATACAAAAACAGCCGTGTATAAATTAAAAAAAATAACAAAAAGTTTTATGAAAAAAAAACAGAAAAAATATTTTCTCTTCTTTGTTTATGGCTGGTTTTGTAATTTTCTTAGTTCCAAAAAAAATAAAACCGTTGCTAGAATTTGTTCATAACAAATTTTCAAGTTGAACAATTAAATTATTTGAAAAAAAATTTTTTTTTGTTAACCTATTGAGACGTACCAATTATGATTTTTGAGGAGGAAATAATGTCCTAAACAATCATTTAAATATTAAAAAACAATTGTAAACAATAAAAAAATGTATTAAAGAAATTAAAATATTTTTTTTCTACATTCATGCAAAAATCAAAACTTTATTGAACTATATTCAGTAGAAAAAGAAGTTCTTTATTGCACTAGTGCAATAAAGTTTTTATTGCACTCATCTGTCATTCTACTTCAACGTGCTGTCATCATGACAAACATAAACGTTTAAACCTACTACATATTTAGCAGATATTCTGTGAGATTGGCAATAGGTACTTCACTACGAAATATTCATATTGAAAATTGCACCAATTGTTCATTCACTTTCAACATTGAGGGTAAAAATAAAGTTTGAGTTAAATTGTTCGTAACGTATTAGTTCCTGTTTCAATGCAAATCGATATTAATAATAAAGTATTCAAGTTGCGCTTTTCATTTTCCTACACCTAGTGCCGCACCTCAATAAATCATTTCTTGCTTTTTGCATGAACGTAGAAAAAATGTTGTATGCAACTCGTGCAAAATTTGTTTATTGCACTCGACGTGTTGTCCATCTCGGCCTAACGGCCTCGTCGGACAATTTCACGTCGAGTGCAATAAACATTCACTTTTTGCACTTGTTGCATAAATAACTATTAAATCATAATTTTTCCAGGACAGCATTATGGACATTTTCTTGAAAATTATATTTGTTTGTTTGTTTTTTTATACCTAATTTATAAAAAAATTATGTCAAAAAATTGTAACCAGTATTTATTACTGCCATTGTAATACAGTGTGTCCCACTTTGAGCAGCCACACCCTCATATTTCATTAAGAATAAAATAATTAGATTTTTTTTTTCAAATTATAGTTCTCAGGAATACCTACCTTTATGTTGAAGGAACATTCGTATATCCATTTTCCACGGCTAACTATGATCAATTGAAAAGTGAAAAAGTGGGGGAAACAATTAGGGATTTTTTCATCACAAAATTAACATCAAATTCTGTTTTAGAGTACCCTTAAACCCCCAAATCTCGATGTTTGAATCAATTGATTATACAGGGTGTCATTTGTTGCTGGCAATATGATTACTACTTTTCCATGGCAAACTGGGACCACTCGAATAACGAAAAATTGAAAAAAAAATATTATGGATCTTTTATTGAAAAATTAACCCCAACTCCTGGTTTTGGAATGTCCCAGAACCCCAGAACTCAATGCTGAATCATTGAAATATACAGGGTGTCATATGTAGCTGGCAATATCACCAACTCTTAATTCATCCTTAATGCTCGGGAAGATTTAGAAAATGTCTTCTGTTATGACAAAGAGCCCAGAAATATTCCATTCACACTGCATATTGTAAACAAGCATCACTTTTCCATGGCTAACTATGATCAGCTATTCGATTGGTTTTCTTTTTAAAAAATATAAACAAAAATTACAAATTTCTGTTTTTTCCAATAATCTAAAAATTACGCAAAAAATGTTTTGTCAGATGATTCTTTAGCGTGAAAACGCGCAACTCTGCTCTAATTCAATCGACCCGGAATAGTAAATGCTTCATTTTCCGACTTTCCATATACTGCTGAGATTTTTTTTTACATAATTACCACTGATCCGATATGAGACTGAATAAAATATTTTTTTATATATTCCTTGAATCTGCACATGAAGTAAACGACGTGAGGTTAACAGTTTGGCAAATTTCCATAGACACTTGCCAAAAAATTCTTTCTAAAAATTCTCACAAACAATTAAATTCGGATAAATACGCGCACCCGCACATAAACGTTTCGCATATTTTGTAACAATCGAGGATTGGTTCGATTGTTGGTATACTTTGAGGTAGGTCGCTGCAGATCATGGTAATTGCATCTACTAGCGAGTGTTATGATGGGAAATGGCGCCGATCAACAAGTTTTGTTTATTTTCGAAATGCATTCATAACGAACGCGTACTGGAAAATCACCTTGGATAAAGAATGTTTTCGTATGAACTGTGAAATATTCCAAGCCCCGTCGTTTTATTTTAAGCTGGTAAAAAATGTTCATTCACGGTTGAATTAAACTGATTTTGGCAGCGTTTTCCTACAACGAGCGCTCTCTAGCGGTCTAGCAGTGAAACTTTTCGTTTCAGAATAAGCTTTTATTGAAAACTGTTCTGTGAATTTCAGCAGGTCGTCAAGTAGGGTAGAATGTGGTAATGGCGGCCACCGAAAATTGGAAATAAAATTCAAATTATAACACATATTTTTATTTTGATAGAAGAAAAATGAAACATAAAAGTTACTCGAAATTGAGAAATACAAAACGAACCGAAAATCTAGTATTTTTTGGTAAAAACTCTTATGTTTAAGAAAGGTGATTTTGACCGACATTGTCGTAATATTCAGGTATTACCGGTCATAGCATGGGTAATACCGGTCACATACAGAAATCACAAATATGTCCGGCTGGAGAGTTCTTTGCAGTATACAGAAAGTATGCCCATTGTTCACATATGACCCACGTCTCATTGTAGGCCAATTTTTTAAACAAGAAATAGTGAAGAAAATTACAACTCTTTTTACACGACTAGATCGGTACATTTTTTCCTGAGAAAATCTGGGAAAACCTCGAAAAAGAGACCATTTTTCAAAAATTCATAATTTTTATAAATCCAAAGCTAGACAGACAATATTGCCGAAACTGATAGACTCGTTACATGTGGTTCAACTGTGCGCAAGATGGTTTCTGTCCAATCTGTAGTTTTTGCACAATCGCGTTATAAAAAATTTGAGGGCCAATATTTCTAAATGCGCCGATTTAAGGGAAATCATCTTATTCAAATTCTGTAGACGGTATTTGAAAGTAGAGATCAATATCTACAATTTGTATATTTTGGATTTTCACCTGAGAGGTGGGAAATGTGCTAACAATGTCACTGGAAGTTACTCTAAATGCTTCAAACTAATAATAATAATAATATATATAATATATATATATATAAAGTAAAAATATAATAAAACAACAATATTCCTTGAGGCGTGTTCATATTTAAGAGCCGCCATGACCGAAAAGTCGAATTTCTTCCTCATCCCTTCCAGCTCAGGTTGGCATACTTATCAAGAGTGGGGGTGGAGATAATGAACTCGATGAACATTGGCAACACAGCACCTGTCCGTTCTCGTATCACAGCGCCAATTAGGAATAAATTTCTCGATCGTAGAATCCGTTTCTTGCAAAAACCATTGATTTCAAGAAAGAGATAATTTTTGTATGGGCTCAGTGGTCCCATAAGAATTCCGGAAACTCTCAATTTTTTCAATTCATCATTTCATTTAAATTTTTTTTCTTAAAAATTATCATAACCAAAAATCACTGCGGTTCCTGAATTTACACAAAAACAGTAAGTAATGCAAAAAAAATTAAAAAATTTTCAAACAAAAACTATGGGCTGAAAACGAATTTCCGTTTTACCAAGGTAGTGTTTGCTCTTAACACACACGGAAAAGGGATAGAGATAAAAAATTTATGCGAAACATAACGGGGAGGTTTCTTGGTCAATATTGATTGAAATAGTCATTTTCAAAAGACTCGTACATTAGAACTCTTCATGAACATTTTCAGCTGTTTCTTGAATTGGAATGAGTTGGATATATTGCGAATTGTTTCAGGTAAAGAATTGAACATTTTTGGAGCGTTGTAAGAAAAACTAGTTTTCAGCAGTGATTTTGTTATTTGCGGTATTATGTAGTTATGTCTTTGTCTTTGTTGGTAAGTTTGATGAGTGACATTGTAGTAGTAGAGTTGTTCAAGGTCGAGTACCTCCGATTCTTGAAAAAGTAGATCACTTGGATATCTTGAGTTTTTACTGAGAATAATTTTCAGGAATCGTCGTTGTAGAACTTCAAGGGGTCGGATGTGGGATTTTAGTGCACCTCCCCATGCTAATAAACCGTATCGAGAGTGACTTTCAACTAGTGCATGATATAGTGTGAGTTTTTCAAGTATCTAAATTTATAAACTGCACCCGAAGTCACCCGAACTCAACTCGAGTCAACTTTAATGCGACTTAGGGTGACTTCGGACGCACTTTGAAGCGTTTTGATCAACTTTCAGTGACCTTTTTGAACAAATTCACCACCTCTCAGGTGTAAATTCAAAATATGCAAATTGTACTTCCTACTTCCATATGCCGTTAACAGAATTTGATTACGACGATTTCCCTTAAATCGGTGCATCTTGCAAGATGTGCACTTGAATTGTTTATAACGCTATTGTGCAAAAACTACACATTGGACAAAAAACATCTTGCGCACAGTTGAACCACAAATCATTATCTATCAGTTTTCACAATATTGTTCGACCAGCTTCAGATTTATGAAAATTATAAAGTTTTCCCGAATTTTCTCAGTGCAAAATGCACCGATCCGGTCGTATGAAACTCCATTTTGTAGGTTTTATGAATCTCTACAAAAGATCCATTGACTGTGAAACGATTCATTGAATAATCTTTGAGATATTCTCAAAAAACCAATATTGCTTGTTTAAAAAATCCCACAAACCAATTTGCTGGGGCGAAAACTGATTTTTTTTTATTGGTGCCCCATTTTACCTATTTAAGGCACGCCTCAGCGTGTTTAAATCAAACTTTCAAAAACACGCGTTTTTTATAGTAACCATGGTAACATCAACAACTCGAGCAACGTGATGTCTAAATGACAACTCTTTGATAATTGATTTGACAGCTGTAATCTGTAACGTCAAATAAATAACTCGTTCAATTGAATCTGTTACCTTGCTTTATCATTCATTTGATGAACTTTGACCATTAGATTTTGCCGTATTAACCGCGATTTTGCTTTACCATTCAAAGAATTGATAATAGAATTAATTTTCAGGCACTACAGTGACAACAATGGACCTTTACATTTATGAAAAATAAATTGCAAAACTCTTTTAAATCGATAGATTCTGGTCAAATTCGGTCTTGACATGCGGGTGTGAGACTTTTAGTTTTATCTTTTTCCACTGTGTTGAATTCCCTTTCAAGTAAAATTCCAATGATAAATGAGACAGGAAAAGAAGACGTGTTGATAATTTTCAGCGGCTCTAAACTTTTCGACTCACCGGCATCGTTTTGATTAATGAATGACAGTGCTATATATTTGACAGTTTGGAGTTTGTAAAATGGACCTTTAAATTTATGAAAAATAAATTGCAAAACTCTTTTAAATCGATAGATTCTAGTCTGATACGTCAATTTAACAAAGAGTTCCACTCAATTTTTTTCATTTTGAAAAAATATCTCATATGAAAGTGTGCCGCTGACGTCACGTTAATCGGAAACAACCCCTACCACAATCCACGTTCCGAAACATTCAATACCGTTCTCCTCAAAAATATAGATTCTAGCTTGGTATAAGCCATTGAAAAATAATTAAAACTTCGTCACTTGATCGACTCATAGAAAAAAAATCACATTTCAGCTACTCTTTATTGTTTTTGTAACTTTCAAATTTCCAGAAAAAAAATCCACATATTAGCTACTTTTTATTGTATTTATAACTTTAAAATTTCCATCCTTTCGATGAAGAACGAGCATTGACAACACCGCAAATCATTATAACAGTTCTCATGCAACAAAAGTGATCTCGAGGGCTCCGGAATGAAATGGCGATGTACAAAATGGCGATTATTAAAATAGCGGGTTACGAATTCGCGACATTCAAAGTATCGATATACTTTAATAGCGTGTAACCATTGTTTATAGAGATCTTCTCTCTATAAACACTGGTGTAACAAAACAGCGATGTAATGAAATGTAGTCGGTAATAAAATAACGATGTTAAATAGGTATTCACAAACAACTTCTTCAAGTGGAGAAGATAATCTAAATTACTATTACTACAGTTTCTTGGCACAACGAGGATCGTATTGCTTTAGTCCAATCCATCCCTGAAGATATAAAAAAAGTCAAAAAATTGGTGTAATGCAAAGGACCCCGCACTTTTTAAAGGTAAAACGGTTCTGCGTGAAATTGTCTGAATTTTTAGTATATTGTAGTATTCACTGTACTTATTGAACGTGCAGAATCGCAAAGTTCGTTGATGGATAGATTTTGAAATAAGTTAAAAATCAGTAATTTTTATTTAAATATTTTCTCGGGATTTGAAAGTGACAATTGCATTTTTTTTCGTTCTTATCATCAACGTACCTTCATATTACTGAATATCATTCAGATGGTGCAGATTATATCATTATGTACAGAGTGAAAAATAAAAACATTTTAGTAATGTCTGAAAACTCGATGTAATGATGAAATATTGATAAAATTTTTTTGGCATGCAATATACTTTACTTATTCCATTATCAATCACAATTCGTACAGGGTGATTTAAAAAATTGGTGAAATATAGGGCCGGTTACTTGGTACATATCCTGTATATTCAAGTGAATTATCATCCTCCGAAGATAGCTAATACCGTATAAACATGATTCCGTTGGGATATATAGGGTGATCATGAAAATTTTCGATGATAAAAATGACAAAATATCAACGTTTCAGAAATCACCCTGTAATTTACGATTAACTGGGTGAAATTTCTTTATTATTATTCAATATATTCATCATTCTCTCCTCAACACTGTCCCAAAAATTCAGTTTCCTACTATTACTAGTTTCATAGTTATCAATTGAGAAACTTATTACCATTTGCATGACGAGTTGAAGGAACTTGTTCACACGTACCTTCTACTAGTGGCCAAGATTTTTCACAAATAGTGAAACGTGGGAATGTGGAGAACAAAATAAATATAATATTATATGCAGGGTGATGACCAATGACGATCCATCCAATTATATCCACCATTTAGGAACTGACTGAATATACGACACATAGTTACGACTTACAACTGAGGCATGAGCCAGATAAAATTCCTAATGCTTGGATAGTTTGACTCGCCCAATCGTGTCTGAGGCCCCGGTACGGGAAATCACTTATCACTGAAGGTGACAAGGAACAGCCTTAACCGAGTCCACCTCCCCCGTAGCAGCGCTACGGTCCCCATACAACAAGAAAACCGTATCGGGTACATTTTGATTCTGTCGTTGACGGAAAGTGAATGAAAAAGAAAAATCAATTAGTTCCATCAGTGATAATTATTATTACCTTTACATATTGAATTACCTATATTGATGAAATATAAAAGATGTCTATTTGTTTCTATTGATAGCCAGTAAATATAAAAATCATGGAAACCTCTATCCGAGTGGAACTCGCATTGGAAAAAACTTTCGCTGCCCAGATTCAAATTCTCCTATTAGAAACAAAAGCGTTCTATCAATCATTTTCACTTTTCCCATATAGTTTGTTTTTTATTCCGACAAAGCTTGAACCAACAAAATTCACTTAACAACTTGTACCTTACATTATTAAATTCATATATCTGATGTGATTGTTATCTCTAATTTTCACCCTCTTTTACATTCATTTTGATCTCCACATTCTCACCTTTCACTGTTTTTTTAAATCGTGGCCACTAGTAGATTGCACGCGTGAACAAGTTCCGTCAACTCGTAATGCAATTGGTAATAAGTTTCTCAATTAATAACTATGAAACTAGTCATAGTAGGGTACTTAATTTTTGATATAGTGTTGAGGAGAGAATAATGAATATATTAAATAATAATAAAGGAATTTCACTTAGGTAATCAGGGTGATTTCTGAAACGTTGATATTTTGTGATTTTTATCATCGAAAATTTTCAAGATCACCCTATATATCCCAACGAAATCATGTTTACACTGTCTTCGGAGGATGATAATTCACTTGAATATCGAGGATATGTACGAAAGAACCGGGCATATATTTCACCAATTTTTTAAATCACCCTGTACGAAATGTTTCAATTGTGATTAATGATGGAATAAGAATAGTATATTGCATGCCAAATTAATTTTATCAATATTTTATTATTACATCGAAATTTCAGACATTACTAAAATGTTTTTATTTTTCACTCTGTACATAATGATATAATCTACACCATCTGAATGATATTTAGTAATATGAAGGTACGTTAATGATAAGTACGAAAAAAAATGCAGTTGTCACTTTCAAATCCCGAGAAAATAATTAAATAAAAATTACTGATTTTTAACTTGAACCTGTATTTCAAAATCTATCCATCAACGAACTTTGCGAATCTGCACGTTCAATCAGTACATAGAATACTACAATACACTAAAAGTTCAGACAATTTCACCGAAAACCATTTTACCTATAAAAAGTGCGGAGTCCTTTGCTGACTCTGAATATTTCGAAAACCAACCTAATAACATTCAAGTGGGACTGAGAAGAAGTAACATTAGAGTCACAAACTATTACCTGTAAACCTGTTACGAAATTCCTTGGCTTGCACATTGATAGCAGTTTAAAGTTTGAGACTCACATAACATCTCTCAGAAAAAAGTTGTCTTCAGGTTGTTATCGAACAACACGTTGCACCTCTTCCAGTAGGTCTCATGCTGTTAATTTTTCTTATCAAAAATGCATCAGCACTGGTCTATAAATGTATTTGTGTTTGTTGTTGTTGTAAGGTGGTGAATAAGAGAAAGCTATACCTATAAGTGAACCTTATTTCGTTTCTGAATATAACCGCTACTAGGTAGATAATCAACAAATTGAGTATCATGGGTTTTCAACAGGTCAATTTATATTTCTATTGATAGATGATCATATGGAGTTCAGCGACCGCAGCACAGAATGGCGATGGAAAAATAGTCTAAATATTAAATTTTCCACTCACTTTTTTTTATTTATAGATTACCGAATTCACTTTGCAACTAAACTGAAAACCCTCCAAAATACAGTGCTCTGTTGACAGCTCGTTTCCATATCATCAAAGTAATATTATACCCAGCATTCACTGATAAATTTCTCTTCAACTCTGCAATATTTATTAGTTCCAGTCGTTCCAACATGTGTTGTAGCGATATTATGCAGCTATGTTCAATTTAAACGAACATTTACTACCAAGGCCGTAATGTCCATTAACGTCATAACATAAATTTAGTGCATTAAACACGATTCACTTCCTATATTACCGCTATTTGCTTCTTTCTGATGGCTGTTTGGAGTACAACATTTTGAGCATAAATTCATTCTTGAAGATTTATTATTGTAGGATCTGTGATATATCCATACGGGATAAGGAGTGTCAAACAATTGTATTTCTGTCATGAAATAATGCATCGGAAGAGATGTGTGCTACTGAAATTATGAAATGATAAACATTATCTTTCTTTCTTCTTTACCATTTCTGTCAAACAAAATACATTGTTTATGAATCTCCACGTATAAACCTATAATCTAACTGAATCTAATATGTTTGAAAGTGGTTGAAAATGTATTAGGGCCGGTTGTTCAGTCAATGGTAAAATCCAAAGATTTATCAAACTTGGTTTGGAGTCGAATCCTAGATTACCGTCAAATGTGTTGTTCAGTAGTAATTAAGAAGGCCAAAGCCTTCTACGATTCAGTGACCCTAATTTCATGCTAAGTGATACGCACTCTGGTGGCTTTAATGTAACTAGTTTCTGCGACATTGTTTTCTAACCACACTTTCGTATCGTTTGTTTACCATTGATTTTTTAAGAATCCTTTCTTTGAACCGTTTTTATTTCATCTTAATTTAGTGATAAGAAATTGCCTTTTTACAAGTAAAGCGACCCTTCCGGTCTTATAATGGCGTCTTACAATGGTTATTGTTCTGTGCCACATTGCAATTCCTAGGCCAAAAGAAATTAATTTTTCAAAGATATCCCGAGGAAAATGACCCAAAGGTTTATTTTGAAACGGAGATGGGACGAGAATTAATCTCAAGAAGAGAAGCCTGGATATTACAGGTTCGGATTGCCAAACCAATAAGCAAATTTATGAAAGTGTGTTCGCTCTATTTTAAGCAAGAAGATTATATTAACAAAGGTATAACAAAGGTATAATTTTAATATAACCGTCTATAATTCTGAGTTCTCCACTCACTTGATGAGGCTCGGATTGCAGAGCGCTTGTCTGGAGACAGAGGGCACACACTTTTGTCACTGAAGAGGTCCATTTATTTTTTCCATATAATATTATATGATCTGCATTGAGGACTTCTTCACCTTCTACTAGACACCGAGAACTTTCGGTCACTTCAACATACCTCAGAAAGTCCAATAAACTTAATTTCAATTGGGCCATTTGTCTTTGTTTATAAGAAGACCATTGAAGTATTTCATCACTGGCTTTTTTCTAACAAGGTAACTATTAACACCTTAACACTAATCCTTACACCAATAATCATTTATTTAAATGAACATTAATAAAAGGTAAAAGTCATCGAAATCACAGTTTTAACAATGTTTAAAGGGCCTAAACCACGCTTCAAATACTCAATACACGAAATAAACAAAGTAAACAATAAAATCTATGTGGAAGAAAAAGTAAGGTTATAAATCAATGTCGTAGAAAGTACTTCATCGTCCGCCGCCGGTAGCGCTACAATCTTAATTTGAAATCCCAATTCGACCATGGATAATGAAAACCAAGATTTTGCAGTTCATCTGAACTATTTCATGAAAAGTCAAAGTCGAAGTCAAAATATACTTTAATGTCAGAAGTTTTTCAACTTATCGACAAAGCTTTTCAAGAATGAATAAAAATGAAAATTGAAATAGTTATGTATGAAAGACTATAATGCAGACGAAGGAGAGCCACCACCAAATGCGCTGCGGGGCAACTTAACAAATAGAAGGTGGCGTATTTTCTATTCCAACTGCAGAAAAAAACCGGAAAACCCTAAAGTAACACCTGGGGAGACGAGGAGTCACTATAACGAGAACGAGCGCATGTATCAATGAGAATGGAAATTCAACACTTACGCTCATTATCACATCAATGAAGAAAAGATTTTACTAATTCATGTCAAATATAACCGAACACTTTCCACTCGTAGTTTCTAACTTTCCTGTGGTTTTTTGGAAAGCTTGGTAGAAGCTTGGCAATGAAATAGATTGAAATTCTTGAGCAAACGTGATGGATATTTTAAGGTAGATATAATGATTCGTTCAAGATAGATATGTAAATATGTCCTAGCTGGTTCCCACGAAAAGGAAAATCCAGTAATGGAACGTGCCATTGTAATCTTTGGTGTATGTAATATCTACCAGAAAAATAATTTTCAATAAAGGAATCATCACCAAAATACGTAATAGTATCAAATTACATAATGCACTCACTAATTAGTTTTATTAGCGATTTCATGAGAAACCAGTTCACAATAATCCTCACGTTATATTTTGATAATCTAGACCTTAATACAAATTCTTCATATGACCTTTTCTCGAAATGATTTTCACGTAATCTTTAAGTACAAGCTAATAGGAACTATGATATTCACCAATTCAATAATATCTTAATAATCAGTTATGTTATATCATGAGCGTTTTGTGAAAGTGATTTCCGATTATTTTTCCATACTATCATATTACAGTTCTAATATTGTCAGTCAGTTACGAGGATGTATTGATATCTAGTTAGCCTAGACCAGTTCCCTGCATAAACAAAATATTGCGTTACCATAGCAACGAACAATAACTTATTAGAAGTGCCATTGTAAAGTCTGACGTCAAAAAAGTAAACCAGAGTCACGCAATAAATTAAAAGAAAAAATATGTCCTCCGAAATTGTAAAAATCGAAAAATTGGAGTATCGAGCCATCATCAGGTACCTGTATTTAAAAGGGTTAAGAGGTAAGCAGATTTACGAAGATATGCTTAATACTCTTGGTGATCAATGTCCTTCGTATGCGACCGTGAAATATTGGACTGCAAGCTTCAAAAGAGGTCAATTTTCCATTGAAGATGATGACCGATCGGGAAGGCCAGTTTCTGTGTCAGTCCTCGAAAATATCGATGCAGTTCATGACTTGATATTAACAGACCGTCGAATTGGGCTAAAACGGATATCTGAAGCACTGAATATTTCATACGAACGCGTTCATCATATAGTTCACGTCAATTTGGACATGAGAAAAATTGCTGCAAAATGGATCCCCAAATGTTTGAATGTTGACCAAAAGCATGCAAGGATAATAGCATCGCGTTCGATCTGTGCTCGATTTGAAAACGATGTAGACTTCTTAAACCAAATTGTTACTATGGATGAGACTTGGGTACATTTCTACGATCCAGAAACAAAGCAACAATCGATGGAATGGCGACACTCCGGTTCTCCAAGACCTAAGAAGTTTCGTGTCCAAAAATCTGCTGGAAAAGTTCTTGCTTCAGTTTTTTGGAATTGCCATGGAGTAATCATGTTTGATATTTTGGATAAGGGTAGAACAATAATTGAAGATTACTATTCGACATTATTGACCACTCTACGGAAAAAAATTAAAGAGAATAGACGCGGAAAGCTATCCAAAGTTGTTTTGTTTTTGCAGGACAACGCCCCTGCACACAAATCTCATGTTGCCATGCAAAAAATTCGTGATTTAGGGTTTGAATTACTAGAACACCCCCCTTATTCACCAGATTTTGCTCCTTCCAACTATCATCTCTTTCCTCCACTGAAAAAAAGTTTAAAAGGTCGTAAATTTTCTTCCAACGAGGAGATAATAAAAGCTGTGGAGGTCTGGTTTTCAGAGCAAGAAGAAACATTTTTTTTGAAAGGTCTAGAGACGTTGCAGGTTCGCTGTAATAAATGTATCCAATTAAGAGGAGAATATGTTGAGTAATAAAATATTTTGACATTGAAATTTTGTTTGGTTCTATAGTTGGCTAAGAATTTTTCAATATATCCTCGTATGTCAAATTTGAGTGCTTAATCCATCGATTTTGATGGTTTAGCGAAACGTGGAATCAAACCAGGATTAAAGTTCTAACTATGCACTGAACAACTCGATATACCAAGATTCACATAAAACTGCAGATTATCCCTGACTGAACAACTGGCCCTTAGTATTAGTACAATTCTTCTGGACTTCCATTGTCTAGAAACAAAGAAAATAAATTATTTGCATGTGTTTGAGTCACGACGTTTCAACATCTACTGTCGTTATTAAGTGTGTGAATGCGACAAGTTATCTCGGATACTTATTATATAGCATGCAACTAATGTACCTGCTATAAAGGTAATTATGATCTTCGAGGGGTCTCTCTCAGGCCATCAATGTTAATTAATGTGATACAACGACTTTTTTGGTGACTGTTACTATTGATGACCGATCTTGACAGGTCTTGACACAAAGTATTGATTGATATCTCAATCGATCTAGCTGAGTGATAAGTGGCTTACACACATTCCGAATCTCTATGCTCGGCTGACTGAGTACGTCATTATTCTGAATATTCTGACCAACGAAATGAATAACATCAAGAAAGATCTGCGACGGAATGGGTACTCCGACAAACATATAGCAGCGGTCCTTAACCGTAGAAGAGGCAACACCGATAAATCTATTGAACCAAACACTGCCTACCATATGTATTCCCTATGTTTATCGGATAAGATAAGGCGAATTGGATCGAGGTACAACATCCGAACATGCTTCAGATCAAGTAATACTATTCGTAGCCAACTAACAAAAACGAGACCACCCATCGAGAATAGTGACTCCAAAGACTGCATTTACCGTGTTCCGTGTGAATGTGGGATGAATTATGTTGGAGAAACCAAGAGGCCACTAAATGTGAGAATCGGTGAACACAAGAGAAATACTCAGCGAGGAGAAACAGCGAAGTCGGGAATAGCAAATCACATATGGACTAAGCAGCACACTATCGCATGGTCAGAAGCCGAAGTTATCCACAAGGAACAACATTGGTATAAGGCTGTGTCCTAATTGGACAACCATCGCACGAGTGGGCGTCCGGCGATGGTCGGTCGCATAGCGTCTTGATGGGGCGATCAAAATGGGTGTCCTGATTGCGAACGCCTATTCGTGCGAACAGACGTTGTCGGTTCAATCAGCACACCATCGCGCAACCACCTACGTGCATGGTTGTTTTTTCCCAATTCCGGTGTCCATGCTTAAATGGCTTCTAGAATTGAGGATGCAGCATTTTTGCTATGGAATGTGCATCTGTCGTAACTTCTTGCAGAACCTCCTCAGAATAAAAGGAAATATACCAATGAATTATATCCGAACTCGGAGAGTTTCACCATCTGTATCACGAGCTGCAAAAACAAGAGGAAATATTTAACCAGTACACCAGAATGTCAGCTTCAACATTCGGCTGCAAGGAAATTGAACATGAGTGGAGCTTCTCTGCCACACTGTCCCACACTTGATCAGTGATCACTCTATTTTTGTTGCTATCACTCCGTTTATCCCATAAAACTGAATTATTTCGCACTTCGTTAATTAACATTTCTTCAAAATCCATGCTTCCAAACGTCAGATAGCGCGATCAAAATCAAACAAGTTTGTTTTTGAGCGTTCAGGCGTTGCTATGTCGCCTTGACTGCACGAAGTGGGTACCTGATTAGGACACACCCTCTCTCAAGAATAGGTTTGTTCTTGCAGCAACAGAGCGATGTAAGCGACACGATTTCAAAACAAACCAATGCGAGCGTCCTCTTGCATCGCCCGAGCACATTCGAAGTTCAAACAGGACACCCTGCTTCATCATTAAGGTTTGAACTTTTTATCGTCCGAATCAGCGAACATCGCCGACGTCTGCTCGCGCGATGATTGACCAATTAGGACATAGCCTATGAGAAAGTTTATAGAGTCGGCTCATGTTCACAATAATGACGTGTTCAGGCAGCCGAACATAGATATTCGGAATGTGTGAAAGCCACTTATCACTCAGCTAGATCGACTGAGATTTCAATAAAAACTCTGTGTCAAGACCTGTCAAGATCGGTCATCAATAATAACACTCACCAAAAGAAGTCATTGTATCACATTAGTTAACATTGACGACCTGAGAGAGACCCCACGAAGATCCAAATTACCTTTATAGCAGGTACATTAGTTGCATGCTATACATGGTAATTCAAATTCGACCCCCACCTTTGGGATCTCCTAAACTACAGGAGATACGTCGAAGCTTAAATTGGGGCAAAGTTGCGTATTCTGGTGCTTAACAAAATACTGTTTTGAAACTTGGAAAATTCCTAGTATTTCCGGAAATATCGGGAAAAACTGAAAATCGGAATTTTCGTTTTTATTTTTTTCTAACGTTATTTGACAACATAGCTCAAAAGCAAAAGTACATTTTCATTGATACTTTTTTTCAGCTACACGTTTTCATGTTCAGATTTGCTATCCGACGTTTCGTCTTCTGGCATTCATCATCAACTTTTTTTTCTGTTGTGGGCGCCATATTGTTTTTTTATACAGAAAAATAGTGATTCTCATTCTGATTTCATTGATGTATAATTTGTTATGATTTGCACTTCTGAAACCACAGTTATTAAAAAAAAAACAACTTCATCTGAGTTGGTCATGACTCCATCGAAAATTTTTGTTTAATAAACACTAGTTGTCAGAACTCATTAAACATCATAAGTTTGCACAAATACTTCAGTCGAAATGTCCCCATTCTCAAATGAAGAAAAACGAGATATGTTGAAACTTTATTATAAATTTGATAGGAATTGTACGAAAACAACACAAAGGACCCCGCAACAAACCTTATGGAAAATGGCTCTCGGTGAAATTTGCTTAAACTTTGGGATATTGTAGATGTCAATGTCCTGATTAAATGTCTACATTGGCGCAAGTTCCAAAAATGGACAATTTTTGAGAGAAACAAGGTCAAAGGCCATCAAATTGACGTTTTCAGCTATCAGTGGTAGTTGCATATCGATTGTTCAAACTACTCGATATTCTCAAAACTCGACGAAAATTTGGACTAGGTAGGTTTCAGGGTCGCAGATAACAAATCTGGAATCAGAATTGGAAAATTCACGTCAAAGGTCTCAATATGGCCCACCAAAATTGACCCATTTTTCGATTTTCTCGAGACTCGATGAAAACTTGACCGAAGTGATTTTCAGGTTCGCTGATAATGTATCTTAGGTCATAATTGAAAAAATCACGGGGTTGAGGTCGGCTGTCTTCTTAAAACCTTCAAGAGAATGTTGATTTATCAGAAAAAAATCTAAAAATGGTCCTTTTATGGGGACCATATTGAGATCACTGATGTCGATTTTCAAAAGCTGTTTCAGATTCGTGTTCAGCGACCCTGAAAACTTTCCAGGTCAAGATTTCATGCAGTTTTGACGGACGGGTATATATTGGGCCCAATGAGATGAATTTTTTAATTCTGACCCCAGACAAAATATCTTGGGTCACGTGTAGCGTGGTGTATATTTTAGTAGGTGTTGATCACCTAGGTTACACTTGACATCAAATGAACTTTAAATATCCTGATAGAGATTTATTGGACGTTATGAACGACGTTAATTAAGAAATGAACCAAGAACTCGAAGTTGTGAAATAATACGAGGATATATTGAAAAAAAATGTTTCTTCTTGTTCTGAAAACCAAACCTCCACAGCTTTTATTACCTCCTCGTTGGAAGAAAATTTACGACCTTTTAAACTCTTTTTTCAGTTGAGGAAAGAGATTATAGTCGGACGGAGCCAAATCTGGTGAATAAGGGGGGTGTTCTAGTAATTCAAACCCTAAATCATGAATTTTTTGCATGGCAACGTGAGATTTGTGTGTAGGGGCGTTGTCCTGCAAAAACAAAACACCTTTGGATAGCTTTCCGCGTATTTTCTCTTTAATTTTTTTCCTTAGAGTGGTCAGTAATGTAGAATAGTAATCTCCAGTTATTGTTCTACCCTTATCCAAAAAATTAATCATGATTACTCCATGGCAATCCCAAAAAACTGAAGCAAGAACTATTCCAGCAGATTTTTGGACACGAAACTTCTTAGGTCTTGGAGAACCGGAGTGTCGCCATTCCATCGATTGTTGCTTTGTTTCTGGATCGTAGAAATGTACCCAAGTCTCATCCATAGTAACAATTCGGTTTAAGAAGTCTACATCGTTTTCAAATCGAGCACAGATCGAACGCGATGCTACTAGCCTTGCACGCTTTTGGTCAACATTCAAACATTTGGAGATCCATTTTGCAGCAATTTTTCTCATGTCCAAATTGACGTGAACTATATGATGAACGCGTTCGTATGAAATATTCAGTGCTTCAGATATCCGTTTTAGCCCAATTCGACGGTCTGTTGAAATCATGTTATTAACTACATCGATGTTTCGGGGACTGACACAGTAACTGGCCTTCCCGATTGGTCATCATCTTCAATGGAAAATTTACCTCTTTTGAAGCTTGCAGTCCAATTTTTCACGGTCGCATACGAAGGACATTGATCACCAAGGGTATTAAGCATATCTTCGTAAATCTGCTTACCTCTTAACCCTTTTAAATACAGGTACTTGATGATGGCTCGATACTCCAATTTTTCGATTTTCACATTTTCGGTGGACATTTTCGTTCTTTTAATTTATTGCGTAACTCTGGTTTACTTTTTTGACGTCAAACTTTACACTGACACTTCTAATGAGTTATTGTTCGTTGCTATAGTAACGCAATATTTTGTTTATGCAGGGAACTGGTCTAGGCTAACTAGATATTCATACATCCTCGTAATTTAATAATATAGCGTCAGTCGATTATCATAAAAGTGATTCATAAAATCTGTCTTTTCAAGAACCAGAAACAAGATTAGTTCAAATTAATGTCGATGGCTACACCAACTTTATTATTGATAGGGTTTTCGGGTGATAACCGACCCTGAATATCCCAGTGACAAGTTTTCATCAAATTCGAGAATTCCGAAAAAAAGGAATTTGAGGTCCATATTGGGACCACTGCCAGTTTCACCGAGAGCCATTTTCCATAAGGTTTGTTGCGGGGTCCTTTATTTTGAATTATATCCGGAAAGACAACAGCCGGATAGAACATTATTCGGAATTTTGGAGAAACACTTGGCTGAGTACTAATATAATCAATATTTCATTTTAAAATAATGCACTCCACCTTCCAACCCAATTTTTTTCGTATCGCCCTGTATGTGTGGCAATAAATTCTTAATGGTTAATGCTACATTGTTTCAATCACTATATCTGCCAGTCGGCGATGGTTCAAACCATGGCGACTGCAGAAATTTTTCTGATGACCCGTGAAACTGCTAGGAATCGCACGTAAAAAGGTAAGACCTCGTTAATCCTTGGCTCGCACAAGTTTCGATTTCTGAGGGCTGCCGTTCGTAAGGGGACGACAGCTGGTTAACGGAAAAAACAATGTTAACAATTTTGTATTACCGGTAACAACAGCAACAACAGACAATTTTTTTAACGTTAATAAGATTGCTGATATGTTGACAAAACCTCTTGGAAGAGATCAAGTTTATCATTTATCTTCGATTTTTTGTTGGAATCATCACTGAGGGAATCATCACTGTTTGAATATAGTTAACCTGATGTGTTGATATCATACTTTATAGTATAATTCATATATCAATTTGTTTTTCTATTGTAATGGTTGACGTTATAGTTGAAAAATAAACACATCGAATAAGTTACTTCAATTTGAAATTATTTTCAAGTTTTATTCGAGTTTTTTCTCAATATTTTGAAAATATAAAGTAGTTCCAAAACCCCATGCGTGGCATCACACATAGAAAGGTGCGTCTTCCATATCTCGCACAAGTTTCTCGAAGATTTCTGAGGGTTGCGAGTAGGGCTGCAACCGGCTGAGGGAAATAACAATGACAACAATAACAGTAGGAAGGCCTGTATTACCCTGCAGTTAGGCAAGACACATATTCACTGGTTCAGAGCTGGAGTAACGTTTATTTTCCTGAGAGCTGATGAGTTATCAAACGCCCCTACTTAGTCAAGAAATTCTTTGAGTGCAATCTCTTTATTCGAGAGAGATTTGTCCAAAGTCTTCAAAGATATGCCATAATTAGTCACTTTATCATAACAAAATTTTATCTGTGATGATGCATTACAGGTTTAAAAAAATAGATTCATTCATATTCTTAATTATTGCTTTAGGGGTGGGTGGTGGTTATTTTGTAGTCAAATCAATCAGGTTCCCTTCAAATCGTCAAATGGTTTGGAAAGTTATTGATATCTTGTTGCAGATCTATAAATTTCCAGCACCCACTTACGAACAGTACAAACTCCATAACTATCCATTCCATGGATCAGGAAACTGGCCCAGCACGTACAAGTAATCCCGCATGTGGAAACGGGCAAGTTGCTAAGAACAAACATCCGATTTACGTACAGCGTGAAGATAGAACGGTGACGTTCGTACTACGGCAATATAAACTGAAAATTCATTAGTGGATGTCATTCGGAAGCGTGTATCGGAACATTAGTGCGAATCGCTACGTGAACACGATTTACAAAGAAAACATTCAAAAATAGTAGCCTCCACACGCTGCTCGCAGCCTGCCAGTAACATCTAGTTGCAGTGGTGTCGACTTGAACTATTTTCGGCTACCTACAAAATCATAAGTAATTCAATCATTATCGGTTGTTTTCTTTGGATTGCGAGGCTGATCCAATAATTGATGTTCTTTTCCACAATTCCAACATCAAAGTACAGGAATTATGTCAAAAAAAAGTCGAAATATTTTTTTTTCTTTCCTCGGATGCTGGTCCTTTCACCAGCTACACCTCAGCCTCTTGGGCTTTTTGTGTTTTCCGTGTTGGGTTTACAGCACCCACTCCATAACTCTGGTCCCCTGTACCAGTCTGTACAGGTTCTTCACCGGTTGGCTGTTGTATTCTTCGGGAGTTAAATTGGGTTTCCCAAAAATTGCCTGTCTCTTGCGGTCTAATGCCTCGCATTCTGATAGTATATGTTTGGCTGTTTTTGTCCCTTTACCACATTGTCTGCAGGAAAGTTCTCCGTTGTACAGACCCATTTTGTGCAGGTGTTTTCTCATTGGACTGTGACCAGTGAGAAGACCCGTTATTGTTCTAACTTGATTCCTGCTCAGCTTGAGTAGTTCTTCAGTTTTGTGTTTTGACGGTTCTTTAATGTATGTTTTCCCGTGGTGCATGAGGGGGGCTTCGTGCCACCTTTCCTTTTGTTTTCGCTTGACTCAGTCCCGAATGCATCCTCGAATTTCGGATTTATTAATCCCGAGTGCGGGATCTGGGCCAATATATGGAGTTGATGAGCCCTTTCTAGCTAGCTCATCAGCTTTTTCATTGCCCTCGATACCGCAGTGTCCTGGAACCCACATCAAAGTTAATTTGTTGTGTTCTGTGAGAACACTGAGTTCTTCTCGGCATTCCCATACCAGTCTTGATGTCACTTTCGGGTTCATAAGAGCCTTCAGTGACGCTTGGCTATCGGTGCATATTTTGATCCGTGCATTGTGCATTTCCCTCATATTGATTTCTCTCGCGCATTGCAAGATGGCGTACATCTCTGCCTGGAATACATAGGTGTGTTCCTAGTGAGATGCTTATTTGGGAGTTCATCCCCTCACTGTATATTCCAGCACCAGTTCCTTCTCTGGTTTTGTCCGTGTACCAGATCCTCTCTCCAGGTTTGCTCCTGGTATTGTCGTCTGTCCATTCCCTTCGATCTTGCAAGATAGCCTCGAAGTTGATGTTGAAGAAGTATCTAGGAGTCATGTGGTCCGTTGGTTTCATTTCAAGAATGTTGCCTCCCACTATTTCTCTTATCTTGTTGTGATCCGATCTGATGATCGTATTTTGTTGCCTCAGGAGTCCCATTCTTGCCTCTCCCATGATTGCTATGTCAATCGGTGGGAGGTCCAACAGTACTTCCATGGCTAATGTTGGTGTTGTTTTCATAGCTCCCGTTATGCTGAGGCATGAAAGTCTTTGTACCTTGCTCAACTCAGCCGCGGCTATTTTTTGTGTTATCTTTGTGCACCATACCAAAGATGCATATGTAATCATGGGTTTCACCACAATGTTGTATATCCAGTACACCATTTTGGGATTTAGCCCCCATGTTTTTCCGTGTGCCCGCCTGACTAACATCAGTGTCATTTCGGCTTTCTTCTTAACTTTTGCCAGCTGTTTATTCCAGGTGAGTTTCGAGTCTAAAATCACCCCGAGATATTTAACTTCCCCTGACAGCTGTATTAGGGTACCTTGTAGGGTCAGAGGTCCTAAGCTCTCTAACTTCCTAAGTCTAAATATACTTCAACGTCAGAAGTTTTTCAACTTATGAAATAGAGTACCACCAGCACATGCGCTCCGGGGCGACTCAACAAAAAATGGTGGCGCATTTTTGCAGGAAAAACCCGGAAAACCCTACAGTGCCACCAGAGGAGTCACTGAGTCAACTTTAGCTCAAGCATTGTCATAAACATAACGGTAACATAAAAGGATTTCAGCATAAACTTAATATTTATGTATAAACGGTGCCATTTGATATAAGAGGTTCAACTTTCGATTTCAACATAATATGTAAGCACAATTTTGAAGTGATGTTGACTAAATCCACCCTAAGAAACCGGATAATGGACCTTTCCACGACATATGCGAGAACACTGTAATTAGAAAGTGTATACGCTAATATCACTCGGGAATTTTTATTTATGTTTTCTTACCGGTAGTTTCTCTATAATCAGAAGAAAAGTGGTTTCGTGACGTTACTGTTGGAGTTGGTAATGTAGAAATATTTCTACTGATTTTTTTCTAGTAGATTGAGTTATATAAAATGAGTTTTTATCTTTGCTTCTGGTTTTTTTATTCTTTTTGTTGATATTATAGACAATTGAATTCTCGTATCTAATAGGTACATTGAAATACATGAAATTGTCGTATAGTGCAGGAGAAAACATAGTTCAGGAACTGAAACTAAATTGAAACTTAACATAACTCCCCCCTTTGAAAAGGGTAACTTTTAAAAACTGCTATAAGCAATAAATAGTCCATTTTTAAATTCGGTCTTCTCCAGTTGGCAGGATGCATAGCTTGGATACTGGACGTTTGAGTTTCGAAGCAGCACATTGAATAGTGGCTACTCTGATGACACCATCTGCTCCAGGATGAACCTCCACAATGCGGCCTATCGTCCATTTCAGGGGCGGCAGATTATCATCCTTGACAACTACCATAACGCCTGGCTTCAGAATAATTGAAGAATTCTTCTTCCATTTTACCCTGGTTTGCAGTTCCGAAATATACTCTTTGTGCCACCTGGTCCACACATGTTGAGTTATTTTCTGCAGTCTTTGATAGAGGGAAAGTCTTGATTCTGGAATATCATGCACAGTAGGATAAGGAATCGAAGTCAACTTTCTTCCAATCAGGAAATGTACAGGTGTGAGAACTTCAAGATCGTTTGGATCAGAAGAGAGAGGAAATAATGGTCGGGAGTTCAGAACTGCTTCAATTTGTGAAAGAACAGTGCTGAATTCCTCATATGTAAGGAAAGTGTTACCAACTACCCGTTTCAAGTGATTCTTAACTGATTTTACCCCAGATTCCCAAAGTCCTCCGAAGTTGGGAGATTTTGGAGGAATGAATGACCAAAGAATACCTTCTTCGCTTAGAGACTCTTTCAGAGAATTTTGATTCGATTCAGAAGAGAGAAAAGTTTGAAGTTCTTTAAGCTCTGCTGCAGCCCCTACAAATGTGGCTCCATTATCAGAAAATATATGTTTTGGTTTACCTCTTCTACTAGAAAATCGACGCAAAGCTGATAGAAAATTTTCAGTGGTTAGATCAGTAACAAGTTAGAAAACAAATGAATAAAGCTATGTAAGCTTTGATGTGTTGGCATCCACGGCCTTTTTTATTTTTTATCATGATTGGTCCAGCAAAATCTATGCCGGTGTTTTCGAAAACGTAAGATTGCCCGAAACGGGATTTTGGTAAAGAACCCATCAAAGGTTGGATACTTTTTGGATTAACTCTGAAGCAAGTAACGCAGTCATGAATTATTTTTCTTGCAAGATTTCTTGCCAGTAGAGGCCAATATCTATCTCTCAAAGATGCAACTAGACATTGAACTCCACAGTGTAACAATCTAATATGTTCATGTTTGCCAATTAACTTTGTTAAATCATGATCAGGAGTTAACAAAATTGGGTATTTTTTATTGAAATTGTAATGAGAGTTCTGCAATCTACCACCAACTCGTAAGATTCCATTTCCGTCTATAAAAAGATTGAGTGATAATATATTGCTTATGGAGTCTAGAACCTTATTATCTTCGAGTTGGGTGATTTCTTTGTAGAAACTCTGTTTCTGAGAAAGCTGAGTAATGAGAGGGAATGTTCCAATTCAATTGTGGTGAGTGAACCAAATTCACGTTCATTTTTACTTACTCTAGAGTTATTTCTGAATCTAAAAATGTAGGCTACAACCCTTTGCAATTTCATCAAGCTAGAATATTTTTTAAATAAAATATCAACGTCAGTTACTACCAAAAAAGATATTGTAGTATCTCTGATTTTACGTAGTTTGTCAATATCAAGCTTGATCAGATTAATCGGCCACTCTGTATGTGGTTTTGTCACCCAAAATGGACCTTGCCACCATAGTGATGAGAGCTGTAATTGATTTGGATGTAAACCTCTCGATAAAATATCTGCAGGATTGCACGGAGTTCTGATATGATGCAATCTTCGATATTAGTTTGCTTTTGTATGTTAGCTACACGATTGGCCACAAAAATCTTCCAACGTTGTGGAGGAGATCGCAGCCAGCCTAAAGTAATTGTTGAGTCTGACCAGTAAAATTGTTTTTCAAAATGAAAGTTCAATGAGTTTCTTGCCTTTTGTGATAAATCGGCTAATAAATTAGCTGCACAAAGTTCCAGCTTAGGAAGAGTAATACTTTTCAAAGGTGCAATTCTTGTTTTAGCACAAAGAAGACTTATTGATATATCACCTTTTGAATCAATCGATCTCACGTATAAACATGAGCCATACGCTTTTTGGCTTGAATCACAGAAACCATGAAGCTCAGTATATACTGATTCATTAATAAATATGTGTCTATTGACTTGTATACGATTCAGTTCAGAAAACTGATTTATAAAACTCATCCATGTGGATTGAAGATCTGGAGGAATAGCTTCATCGCAAGAAAGTTTATGTAACCACAACTTCTGCAAAATGAGTTTAGGTATGATAGTGATAGGTGCTAAAAAACCTAAGGGGTCAAATATTTTTGCAGTGGATGATAAAATATTTCGTTTGGTTATTTGATTTGGTAGATTTTGAATGAGATCGTCAACAGAATATTTGAATTTATCTGCGAGTGCATCCCATAATATTCCAAGAGTTCTGGATTCAGTTGAATTATTTTTTATATGCAAAATGTTATCTGAGATATCAAAATTGCAGTTTTTCAAAATTGAAGATTCGTTTGATAACCATTTTCGAAATGGAAATCCAGCTGTTGAAAGAATTTTTGAAACATCTTGTTGTATCTGAACAAGTTCCTTCAATGTGTCACAACCTGTAAGAAGATCATCCACATAAAAATCTCTTTCTATTATGGAGGATGCTACAGGGATTGACACCTGTTTTCTATGGATAATTGTTTCAGACAGCGAACACTTAGAAATGCTGCTGAAGATGTACTGTATGTAACAGTTTGCAACTCGAAGCACTCTAGTTGATCTGTGGGATTTTCTCTCCAAAATATACGATGGAATTTTCGATCATCCACATCTAGTAGGACTTGACGGTACATTTTCGCCACGTCTGATGTTATAACAAATGTATGCTTGCGAAAACGTAGTAAAGTAGAAAACAGATCAGGTTGAATGACAGGTCCTACCCTTTGGACAGTATTTAGAGATTGCCCTGTATTTGTTTTCGCAGATCCATCGAACACTACCCGAATTTTAGTTGTGAGGCTACTGTTTTTGAAAACTGCATGGTGTGGTAAATAGAATGTTTTCGAAAAATCAATAGGAAAAGTTTCTTCAATTTTCAACATATGATTGAGATCTTGATATTCTCGCATGAATTGAATATATTCTGATATGATTTGTGGATTTTGATTGAGTTTTCTCTCAATACTGAAAAATCTACTCAATGCTGTTTGACGTGAATCTCCCAGGTTTAAATTTGACTTGAAAGGTACTTTTACAATGAATCTTCCTGTGGAGTTCCGTTTGAATGTTTGTTGGAAATGACTTTCAACCTCTTGCTCTTCCAAGGACAAACACCTCTCTGCTACTTCACAACTCTCAAGTTCCCAAAATTTCGAAACTTGCGATTCTAGAGAGTCTGTGATTTCGGTTGTTAGATAACTGTATGTTTTAATATCGGTATGATTATTGAACATTTCTCCTGCTACGATCCACCCAAATTTAGTATTCTGTAACGTGGGTTGATTTTTACCAAGTGAAATATTGCCTATACATATTATATTCCAGAACAAAGCTGAACCTATAAAAAGGTCTATTTTATTAACTTTATTGAAAAATGGGTCGGCAAGCCTTATGTTTCTAGGTAAGTTCAAGATTTTAGAATCAAATGAATGAATTGGAATACTTTCTGTTATTTTAGGCAAAACTAAACATGGAATGGTTTCACAGAAAGGTGAATGTTTTGAATAAACCACCACACGAGATCTATGCATTAAGGTGGATGAACAATGATTTATTCGTATCATGTTTTTTCTTGCATTTTTGGCACAAACTAGCCCTACATTGTTTGAAAGTATGATTCCTGCGTAAGCAATTGACACAGAGGCCACGTTTTTTTACTTCTGCCAGCCTTTCATTGATTGGAATTTTCAGAAGATCTTGACAATTATAAGTATTATGTGAGCCTGTACAAAAATTGCAAAATTGATTCACTTGGGTTTGACTTGTTACATAATGAGATAAATTAGGTGATTCTCTTTTGAATTTCATGTTGTACTTCATGTCTGGCTTAAGATCTGTGTGGAGTGATTCCAAAAGTTCACACCTATTTTTTAAGAATTTTTCTAAATCTTGAAAAGAAGGCAGTTCTTTTGAGACAAGACTTTGAGAAAAAGCTTCCCATTCGCGTTTGGTTATCTGATCAAGCTTTGATATGACAATGTGAAGGAGTAAAGTATCCCAATGTTGTACGGGTTGTCTCAGACATTTGAGAGTCCTAATATGCCTCAGAATATTATCTAAGAGTTGTCTAAGCGCAATATGAGACTCTTTTTGTATTGCAGGTAAATCGAAAATTGCTCTTACATGATTATGAACAATGATTTTTTTATTTTCAAATCTTTCCCGCAATAATAACCAAGCAGTATGGTAATTGGCGGAGGAAACCTCTATTGATTCGATAATATGAGCAGCTTCTTGCTTCAAAGATGATTTTAGGTAATAAAATTTCTGAATATCGTTCAAATTTGAGTTGTTATGAATCAATGCGTTGAAAGTATCATGATACTCCAGCCATTGATCATAAGAACCAGAAAATGTAGGTAAATTTATGATGGGTAACTTAATTTCTATACCTGGATTTGACACATTACTGCCAATATTACCAATAGTGGAGGTAATACCAGTGGAATTTCTAGGGGCAGCAGTCTTAGGAGTCGAATATTTGGAGAAAAATGTCTTGAAGGCAGCTTCTACATCGTAAAATGTCTCCTCGGAATTTTCTCGCTCTGTAACATTTGATTCATAAGTGTCATTGTTGACAGTTATCATTTCGATTTCTGACTGAACAGTTTTGAATTCAAACCAAATTGATTCAAGTTTAACTAGCCTTGCTTGAAATCCAGAAATCAGCTCGACAATGACTTCTGAATCTTTCAGCTTGTCAAAATGGTTTTTGATGCGGGTTACTTGCCCCTTGATAATACCCCTTTCATGAATTAAAGTTGATAACCTCTCCATACCTGAGAATTCACACAATTTCCCCACAAATAGAAGTATTCGATATAGTTAAGGATATAAATACAGACTTCAGAGTATTTAGGATTGTTCTGCTCGACTTGGTCTGCCTGTTGTGATTTTGAACTTTTCAGTTGCTTGAAACTTCCTGCCGATGGTTATATCCGCTGCAGAAGGACCATATGTTGGAGTTGGTAATGTAGAAATATTTCTACTGATTGTTTTCTAGTAGATTGATATAAAATGAGTTTTTATCTTTGCTTTTGGTTTTTTTATTCTTTTTGTTGATATTATTAACAATTGAATTCTCGTATCTAATAGGTATATTGAAATACATGAAATTGTCGTATAGTGCAGGAGAAAACATAGTTCAGGAACTGAAACTAAATTGAAACTTAACAGTCACGTTCATCAAAACTAGACTTGGCAACGTTGTAAAAGTTGTGCACCGTGAAATCTCAAATTCTCATTTGAATATAATGTGTCGTATGACAGTTGTCATTTGATACCAGATGGGTTCGTTCGTCTATTTCACGGAGCATCAATAAGAATCGTTTGTCTCTGATTAACTCGTTTGCCTACTTCAATATTTAATACAAGTAGAGCAGTTCCATCAAATATGTATGCTGCAAACAAACAGGCCCTACTTGATTTCTTTCATGATGTTAATGCGGTTTTCAAAGTTTTGAAATGTGTCTGTTGTTTGTGCTCTAAATGTTTTTCCTAATTCCTGTGACCATGTAACATGTCGAAAGGTGCTTCGTACCTGGTTGTCTGAACACCAGTGAATATTCTAATAAACAATTTTTTATGCTCCTAAATACCTATGAAGCGCATTGTAAGATGTGGTTCGAAGCAATGGATAAACCTTGTATAAAAAGCAGAAATATAATTATGTTATGTGAAGAACATTTCCAACTGAATATTACTGTATTTAAGCAGCGTTCAAGGAAAGATTTTAAATTTTAGTCATTGCAAAAAATTCATTCATATTTTTGCTTATTATAGAATAACACTTTGGCGATTCAAATGACTGTGATAGCTCAATTATTAAAAAATGTGGCTTGACTCATTGTTGCATAACACCATCCATTTAATAAACGAATAAATTCACACCAGATCGGTCATAATAACACCTCGCTACAGTATTAATGAATGTATCAGTTAAATGTCGAATGTAAAAAATAACAAACATTAACCTCAAATCTCGAGATCACTTTTGTTGCATGAGAACTGTCATAATGATTTGCAGTGTTGTCAATGTTCGTTCTTCATCGAAAGGATGGCCCGTTTAGGAAATTTTAAAGTTATAAATACAATAAAAAGTAGCTAATATGTGGATTTTTTTTCTATGAGTTGATCAAGTGGCGAAGTTTCAATTATTTCTCAATGGCTCATACCAAGCTAGAATCTATATTTTTCAGGAGAACAGTATTGAATGTTTCAGAACAAGGATTATGGTGGGAGTTGTTTCCGATGAACGTGACGTCAGCGGCACACTTTCAAATGAGATATTCTTTCAAAATGAAAAAAATATAGTGGAACTCTTTGTTAAATGGACGTTTCAGACTAGAATCTATCGATTTAAAAGAGTTTTGCAATTTATTTTTCATAAATTTAAAGGTCCATTTTACAAACTTGAAACTGTCAAATATACAGCACTGTCATTCATTAATCAAAACGATGCCGGTGAGTCGAAAAGTTTAGAGCCGCTGAAAATTATCAACACGTCTTCTTTTCGCATGTGAAAATCGTATATGTCTGTCTCATTTATCACTGGAATTTTATTTGAAAGGGTATGATTCAATACAGTGGAATAAGATAAAACTAAAAGTCCCACACCCGCATGTCAAGACCGAATTTGACTATATCTTGATTAACTTCAAATTCATATTTTTTTCTGATTTGCGTACCGAATGAAACATAGATATAAGCGAAACAGGCGCAACAGACTTCAACTTCCACTCATTGATCAATTGCCCAACTGGAGGGAGCTCTAAAAATAAAATATCTAGAAATAATCTACAAGTCCAAACTGACTGTAAATCAAATGGTTTGGGTCAGAAAACATAACATTTAAGTGTATCTTTTCGTTTATCTTATAGTGTGAACAAGTCTTACACATTTCCTTCATTTAAACGATTCAATCAGCGCAAAAAATCGCGACAAAAAATATTCGCAATGCAGAAATTCAGTGGGTTCAACTACTGTGACGTCTGGCAAACATTTTTATTTGTTTCGATCGATCATCTCCGAAAACAACAAGGTTTCGGGATGAAATTTGGCAATTACTGTATACAGGGATGAGTCAACGCGATATATTTAAGAAAAACCAACTAATGTAATGTCATTTTTTTTTCGAGTTCAGAGATGAGTAATTGTTCTTCTTTCAGTATATTTTCAGGAGTTGGGCTACACATGTATATGTAACCAGTATTCTAGACAGATCGTACGGGTGACTTGAAATAAATGAGGACTCAATAAAAATAAATTTTAAAAAAACGCGAAATGAAAAAACTCAATATAAATTAAATTATATTGTTCAAAACACTTGATGAACAAAAAAGTATAAAGTAATTTTCAAAAACTAACTTTATTGTTAGAAAAGCGACAACGAAAGATCTTATTCTCTCCAATATATTAGTAGTAGTTAGGCAAATTTATATCGATGTTGGATTCCCAATTTGTAACTAGATTTTCAGATCCCAGTTTCAGTTTTTGATGAAATTTTGATACAAATAAACTCGTTAACGTACCGAAATATTTCAGAGATTCTCATATTGCCGACAGAAAAAGTTCTGGGACTGTGGTGGGATGGAAATAGTGATAATTTCATATTCGAATGTTAGAAGACTTCTCCAAGATATTTAGAAAAAAGTATACCAAAAAATACACCATGGGATCAAAAACTAATTGATTCAAATGGTTGGGAGCACACAAAACTCTGATAGAACTGAAAGTTCCAAATTAGTAGGTATTTTTTAGCGCGTGCGTGCGTAATATTAAACTATTACGCGGGAGGCGAGAGGGGTTTTCCATGTATCATAGGCCCCACGCTGAGACTATGGGGGCTGATAGACAACGTTTTTCCCCAAAGTGAAATCCCGGTGTGGCACCTCTGAAGTGTAGCTATTAGAGGGGGTGAATTTTCAAACGTGTAGGCCCACCATACTTACCGAAACGTGTAATTTTTTCACTGTGGACATGGATCATGGGCCCCACGCCGTTGTTTCGTGATCCTTGTTAACAATGAACTGTAGAACAAAGATTTCGAAGCGCCATACCGCTGGGGCGCCGCCAAGTGGCCGCCATACTGGACCAAATATGTCATTTTTAGCTATTAACATGTCTAATAGGCCCCACCATGGAAATGTGTTTTCTTTGTTCATTTTGATGTTCTGAACAAAGTTCTAAAAGCGCCATACCGATGTGATGTTGCTAACGTCAGATATTGGCTTCCAAAGTTGTCACATTTTTATAGGTTAAGTGTATGAAAGGCCCCACTGCCATACTGGTATTTTTATATGTATTTTGAAGTATACAGTACGAATATATCACTGCCATACCGATGCGATGTCGCTAACGTCAGATAGTGGCTTCCAAAGTTGTCACATTTTTATAGGATACGTGTATTAAAGGCCCCACTGCCATACCGGCATTTGTATGTGTATTTTGAAGTATAAGGCACGAATATATCACTGCAATAGCCATGGCATGTCGGTAACGTGCACAATCAATCGTATATACAGGGTCCTGCAACTGCGCTCCGGTGGTACATAGCTTCTAAACGGCGCAACTTAAGAATTTCTTTCGAATGCAAGCATGTTTCCTTCGTGAGAGAGTATCTTTGGAAAATATTTCGAAGTATACAAGGTGATCCAGAAAAGTGCACCAAACCAAACTTATGTTTTTTGTATTGGAACACCCTGTATTTCATTACATGGTTGAATAAAGATTACTTTGACCATTCAAAAAATATAGGGTCTTGTATATCCATCAACGTTATTTTCGGAGACATATCGATATTACTTCAAAAAACAACGTATTCAACACTCTGTAACTATTCGTGGAAAAATAATTCTAAAACTTTATTGGAGGCGAAATGACTCCAATATGGTCTAGGTTCTGTAAAATGACACACAGTTGAAATTTCATTAATTTTTGTGTACCAGATAGATAGAAACGCAAATTGAAAGATATCTTGTTTTTTTCAAATGGAAAACCATACATTCAATTTCAGTTTTGGAAAGACCATAAAATTTCCTTTCGAATGATATATCACACTTGGTATTTACTTCACCTTGTAAATAACGTAAATTTCCAATTGAAAAAAACCAAGATATCTTTCAATTTGCGTTTCGATCTATCCGGTACATAAAAAGTAATGAAATTTCAACTTTGTGTCATGTTAAAGAAACAAGACCATATTGGAGTCATTTCGCCTCCCATAAAGTATTAGAAATATTTTTCCACGAAGAGTTACAGAGTGTTGAATACGTTATGTTTTTTGAAGTAATATCGATATATCTCCGGAAATAACGTTGATGGACACACATGATCCTATATTTTTTGAATGGTCAAAGTAATCTCTATTCAACCATGTGATGAAATACAGGGTGTTCCATTACAAAAAATATATGATTGGCAATTCTGCCAGGCCATTCCGGAGCGTCGGTAAAAAAAAATGTTTTTTTTCGGTATGGCACCCCTTTAGCGACACGCTATCGGTGTGGCAGTGTAATCCCCGCTAAAGTGATCCAACAGAGCATCTTACAACCAAAACACCATACCGGTACCTATTAGACATGTTCATTGCTAAAAATGACATATTTGGTCCAGTATGGCGGCCACTTGGCGACGCCCCAGCGGTATGGCGTTTCGAAATCTTTGTTCTACAGTTCATTGTTAACGAGGATCACGAAACAACTGCGTGGGGCCCATGATCCATGTCCACAGTGAAAAATTTACACGTTTCGGGAAGTATGGTGAGCCTTAAGTGACGCCATATTAGTATGGCATATTGAGTTCGCGGACTTTGGCGACCTCCTTGACGACATAAAACAAGAATCAAAGTGGGGCCTATGATCCATGGGCATGGATATTAATTACACGTTTGAAAATCCACCCCCCCCCCTAAAAGCTACACTTCAGAGGTGCCATACCGAGATTTCACATTGGGGAAAAACGTTGTCTATCAGCCCCCAGAGTCTCAGCGTGGGGCCTATGATACATGCAAAACCTCTCTCGCCTCCCTATTACTATTATATCGAAAAATCAAGAAAATTACTGCCCTAATGAAAAATATCGCACAGATTGAAAGAAGTTTGGAATTCATGAAACTGCACAATGTCTATTTCGAATTTACAAGAAGATAAGTCCCTCATAGAACTGTTTTCAGAAAAGTTACTGATAGCAGAACAACTCTAGGAGTTGAAACTTAAGAAATTTGACTTATTCATAGTAATTTTCTTCAATTTTCCGCCATTCCAGTGGTCACGTGACATGTCACAATGCACATGCACAATCGATCACCAAAAAGTTTTTTTCCAATACTCTAATAATAAACTTTTTCCCATGTGTTGTGGCGGGCATAGACTCCGGTTTGACCGGAAGCGCATCCAATTTTTATATTTCAAACGGGAAGTATATATTTTTTTTGAAAATTACAATTCGGTATAGAATTACCTTTACAATGATATATCACAATCATACTTTCAATTCACAATCTGCTGATATAAGTGACATTTTATGAAAAAAAATTACTTTTTGTGTTCCCCTCGTAACGGAACATTTTCATGAAAGTATGCTGTGGAAGATTGAACAATATCATATAAGTAACAATTATTCATGGCCAAACTTTTTACACAATAAGTTTTATGCAGACTAATTGGTACTCATGGCCCAGTTCGTTGGCCACCAAGGTCACCAGACCTCACGCCAATGGATTGAAAGTATGATTGTGATATATCATTGTAAAGGTAATTCTATACCGAATTGTATTTTTCAAAAAAAATATATACCTCCCATTTGAAATATAAAAATTGGATGCGCTTCCGGTCAAACCGGAAGTGTCATATTTGGATTGATACTTGCTAAATTGTACATTCATAACATCAAATCGAAGTAACGAATGTGAAACATCCATATAAAATAATAACGAAGATACAGGGGGGTAAATTGGTTCCGGGTCACCCGGTATAGGGTGTAGCATTAAAAAAAAAAAAGAAACTTATGTCAATAATATTGGCATTTGACAGTATATAAAATGTTTGGCACAACAGCACAATACTTATCAAAAACAACTACAATTTTAGTTTTTTATTCGGCCTTTTAGCTCAAAGAATTTATATTTTACATCCCTTTAAGAGTGGGACAAACTACTAATATGAGAGCACTGTAGCTTCGTCGAGGATTTAAAAATGAACTACGAGGATATATTGAAAAATTATAAGCCTACTATAGAACCAAACAAAATTTCAATGTCAGAAAATTTTATTACTCAACATAGTCTTCTCTTAATTGGATACATTTATTACAGCGAACCTGCAACGTCTCTAGACCTTTCAAAAAAAATGTTTCTCCTTGCTCTGCAAACCAGACCTCCACAGCTTTTATTACCTCCTCGTTGGAAGAAAATTTACGACCTTGTAAACTTTTTTTCAGTTGAGGAAAGAGATGATAGTCGGACGGAGCCAAATCTGGTGAATAAGGGGGGTGTTCTAGTAATGCAAACCCTAAATCACGAATTTTTTGCATGGCAACATGAAATTTGTGTGCAGGGGCGTTGTCCTGCAAAAACAAAACATCTTTGGATAGCTTTCCGCGTCTATTCTCTTTAATTTTTTCCCGTAGCGTGGTCAGTAATGTCGAATAGTATTCTCCAGTTATTGTTCTACCCTTATCCAACTGAAGCAAGAACTTTTCCAGCAGATTTTTGGACACGAAACTTCTTAGGCCTTGGAGAACCGGAGTTCGCATCAATTGTTACTTTGTTTCTGGATCGTAGAAATGTACCCAAGTCTTATCCATAGTAACAATTCGGTTTAAGAAGTCTACATCGTTTTCAAATCGAGTACAGATCGATCGCGATGCTACTACCCTTGCACGCTTTTGGTCAACATTCAAACATTTGGGGATCCATTTTGCAGCAATTTTTCTCATGTCCAAATTGACGTGAACTAAATGATGAACGCGTTCGTATGAAATATTCAGTGCTTCAGATATCCGTTTTTGCCCAATTCGACGGTATGTTAAAATCATGTCATGAACTGCATCGATATTTTCGGGGACTGACACAGAAACTGGCCTCCCCGATCGGTCATCACCTTCAATGGAAAATTTACCTCTTTTGAAGCTTGCAGTCCAATTTTTCACGGTCGCATACGAAGGGCATTGATCACCAAGGGTATTAAGCATATCTTCGTAAATCTGCTTACGTCTTAATCCTTTTAAATACAGGTACTTGATGATGGCTCGATACTCCAATTTTTCGATTTTCACAATTTTGGTGGACATATTAGGTAAGGACACCAATGCTTGACAAGTACCCAATGGTTGACACTACATCCGAAAACATATGTAAATAAGTTCTTCAGTGAATTTATCAACCTTTTGTTGGTACCAATTTGATCTTCGGACTATATGGATTCGATGGACATCTAATTGGCACCACTGGAAAAAGCTCAGTTGGTATCCATGAATTTTCAACTCGAACTATTCCCAACCGCCCGTTAGACCGAAGAAATGTTAACTATTTTGTTAAGGAAGTGTTAGGAAACGAAAAAATCCACAGTTTTATTCCATCATAAGGTAAGAAGTTTTTTGGTCAAATTTACTATTAGATATGTTGGAGAACATTGTTATAATATGAAAAAACACATATTAGTATTTTGAGATTAGGTTAAGAGGGATGTCAACTATAGGAGCTTTGTTCAAATGATTGATCCAGAAGTTGACACACGCCTGTCAACTTTTGGTGACGTGATATCATTAAATGTTAAGACATTTACCATCAGTTTCGTTCGCATTCAAGGTATTCAGCTGTATGTAAATATTTGAAAGCGCTATGTTATCATACACCAAAAGTTGACAGGGTCTGTCAACTAAAGGAGAGGTACATGTCAAATATTGGAAACTTCTTGAATTTCAGAATGCCTCTACCTAAAAAAATGAAGAAATACTCCGCAAAGACTATGCAACGTGCTGTCGAGGCAGTGCATAGAGGAATATCAGTTGCAGCAGCTAGCAGAGAATATCAGGTACCACGTATAACTTTATTGTACAAGGCTAAAGGAAGGTATCCAGTAGATTGTCGCATGGGCTCAGAAACCATCCTCACTGCGGATGAAGAGGATCTTCTCGTTAGGTGGCTGTTGTCTTTGGCAGATGCAGGGTTTCCAGCAACGAGACTTCAATTGTTGGATTCTGTACAAATACAAATCTTGGTTACGAAGCTCAACAGACCAAATCGTTTAAAAATAATCGGCCTGGCAAAAAATGGTTCCGTTGTTTTTTGAATCGCCATCCGCAGTTAAGTGAAAGGTTCACTCAGAATCTCACAAAAAGTCGGTCTGAAGTATCCGAAGAAAAGATCAGAAAATGGTTTGGCGAGATTCAAGAATATGTTAAAACCAAAAACTTAACAAATGTATTCAACGACTCAAAAAGGGCATTTAAAACAGATGAGACCGCATTTTTCCTATGCCCCAAAGGAATCAAAGCTTTAATCCGAAAGGGAGATAAAACAGCGTATAATTTCATCAACAATGATGAAAAGGAATGTTTGACCACCCTGATTACAGCAAATGCAGCTGGAATGTTGGTGCCTCCGATGATTATGTTCAACTATGAACGTATTCCATCTTATATATCAAATCTCATGCCGCATGGATGGGGCATCGGAAAATCGGAGTCAGGATGGATGACGGGGCAGAGCTTCTATGAGTTTGTTGCTAATATTTTCCATCCCTGGATCAGTACAAACAATATAGAATTGCCTGTGGTATTATTCGTTGATGGCCATTCTTCACATCTAACCATGGAACTCAGTAACTTCTGTATTGCAAATCAAATTGAACTAATCGCTCTCTTCCCAAATGCCACGCATATACTACAACCAATGGTTGTAGCCATATTCCACCCACTTAAAAATGCATGGAAGAAAGGAATACACAGATTCAAAGTTACTCATGAGGGAATGAAATTGAAACGTGAGAACTTTGGACCTTTGCTCAAAGAAGTAATTGAATAGAACTTAACTCCTGAAATGTTCAAAAATGGATTTAGAACATGTGGATTATTTCCTCTGGATGCCAATGCAGTACCTTACCACAAATATAATAAGAATGCGTCGGCCACAAAGACACCAAACAATAGTGAAAACAGGACACAGTATGAATACCAGAGGATTAAGCAAACTTTGGAGGTTCTAGAGTTCAGGATTGGTCAGGAAAAAATTGATCATTTCAAAAGATCCAATGAATTATGGGAGGGAGATATCGAGGACACGTCTCTGTTCTTACTATGGCGAGCAATTTCTTTGGAAAACGAAGCTAATCAGAATATAACTGATGAAGTTTTGATCCCTGAAGTTGATAATGATAAAACTGACGAAATTAGGCTAGCTAATAACACGACACCTGTGAAAGAAGACAACAAAAAAATTAGAATTTTTGAAAACATATTGATACACCCTGCCACAACTTCCGTGAATTCTGATCATAATAAACCGTCCACCTCAGCGTTTATCCCTGATAATATGTCGATGTTCCGACGCCTTTCAAAACATCTCTATTTTGGCCAAAGCCAGCCACAAATAAAAAACCTAAACGAGCTAAAGATAAAATTTCATCAGTAGCTACCTCTGACCAGTGGAGATCTTACCATCAGAAGAAACAAGAAAACAAATAAACTAAAGAGAGAAAAAAAGAAGAGCGCAAAAGAACGAGAGAAGAAGCAAAAATCAACAAGGAGGCTGAGCAAAGGAAAAAACTGTCCAATAAAAGATTGAAAGGAAAGTATCTGAAAAAATTAGAAGATGAAACATCTTCTGAATCAAGCTTCGAAGTTTGTGTCAAATCTGAGGGAAAAGGTGATAATTGAGCGGATAGTCCTGATTCAGATGAGCTTGATGAACGTAAGAGAAGAAGTAAAGAAACCACTGGAAGAAATATCAGTGCAAACAAAACCTGAACGAGAAAAAGGGAAACACATACCCGGAAGAAGTGAGAAAGAAAAAAATAGTGTCAATTTGATGAAAACTGAAAGCATTTTGAGGGATGAAGAAACGGTCATAGATGAGATGAATAATAATAGCAAGGTGCAAAACGCTGATTGCGCCCTGGAAATGACCGCGATTATGATTTCCAGTGCAATGACTATGTAATCATCAAATATAATGACTCATATTACCCAGGTAGTATTTTGAATTCAATTGTTTAGGTGATATTAATTAAATATGATTTCTTTCTGATGCAGGTAAAATTGAAGAAGTAAAACACGATTAATACAATATTTCAAGTATGGTTAAGAGTGGAATCCTCGATTGGAAGTGGCCAGACCATGAAGATAGCATGTGGTACGACAAGGATGATATAATGAGGAAGATAAACCCACCAGCTCAGGAAAATCACCGGGGGATCTTTACAATTCCGGAAATGAGCGGTTATTCCTCAATTTTTTACAAATTGTGATCTGCAAAATCAATAAATAACAATAAAAAAACCAAAACATCCAACCTATTTGAATCAATTGTTTGATATCGCCATTACAATGAATTTTTATGACAGTCAACTATTGGTGCAACTATATGTCAACTATTGGGAACTTGGAATTTTTAAGATGTCAACTATTGGTAAAATTTCCATATTTTAAAAAAAAATATTTTCTATGTTAAATTTTCGACTCAATGAACCATTTTGTTTACAACAAAGTAAACCTAACTTGGACCTAGTCTTTGAGCCTCAGAGGTTCAGATTTTTTGTAACCTTTCCATTTTTAAGAATTACTTTGTACAAAGTTTGTCTAGGAGTGTCAAGCATTGGTGCCCTTACCTTTGTTACTTTTAATTTATTGCGTAACTCTGGTTTACTTTTTTGACGTCAAACTTTACACTGACACTTCTAATAAGTTATTGTTCGTTGCTATGGTAACGCAATATTTTGTTCATGCAGGGAACTGGTCTAGGCTAACTAGATATCAATACACCCTCGTATAATTGGCTAAATTTCTCTGGAGCAATAGAAAATTACTCTGAGCTAGTTGCCCTCTCTCTCTTTCACTCTCTCAGGATACCGCTGGACGCGATTTGCGCATTTGGATGCGAGGCATAACAAATCTGAAGCACATATCACACTTTTTTTCACTTAAAAACGGCGTTCTTGTAGATAAACTTAGAATAATTCAAGAGTTGTGCTCGCTTATCTAACTGAACTGGAAAAATTTAGTTTGTTAAACAAATTTGTTGGAGTTCTATTCAAAGCACTCTTCGCAAAATCAATTTTGATCAGCAAGTAAGATTCGATCATATCGTGTAATACATCGTTGTGATCCGAAAAAAAAAGATTTTTCAAAAATTCAGAAATCCAATCAGGCGCAGGCGGTCTCGATTAAAGCCAAAACTGAGAGTTATAACTCTGGAATCAAGACCGCCTTGGAAAATACAAAGTGCCAAGCAATAAATCAAACTCAGCTTCCAACTAATCTATTGGAAAAAGTCAGTATCGAAGCATTCGTGAATGTATCAACCTAAAATTAAATGATACGAAAATAACCGGCTAAATTTAGACGTTTTTCATATTTTCTAATTATCTAGACACCATTTGTATGAACTTCCTGTTATTTCAAGCACGATTTTTTTACTGCTCAATAAAAATATTTGTGAATTTGAAAGGCTAATGCTACGACGATATGTTGAACAAAATTCTCAGAATCTACTGAAGGTGAAATAAAATATGACAATATTGATAGAGAGGGAAATTTCGCTGTGAACCCTGCCATATACAATAACACAAAGATGTGACAAAGGATCTTTCAAAAAGCAGCATTCAAAGCCAGTTTTGATTATTTTTTCAACCATTTCATAGTATGTTGAATAGTTCTCAGGAACCGGTAAACAATATGTTGATTTTTAGTAACAGGAGTGAATTTAAAAAAAAGCATTTCCTTGTCTAAATGATAAAATGAGCATTGTTGGATCCTTTGCTACTTATTTCTCAAGTTTTGATAATTTTGATCGTATATCGTCAAAAAATCTGATAATCAATTCAATAGCTAGTGATTTTCAATGATGACAATATTTTTCTATATAAACATAATTTTCAGCTTCAACCGTTCGTACAAGCACTGAATTGGATATTTTTTAATACAAAAATGGTACGCCAATTGTTTTTTTTTTTTTTAAATTGTTTGAATTTAATTTTCAATTTTAAAAATAACTGCTCTTTTGAGTTTTTTCCCGCAATGCGCAGTTTTTTAAAAGAAAAATATTTTTATTGTCTCCTTTAGAGGAACTGTTGAAAATGGCCCCCTACACTCAATATGCATGCTTCCGCCCTCCTCATGGAATTTCGCACTCGTTCAAATATTACCGGAGTATTTTGTATTCTATCACATGCTGAAACTATTTTTTCTTTCAATTCATCAACAGTGTTAAAGGGACCTGTGTACACTAGCGTCTTAAGATGGCCCCACAAAAGAAAATCTAAACTAGTAACGAACAGTTGTTACCGACCGATGATGAACCCTTTACTCCCAAATACACCTACTACCATTGTCTAAACGCAATGCTACTACGTAGGCTTATTATGGCAAGTACCTGTCAGAAAACAACTACTCCCCTGGCTAAGACCACGACGGGTATTGAATTAAATCCAATAGATACTTGTGCAACGTTCCTCAAAGCTTCAGAGGACGCAGTTGCAAGTGCCCTCTATGACTAACTAGCAGATTTATGTTTTGATTTGGACAGGGTGACCACCTGCAGACTAGTTTCGAGGTTGTTGCCTCTCATCAGTGCAAGGGTAGGTCAACACAGACAGCACTGAAGCCATCTGTTCCCCGTCCAAATCATTACACACTCCGCTGGTTTGGTCAACTCTGGTTCACGCGGTGAAGCGGAAAATCTAAACTATTGAGGTCGGGAGACCTTGGTGGCCATTCCAACTTTTTTTGTTGTTAAAAAAAAATTGTTAAAAAAGTGGGATAAACATATCACTACACTGATACAAAAAGTAAGAAGGCCTCTCTAAATTCAAGTACTGTAGGCAGATAATGAGTACCAAACAGCTTCAGATAATGTACTACTCCTTAGAAATGGCTATTAAACAATAACAGGATTTATACTCACTAAATGATTGACCTGAAAATTATATACAGTGTGTCCCACTTTGAGCAGCCACACCCTCATATTTCGTTGAGCATGAAATAATTCGAAATTTTCTTTGACCCAAGTTGTAGTACTCGGAAATACCTACCTTTATGTTTACATAACCTTTGTATATCCATTTTCCACGGCTAACTACGACCAAATGAAAAGTGAAAAATTGGGAAAAACATATTAGGCATTTTTTTATCGCAAAAATAACACCAGATTCTGTTTCAGAACACCTTAAAACCCCCAAATCTCAATGCTTGAATCATTTGAATATACAGGGTATCATTCATTCTGATCAGAGTTAGCCTTGGAAAAGTGATATTTGGCTATTTTTCAAAGTATTAATTGAATATTTTTGGGAATTCTGTGACAAGAGAAGACATTTTGAAAATTTTCCAAGCATTATTTATGGATTAGAGTTGATAATGCTACCAGCTACAGATGATACCCTGTATATTCAAATGATTCAAGCATTGAGATTTGGGGGTTTTAAGGTGTTCTGAAACAGAATCTGCTGTTATTTTTGCGATAAAAAAATGCCTAGTATGTTTTTCCCAATTTTTCACTTTTCAGTTGGTCGTAGTTAACCGTGGAAAATGGATATACAAAGGTTCCGTAAACATAAAGGTAGGTATTTCCGAGTACTACAACTTGAGTCAAAGAAAATTTCGAATTATTTCATGCTCAACGAAATATAAGGGTGTGGCTGCTCAAAGTGGGACACACGACACACTGTATTATATCTGAAAATCCTATCATTTGAAATTATAAAATTTCATCTTCACCAAATTTTTATGTATAGATACAAATTCATCTTCACCAAATTTTTATGTATAGATACAAATACTTTTTTCATATAGAGCAAGGGTAGTCGTTGCTGACTAGTTAGGTATGGAACTTGTAAATAGTGGGGCCTTGCAGCAAATCAAAGAGTACTCTTTAAAGTTTGTCCAAGCTTTCGGAAATTTAATAAATCATATCCATCATCAGGGATAATCTTTGTTGAGAATGTTAGACGCGATGTTATTCAACAATTAGTGACACATTGTGCAAGATGAACATTGATATAAAACAAATAAAATTGGAAAGATGTCATAAAATTTTTGCTAACATACGTTAAGTTTAAAATTGTTAAAATAACTTTTTTCAAAAATATTAATTTTCTCTTGGACATCGGACATCGGTTTTTTCTCCAAAACGGCACATCGCAAGTGAAAAACTCAAGAGAACACTTAGGTATATTTCAAATTGAAAACGGGAAATCCAAAACTAATTGTTATTTGGAGAAAAACAATTGGCGTAGGTACTATTTTTATCTCCAAAAATATTTGAGTCAGTGCTCTTAATTATGTTAATACTGAAAAACATACAGTTATATTAAATGTCACTATCTACTGAATATCACTTGAATATATCTCATGCGGTTTAGGAAATATTAAATAATTTCTCTATTTTTAGCCCCTTATTTTCGTAAGGTGACATTTTTTGACCATAGTTTATATAGAAAACTATCATTAATTTTCCATGTAGAATCGCACCCTTAAATATTCGCATACCATTGAGGAACACTCCGTATATTTTTTTTCTTAGTGTTTTACATTAATGTAATTTTTTTTGTTGTTTCAGTCAACCGATTGCACCCCTACGCGCAACCCTCAGAAGTCTTCGAGAGACTTGTGTGAGTTAGGGAAGACGCAGCCCTTACCTTTTAACGTGTGATGCCATGCACGAGACCGGTGAATCGGTGGATCGAACCCACGACCCCACGCATGCGAGGCGAACGCACTACCAGCCGACCACCACGGCCCATGGGTACCTTCTTCCCGTGTAATAAATAAATGAATATAAAATAGTATATTCTTCGAGTGTATAATGATAGCTATTATTCTTGAGGATGAAAATTCTATTATCTGAGATAATAATAGCTATTATACGCGAGTAGAAGAATATACTTTCTCTACGACTGTACGATAGATAATATACAGGGTGATTCAAAAGTACTTTGACAAACTTCAGGAGGTGATTCCTCACAATATTCTAATATGAATTGCCCAAATAAATATATGTCCGGAAACGCTTCGTTCCCAAGATACAGGGTGTTGAAGTTTTATTTTAATTTTGGTTTTTTTCAAATAACTCTTGAAATACTGAACTCAATTAAACGAAACTTGGTAATAAGAGGTTTTTGAGGTGTCGAATTCGAACCTGATGTTATTATTGCTCGTACTCGTAGGGGGCGCCACCAACACGTCTTTTTCTTTTTTGAAGATTCATAACTTTTTTGAGTGTTCTTCTAGCACATTTTTCAGTAAAAAAATCGATTCCTCTATCATATCTACGTAAAAAAACTACCCTTGTTACAAGTCGCTGTAAGCAACCGTTTTCTAAATATTTGGACTTGAAAATTTCAAGTCAATTATTTGATAATCGATGCATGTTGAAGTTATTACCAATATTTTGCACTTTTCACAAGAATGCTTTGGAAAAGAATTTGACGTTTAAGTAAGTAGTTTTGGTAATTACATATTTTGTGACAGTTAAACGTTTTGTTGAAGTTTCCGTAAGTAGAAGTAGAAAACACTAATTTTGAAAAAATGGATTATTTGAACAATAATGCTCATTTAGCCGATATGCATTTCGTTTATGGCCTTGCGGATGGCAATGCGCGCGAAGCAAGACGTATTTAGCAGGAGCGATTTCCTAATCGAGTACTGCCTTCAGCTCCAACATTTGCTAGTCTCCACCGTCGTTTGGCAGAAACAGGTAGCTTTAAGAGGGCAGCTGATATTATTGGAAGACCACGACCAGTCCGAACCCCAGAATTGGAAGAAGCTGTTTGAACGCTCTCGAGGAGAATCCAGAAACAAGTACAAGAATAATTGCTGAAGCTGTCAATTCTACTCAGTCCACAGTTTGGAGGATTATCCACGATCAACAGTTTTATCCATACCATATTCAAAGGGTACAAGCTCTTTTGCCACGAGACTTTTCCCAACGCATTACTATGTGTCAGTGGTTTTTGAGAAAATTGGCTGGAAATCCTCAATTTTTAAGATATGTACTCTTCACGGACGAGTCAAACTTCTCCCGAAATGCTATCACAAACTTTCATAACAACCATGTTTGTGCTCTCTAAAATCCGCATGCAGTTAGTGAAAGGCATTATCAGTATCAATTTTCTGTAAATGTATGGGCGGCAATAATTGATAATTACTTGATAGGTCCTTTCTTTCTTCCGCTCCGACTGAATTGCGCAACTTACAGACACTTTTTAGAAAATGAATTGCCGGGACTACTTCAGAATGTACCATTAGAAATTCGTATCCGCATGTGGTTTATGCATGATGGGGCTCCGGCCCATTTTAGCGTTGTAACCAGGAAATTCCTTAACACAGTCTATCCAAATCGATGGATCGGTAGGGGTGTAGAAGAACCTAACCAGCCGTGGGCACCAAGGTCCCCAGATCTAAACCCGATGAATTTTTATTTTTGGGGACATTTGAAGTCACTTGTTTATAAAACTCCAGTAGCGAACGAGGAAGATCTTAGAAACCGAATAGTAGACGCATGTGAAACAATAAGGAACACACCAATAATTTTTGAGCGGGTACGAGATTCAATGACTGGACGACTGACTGCCTGTATCTTCGCTGAAGGCGGACACTTTCAACAATTTATTTGAATACAATTTAGTTTCGTTTATTTTAGTTTATTCTACATATTGAAAATTTCCTGAAATAAAATGTTGACATTTCTTGCAAATTTTATTACTATTAATTATTACTATTGAATCATTATTATTAAATTACTATTTCGCTTAAGGATGTCATAAAGGAACGTACCCAACAGTAATGACCTCTTCAAGCGAGTAAAAAGTAATAGAATAGGTGGCGCCCCCTACAAAAAACCATAACTGCTAACTTAAACGTCAAATTAACGCAAATGCAAATGCAAAATAAAGGTAATAATTATTACATGCATAGATTATCAAATAATCCACTTGAAATTTTCAAGTCCTAATATCTAGAAAACGGTTGCTTACAGCGACTTGTAACAAGGGTAGTTTTTTTACGTAGATATGATAGAGGAATCGATTTTTTACTGAAAAATGTGCTAGAAGAAGACTCAAAAAAGTTATGAATCTTCAAAAAAGAGAAAGACGTGTTGGTGGCGCCCCCTACGAGTAATAATAATAATAATAATAATAACATGCCTTTATTCATCACATACAACGGTTAACAATTGCAAGGGTTAACAAGTATGATGAATGGGCGGGGTTCAGCTATTAAAGCTGCTTTTAAACCCAACCTTGGACGTACACACTTAATCTATAACATCTACATATAAGTCCGCAGACAAGTACAATATCATATACATATATTCATATACACACATATATACACATAATTTATGTATACATAAAACATGTAAATATATTAAGTTCCAAGAACTGAAGTAGATATAAATTGATATATATATTTTTTTTTTTTTTTTTTTATAGTAACCAAATGTTTTAATAATAAGATAGGGTTAGAACCTCATTACAAATATACCAAAAATCATTGCAAGAGTCATCAGAATAGAAAAGAAAAGACATCATTACCTTGTTCTAAAGACGACTTTCAAACGTTTTTTAAAATTTCTCAAACTGAGGTCTTTGAGTTCATGTGGTAGCGTATTGTATAGTTTTGCTGCATTGTATGAGAAACTACGTGTGTATAAAGCGGTTTTGTGTTTCGGAATTAGCAAGTGGTATTTATTACGCGAATCATTCTTTCGTGACAAGAAAAACAATTTTTTCCGCAAATATGCAGGAGTTCCTGATTTCAAAATTTTATGTGTTGCGGTTAGAATGTGAGTTTCTCTTATATGATACATTTTCAACCAACCTGAGTCGTCAAATGAATTGCTAATATGGTCATACTTACGTATACCATACGCAAGTCGAATACAACTGTTTTGGATTTTTTGCAACCTTGACACATTATGTTGATGTAAAGCCGGACCATAAATAATGTCGCAATACGCCATTCGTGAGAATATTAGAGACTCGCATAGATTCAATTTAAGTTTTCTTGACATCAAGTGTCTACTGGGGTATAGCTGCCGTAACACGTTATATGAAGCCTTACACAGCTGATTAACATGTTTTGTGAATCTCAGATCAGTATCGATCCATAGACCCAAATTCTTGCTCTCATCTACTAGTTTAATAGGGCTGTTATCAATTCGTAAGGTAAGTGAATTAGAAGCGGTGTTTCTCTTACCTTTGGGACCAAACAACATCACTTGGGATTTTTTTGAATTTAGCTTCAAATTGTGTACGAGAGATGCATCAAAGATTAGTTCTAAGTTTCTATTTATAATATCCTGTGCTATGATGACTTCACTATAACTGAATGACATATATAATTGTGTGTCATCTGCGTAATGATGTATTTTAACTGATCTGACGCACTCATGAAAATCGGATATGTAGAGAGCAAAGAGTAGAGGTCCCAAGACAGAGCCTTGTGGAACTCCGTGATGTCTCATTAAGGAAGAGGATTGTCCACCGTTCAAATTGACGGTTTGAGTGCGTCCAGTTAAATAACTCTCCAGGAGTGAGACTGCACCGGCAGAAAAGCCAAAATATTTCAGTTTCTTACACAAAACAGACGGATCCAAAGTATCAAAAGCCTTACTGTAATCTAATAGAATGAGACAGGTCAACTTTCCCTCATCAATTGCTTTGAATATATCATCTGTAATCAGACTCAGTGCTGTGGTTGTACTGTATTGGGGACGGAATCCAGATTGAACATCAGTCATAAGATTAGTCGTACTAATATATGTCGTTACCTGTTCTTTGATTATCATTTCGAACGCTTTCGAGAGAGTTGGAAGAATGCTGATTGGTCTTACATCAGACAGTTCAGCTGGATTGTTACATTTTGCTAAAGGTCTGACATTGGCGTGCTTCCACAGAGAGGGTAATGTATTAGATTTGATAGCGAGGTTAAAAATATATGTAATATGCTCCAATATATGAGGTACGATCAAATGTAACATACGAATAGAGATTCCATCAGACCCTACAGCATTACTTTTGATTCTATTGAGGCATTTCAAAACAGTTTCTGAACCAACGGTACTAAATTTGAAATAAGGATCGTGTAAAGGTATTGTATATTTATCAAGCAGGACTGTTTGACCTTGGGTTTTACTCAGTACTGGTGTATTAGTGAAATGTTGATTTAGTAAGTCCAAGTTTTTTAGTTGTGGAGGAATTTCAGGTGTACTTTTATCACGAAGCACTTCAAGTGATCTCAGGGTATTCCAAGTATTTTTGGAGTTCTTTTGCTTCAAAACATAATTCAGATATGTGGCTTGCTCTCTACGTATGGCACTACCGACATAGTTCCGTAGGTCCTTATAGTAGTTCCATGATCCAATTGTTTTTAGTTTTTTATAACGACGAAAAGCTTTATGTTTGAGTTGTAGCATCTGCTTTATATTATACGTAATCCATGGTGATGGTGGCTTTGTTGCCTTTATCGTACGATAAGGCGCATGAACATCGAATATATTTATAATCTGTATATTAAAAAAAGTCAGCATTTCATCAACGTTATCATATTGATGCATGGCATTCCAGTTGACATTGCCTATGTCTAGGCTGAAAGAATTCACATCAAAGTTACTGAAGTTGCGGTAAGTAATGTATTTGATGTATTTTTCTTTAGGTAAATTAATATCACAAGTAAATGCAAGGTGATCTGAGATACCATCGATATCCAGAACATTTATTGATAAAAAATGTTGTGAGTTATTGACAATCATCAAATCTATGAGCGTTTGACTTATATTCGTTATTCTAGTTGGGGTATTTATTAGCTGATCCAAATTGTACGAATCTAATATATCAAGTAACAATTTCCTTTTACGATCATGCGTGAGCAAATCAATGTTGAGATCGCCGACTATGATGAATATGTCACTTTCAGGTAGATAATTAATTACCGCATCCTCTAGTTCATTTAAACAGTTCGTTACAGTGGAGGAAGGGGGGCGGTAAACCACCGATACAGTGATTGACTTCTGTTTATATTTTATTGATAGCCATAGTTGTTCAAGATAGGGACTAACGTTTGAAAATGAAATAGTACAGCTCAAATTATTCTTTATGTAGAAGGCAACTCCTCCTCCTGGGCCATCCCTGTCTACATGATGAAATTTGTATCCCATAATAGCAAACGTTTGAAAGTCACTGCGATTATTGAGCCAAGTTTCTCCCAAGGCAACGATGTCTATATTATTATCTAATATATATTTCCTTAAAGTTACAAAACCAGTAGAGAGGGACCTGACATTGAGATGTAATAAACTGAGATTTTGCTGCATATCGAAGAATGTACACAGTTGAAATACAATTATAAACTTATTTGGAATTACAAACTTATTATTTTAAAGATATTTACATATGGGGATACTCACAAGATCTACATATATATATTCTGATATAATCGTAATCATTCAGTGTCTGTTGGTATCCGGCCTATTTGAACGAAAGCTTCGTGTTCTTTCGAGCAATAATAACATCAGGTTCGAATTCGACACCTCAAAAACCTCTTATTACCAAGTTTCGTTTAATTTAGTTCAGTATTTCAAGAGTTATTTGAAAAAAACCAAAATAAAAATAATACTTCAACACCCTATATCTTGGAAACGAAGTGTTTCCGTACATATATTTATTTGGACAATTCATATTAGAATTTTGTGAGGAACCGCCTCCTGAAGTTTGTCAAAGTACTTTTGAATCACCCTGTATACTTCATTCATTCATTCATTTTGGATTTCAGATTTATTTATTTATTACAATAGTCGTAGAGAAAATATATTATACTCTGCCCGAGTACAGATCGTCCAGAAAATGGCAGGATATCCAATCGAAAAATTTACTGAAAGCTAGTCAAGAGAAAAGAGTGTAATCAAAAACAAAGGAGTTCTAGTGAGATATTGCACATTTCCACTATAGCTTCTCAAATAATTTTCCTGAAGAGAGAGACAAAAAAGATCAGGAAAAGTTTCCTGTACTCACAAAGAATCATGTCCATCAGGCATGTGTCATCATTCACAACCTTTGTGATTACATTGAACGCTACCTCTTCCAGAGAAAGTTGCAATAAAAGCCAAATTAACGTTCACACTTCCTCTACTTCCAGCAAGTCATGATAAATAATTTTTGGCACTCGTTACAATGAATACGACATAAATTAAGCAAGTGTCCGTTTTATTTGGCGCATTTTAAGTAAACTTGACAAAATTTTCACCGTGATAAACGGGACCTATTTATTTTCCCGTCCCCATTTCGTCGGATGATCAACGGTTTCGCATATGCGGATTATAATTTCACCTAAATAGTATCGCCAGAGCGGTGGAACGATGTTGTAGTTGTCATTTTCTAGGTGCTTTTTTATTTTAGTTGCCTTATAAACGGCCAGGAGATATTCTGAAGTGGTCCACAATTCATCAAGGAGTGAAAAGTTATCGTGTTTGCTTCAGATGATATTAGTTATGTGTCTGTTTTGTGATTTTATACGATGTTACTTTATTCTTAATCGATAATCAATAGAGGACTTCGGATAAGGATTCAGTCATGCCACCACACAACTTTTGGCTTTAAAACTACTGGCACGTTTTTCGGCAAGTTTTCTTCATGTCAGGGTTCCTGGCAGCCTCAGGAACCCCGTAATATGATTGAAATTGTTCATAACGACGGGAATGTTGAGATTTTCCATAAAATACAAAACCCTAGGGACTTTCATTTTTTTTAGGGATTTTTCTCACAAAATGGCGCTAATTTTTAAATATATCATTTAAAAAAAAATTGCGTATTTCATGTTTCCTAGTTGCCAAATAGTTGATCGATCTAGAAAATATTCTGAGTGGTAACTTTCACGGACAAACAAACCTTATTACCTTTCTGATTAAAATGCTCTTGGCCTGAATATTTTGAGGTTACATCACAGAATTTGTATTTTGTTTGTTTTGTGGGTATGTGTTACATTTTAATCATAACTGTTAAAAATGTTGAATGTCATTTCTACTTTTGAACTTTTTCATGGAACGAATGTGCACTGACAAAGAAATAACCCTACACTCAGTGCCGCATTTGCCAGCTAGCATGCTACCAAGTACCAGTTAGCAAATTAGCCAGTAAGCAAATGCTACGGGCTCCGCGTCTGGGAGGCCTCGCGCCTGTGCGCAAAGTAAAAAAAAAACTATCAAGAAAGATATGTTTTTTATACCACCTACAGAAAATTAATAAAGTTAGAAATGGTAATAATAACTATAGCGTGGAATGAAATTCTAGAACACTTGCAATCGACTAACACTTCGTTGCAGTCGTCCAATCAAGATCTTAACACGAGATAGGTACGCTCTTTATAAATCATTACAAGGCTACTTCCAAGCAATACGATCCAAATTTTCAGATATAGAGGCAAAAGCCAAAGCCCTAATTGGCTGTGAAGAATATTAGCAATCGACAAGAAAACCCAAGCAAAATACAAAGTACGACCATTTCAGCAGCAGCTCTACTCACAGACCTCATAAAAGAAGGCTATCTACTACACTCGAAGAAGTTGTAGAACATCAAACACCTGGACAACGTTTTGAAATTCATGTTTTTATTGTTGTAATTGTCTGCATTAGCTAAATGCATGGAAGCTTACCATCAAGTGACTAGAGTGTATTTGGAATACTTCGGCAGAAAAGATCTTAAAAAGAACTATCGTCAATTATTTCCTAGACGATGTGGAAGACAGGCTGGGCAATGAACTGGTGCAGTTTGTGAAGCTGCTGAAAACAGATGTGGCTGCTGATATTGACAGCAGAAAGAAAAAGCACGAGGCTCAAGAACTTCAAGTTTATTAACTGTTGACATAAAATTCATTGGAATCGTGTTTCCCAAATGTTGAATAGTGTTTCGCATTCACTTGATTTTGATAATCACCAACTACAGCGGAGAATTTTCTTTTTCAACGTTAAGGCGTTTTAAAAATGTGTTAAGGAGCACAATGGGACAAGAACATCAAACGACCTCAATATAATGAACATAGAAAGTGAATAACTTAGAAATATTAATTTGACGACTGTTATCTCCAAATTTGCTCGGATTAAATCACGGAAAGTCTTTTTGTAAATGTGCTAATGTATTTTATATTCTATACTCTAATACTTAATGCAAATCAAGGGCCTCTTGTTCACATTTGCTACGGACCCCACGGTGGCTTTATCTGGTACTTCCTAGACTACACAATACCTCTTTCTATAACAAAACTCTAGCTCTAGTTTTGAATTTAGCGCCATTTTGAAAGAAAAATCCCTAAACAAAATTAAAGTCCCTAGTGTTTTGTATTTTATGGAAAATCTCAATATTTCCGTCGTTATGAACAATTTCAATCATATTACGGGGTTCCTGAGGATGCCAGGAACCCTGACATGAAGAAAACTTGCCGAAAAACGTGCCAGTAGTTTTAAAGCCAAAAGTTGTGTGGTGGCATCACTGAATCCTTATCCGAAGTCCTCTATTACAAATACACCGTTACCATAATTAGGCCAATCACTTTGGCAAAAATGGAGAAAATATAGCAACACAATGCAAACTTTCACAAAAGTTGTATTTTTGTGCTCAATGAAACAACGAAAATTTGCACACCTCCTACAAGGTCGGCAATATCGGAAAAAACGAAAATTATAAACAATTCGCTATTTTCCTAAAACTCCAAAATCGAAATTAATTTTATTTTTTGAAACCATTTTGCCATAGCTCCCCACCTTGTGAAAGATTCAACTCAACTTTCAGTTATAAAAAAATTAGAGCCTTTGAAACATAGGAAAAATTAGAATATGTATACTCTTGTGACGTAGAATGTCTTCACTAGATTCTAGTATTTTTTGTTGACCTAAGTTGATGGTACTGATATGAATCTGACAACAATGAATCCGCTGACATTGTTTATGTTGTTCTTGTCGTGGAATTGTTATTGGAAGATTAGCTTTACAACTTGTGAAAATGGAGAAAAACTTTTTTAAAACTAGCAGTGGAAATTAGCCACCCGTAAATTATTTAATGAGTTACGCATTTTTATCTCGCAATCCAAACTATTCGAGAGTGGAGATGAAAGGTATGAAAAAGATGAACAAAGTTCTGTTTATTCGGAATTCATTCTGATGGCATGAATATCCTTTATACTTATAGGGTTCATTTATAGGTCTGCTTGATGAGGCTATGATGATGATGTTGTGGGTTATATACAGCTGGAAGGGTAGGGTTCTATTTGTATCAAGTGCCGAATAGTTCCTGAGCACAAAGTACGAAGTACAAAAACTACGGTGTCCCACTGTAGTTTTCGAACTTCGCCTTTTGTTGTATTTTTTATACCCAATAAAGACCATCATTATTATTATTAAGCAAACCATACTTTGCTGTAGCTACTATTGACGACAGTAATGATGAAATAAAAAATGTGACTTGAATGTTGTGTAGCATCCCAAGGGTTTCGGATTATTACCGTTTCGAGCATACAACATAGATTTTGGTATTTTTTGCTGCCACTTTTTTATACTGGTTGCTCCGTCGAACCGATAAAAAGAGTCCCACATCGGTGAACGGTTATTCAAGAATCTATAGTAAATAGCAATGCCTTTTTCATCAACAGAAGAACTCTGACAGATCGTACATTAAATGACATTGTTCTATCGTGGTGGCATTTAATATGTGTAAATTCATCATGAATGATAAATAAAGAGGAAATAAAATCTTCCAATTTACACAAAAAATATATACTTGTAACGTGCTTACAATTGTTTCGGCACACGGTGTCATCATCTGAGCGAGTTATCAACTAAAGAAACGTCAAAATCACCTTCTTAAATATTAAAATAACATGCATGAAATTTCACTAATGACAATTGCAGGTATGAAATTTCCTAATGACATATAGCTTGGATTAGGGAGCATTTGAGTAGTTACTAGTGAGATAATTAATTATAGGTGAATTGTACAGGTCAATTTGGTCATTGAGAACTAAATTGCTATTGTTACGTAAATGTTTCTTGATTTCTATGGATTCTAATATGTTTAATTTTTGACCTTTAGGTTGAATATGCAAAATTTCAGGGTTTTGTGTGAAGTTATGGTTATTGTCAATAAGGTGGTTGGCATAGTTTGAGTCCTGTTTATTTAATCTGTAACTTCTCAAATGCTCACCGAATCTTTGATTAAAACTACGGCCTGTCTGGCCTATATATAATGCATTGCAATCCTCACACTCAAGTTTGTAAACCCCCGACTTCTTGAATTTATCCCGTACAGACTTTGCGTTGTTAATAAAGGAATATAAGTTATTGTTGGTTTTATATTCCATAAACATTTCTTTTCAAATTCGGACCTGTCTGTTTTAGTACAAATATTGATAAAGCGATCAAATCACAATTCAGTGGTACATCACACTTGATATTTTTATAACGTTTCATTTAAAATAACTAACATCATCAGTGACAACAATTTTTAATTACGGTCCTGTCATTAGGTCGTTTATGGATTCCACAAAACCTAACTCTCCGATATAAAAATTATCAGTGACGCTTTGAATTAAAATTATGTTCACACTATAATAAAAGATATCTGTAGTTTCAGAGACGAACGATAGCAATTTACCTCGGAAATAAACTTACTTAAAAGTAGAAGAAATCAAACAAACAGAAAACAATTTATTTCATATTGAATTTTTGAGTGAAAATAAAACCAATACAGAAAATGAATTCTGCATGATAACCTACATTAAATGCTCGAATTGCCGACCTCTTTGTTGAATGCACATAAGTTGTCTGTCCATACAATTTCTGTGGCAATTTTCTAGCATGATGGGTGTAATGCTATTACATGCATCTCTTATTTTTTGTTTGAGATGGTCGATATCTGTACTAGTTGTCGAAAAAACTTTATCCTTTATATATCTCCAGACAAAAAAATCTAAAGGAGTCAGGTCTGGGGATCGAGCTGGCCAGGCAATTGGTCCATTGTTTCCAATCCATTTTCTTGGGAATATTGCATCTAAATGTTCCCTTACTATTGCTGCATTATGGGGAGGGGCACCGTCTTGTTGAAAATATTGTATTTCACGGCGGATGTTCAGTGGCAATTCATCTAAGTAGCCATCAAACTCATTGGATAAAAAATGTAAATACATTCCACCATTCAAATGCTCGTCGTAAAAGAAAGGACCTAGTATTTTTGTTCCCAAAATTCCCAACCAAACATTTATTCCGAACCTTTCCTGGAAATTGGTTTCTCTATGTAAATGTTCATTTGTATTATTCCACCTATAATGGATGTTTCTGTTAAACCAACCATTGTTGGTGAATTTTGATTCGTCCGTCCATATTATTTTATTACAAATATTTCCAACTTCCTATTTCTACGTCTCAACCACATCGCAAATCGTACTCTCCTTCCGTAATCCCTTTCATTGAGGTGATGAACTTTGCGTATCCTGTAGCATTTGTATTTGTTCTTTTTCAAAATATTTCTGGTAGATTTTACAGAAATCCCTAGTTCGTGGGCAATTTCTCGTAAAGAACAATCTTGATTAGAAATATTTTTGTAACTGACCAATCCTAAATTGAAAAAAAATATTTTCGTCACTTTGTTAATCTTTATGAAGTAATATTTGCTTACCTAAAACATTTATTGGGTTCCGCATACTTCCAGTAACAACACATTTTCTAGTTTTATTTCTATCAAATGCACCACAGTCTCTCAAATTTCTTTCTAATCGTCTAAACATTTGAATGTTTGGAATACGACGATTTGGGTATAGCTCACCATACATATTTTTTGCCAAAAGAGAATTTCTATTTGATTTTGCATAAGCAAATAGCATATAAGTCCTTTCGTCATTTGAATACATCTTTGATATGACTGAGTGTATAAACGACTGACAGTTCTTAACACGTATCAACAACTCATTTATTTGTCCTGCCATAGAAACCAAGCAAAGCCTACTTGTTTAAAAATGGTAAATGAAGTGAGATGCTATTTAATTGTACCATATCACACAATAGTCGTATTTTGACCAAAAACCAACATTTTCGTTACTTCCAGGATTGAGAATTATAGAAATATTCAGAATGATAATTGATTCAGAAGAAATCAGCCTTGAAACATTGATTTCTGTAATACAAAAATGCCCAAGAAGGAAAAATACGAATGTTCGTTGTGTTGGGGTATCATCTTATCGAAATTATTGGGTGAAGTCTGAAGTATGCCAATAGTTGAATAGGTTTTGAAGAAATCAAAATAATTTACAAAAGAACTAACGACAGGACCGTAATTAAAAATTGTTTTCACTGAGGATGCTAGTTATTTCAAATGAAACGTTATAAAAATATCAAGTGTGATATACCACTGAATTGTGATTTTATCGCTTTATCAATATTTGTACTAAAATAGACAGGTCCGTATTTGAAAAGAAATGTTGATGGTGGCCGTGTTGACACGAAACGTTTAATCAAAGATTCATTGTTACATTTTTATAGTACATTTAGAATACATTAAAACTTTCCTTTTCCATTTTTTTATATTTTCAGAAATAACAATTCTATTCGTAAAAAACAAATAACAGCATTTTTAGTTTTCCCTGTATAACTCCGGAAGGGCGAGACTCCCTGTAAATCTTCTTTGACCATTGTACTATTCTCCACAATAGTTACCTTTTCTCCCATTTAATCGTCTTCGTATCTGTTACGGTTTAGAATATAGCAATGTTACCACATAATAAAAGAAACGGCCTGTATGTCAAGACCTGTCAAAATCGGCCATCAATAATAACACTCACTAAAAAAGGTGCTTGTATCACATTAATTAACATTGATGACCTGAGAGAGACCCCACGAAGATCATAATTACCTTTATAGCAGGTTCATTAGTTGCAGCTTATATAATAAGTATCCGAGATATCTTGTCACATTCACAAACTTGATAACGACGTAGATGTTAACTGTTGAAACGTCGTGACTCAAACACATACAAACAATTTTTTTTCTAGACAATGGAAGTCCAGAAGAATTCTACTAACACTATTGTCAACCACTTTCAAACAAATTATTCGTTTTTTCCCGATATTATTCACCAACTGGAAGAGTAAAGGACCCCGCAAACACCTTATGGGATTTGGGTCCCGGGGATTTTTTTGAATTTTTGGTATGATGTAGTCCATGTTATTCTCAACCAATGTTACCATTGCGCCAACTCAAAAAAATGAACAGTTTTGCTGCTAGGGGGCGTTGAAATCACCCCTAGCGCAGATTAGACTATTTATTTTTGAATCCGGTAACAATATGTTCACTTGTTTCATTGTTGCTAACGTTGCACAATATTGTGTTGTTTTATAAAAAAAATGTTACCCCCTCCTTCTTCCCCGCAACTCCTATTACGTAACGAAAAAGAAAATATTTCTTGGGTGCTTTTAAATGTATCGTCGAACGTTTAAATATGCCTTAATAAGGGAAATAGCAGTTTTGTATGATTATCCCCCCTCCCCCCGAAAGACACAAAATGAATTTTTAATATGATGTAGTTCAAGTTATTTGAATCGAAAATAATTGGGTGACAAACCCCGAAAATGAATAGTTTTGATGCTATGGGGCGTTGAAATCTCATTTTGCTCAGAATAGACTATTTATTAATATAGGCTGAAACAATTTCTCTACGTATTGTAGTTTAGATTATGCTGAACAATTGTGTGATTTCTTATAAAAAAAAATCTGAAACCTCCCCCTTACCCCCAACCCCTATTTTAAAACACAAAAAAAATTATTCTCGACTACTTGTAAATGCTTTATCAAAATAAATGTTTCATCAAAATAAATGTTTTAATCAGTTCAAATGAAGGAAATCGTACAGTTGTTTAATTTAATCTCTCCCCTCTTCCTTTGAATCCACTAATATTTTTTTGAATGGAGGAAAAGGTGAAATTGAACCACTGTACAGTTTCCCTAATTTTAGCTGATTTAAACATTTATTTTGATAAAGCATTTACAATAAATATCGTGTTTTAAAATAGGTGTGTGTGGGGGTAAGGAGGAGGTTTCAGATTTTTTTTATAAGAAATTACACAATTGTTCAGCATAATCTAAACTACAATACGTAGAGAAATTGTTTCAGCCTATATTAATAAATAGTCTATTCTGAGCAAAATGAGATTTCAACGCCCCCTAGCATCAAAACTATTTATTTTAGGGGTTTGTCACCCACTTATTTTCGATTCAAAATAACTTGAACTACATCATATTAAAAATTCAGAAAAATCCACCGAAATTTTTTCATTTTGTGTCTTTCTGGGGGAGGGGGGATAATCATACAAAACTGCTATTTCCCTTATTAAGGCATATTTAAACGTTCGACGATACATTTAAAAGCACCCAAGAAATATTTTCTTTTTCGTTACGTAATAGGAGTTGGGGGGAAGAAGGAGGGGGGTAACATTTTTTTTATAAAACAGCACAATATTGTGCAACGTTAGCAACAATGAAACAAGTGAACATATTGTTACCGGATTCAAAAATAAATAGTCTAATCTGCGCTAGGGGTGATTTCAACGCCTCCTAGCTGCAAAACTGTTCATTTTTTTGAGTTGGCGCAATGGTAACATTGGTTGAGAATAACATGGACTACATCATACTAAAAATTCAAAAAAATCCACCTGGACCCAAATCCCATAAGGTGTTTGCGGGGTCCTTTAGTCTAGATTCAAAATCATTATAATTGCCGAAATATTGGATTTTATTTCGATAGTATTCAACTGTGTATTTTTAATGAAAGTTTTTTTACCCTTTTTTGTTCAATATACTATTAAACCGAGTATCATTGTCGGTAATTATACTGGCAGGGAGGGAAAAGGGGAGGACAGCTCATCAAACAAAACCCCAGCGAAAAGAAAAGATCCCAGAATCAAATCTAGCATACTTCAGCCTACACAGCTCTCACCCAATTGACGATAAGTGAATAAGATTTTCGAACCTAAAACCGTGCCTTTGTTAGAGAGATATACCAGGAGAGAAAGAGAGAAATATAGATTTTTACGGTTTAATGCTTAATTTTGTTTTACTATTAGCCGTGGATTCGAAATTTCAAATTTAAACTGTTTGGATTGATATTCAGCCCTATGCTGTATCACTTCCGTTATGTTTAGCGGAAGTGATACAGCATAGGGCTGATTTTTGTGGTTTTGTTCAATTTCGAAACCAATGCAACAGAAATTTCAGTAGTTACAGGTGAATGCGAATTTTCAGATTCCAAATTTTTTTAGAACGATCGGTTATAGACCACAAGCCCAGACACAATTTCTAGGGGGTGATTTTATACACCACGGGTCATATATAATGTTGAAGTACTGGTCGAAAAACGAACGTTAGGCTCTATGCCGTCAATTTTCCGCGGTACAGGTGAGTGTACAGGCGAGTTGAAATGTCGTAAAAAAGGGGGTACTTTTTGATTACTTTATACATGACGGCACTATTCTGGTCAAAGAGGCAATGAAAAAAGAATGCTCTAAAACCCAGTGCCGTCAAAAAATAGCGGTACAGGGAGTCGGAATTTTTTTTGAAATCGGCGAATTCACCCCCCTCCCCAGTTAATCGAATACTTGACGGCTTTGATTCAGTTAACTTTGCCTTTCCTTAAAAAACTTTAATACATCTATGCCGTCAGAAAAGGGTGGTACATGGGGTCAAAAATCGCGAATCAAAACCCGATTTTTACCCCTTATGGGGGTGGTCATTTTATACAACCTAAAATTGAGCTGTTTCAATGCTATTCCTTCAAAGATAACATATTTTACTATGCCGTCAATTTTATATGGTACAATACGCTGAAAATGTGTTTTTCATGTCGAAATCAAATTATTCCGACAATGCAGCTACTTCCTATTAATTTTGGGAACATTTGGTCTCATCAGAATGGTTGTTCGAGTCACAATGTCACGAGTCACGACCAGTGACACAATTTCTTCAAAACACATTTCGTGATCGCTTAATATCTACATGTGGTATGATATTGTGGCCTCCCAGATCACCAGATTTAAATGATTTCTTTCTTTGGGAATATCTGAAAGAATCCGCATATCGACATGCATTTCAGAGAGCAAAAAATCCTGATGAATTAAGGGGCAAAATTATCCAACTTTGTGCCTACATTACGCCAAATCTACTCCGTGATATGAGATTATCTCTGTATCACAGATTCGGCTATTGTTTGGCACAACAAGGTGTTATTTTTTAAACTTTATTATATTAGATATTTTTTCTGTTAGTTGAATTTCAATTTATTTTTCAGAAGTTAAGATTATTATTTTTTTCGTAGAATGTAATTTATTTTAAATGACGTTATGGCAAATTATGGCAGCAAATAATTTCTCGCAGACAATGGAACGCTGTAAACAAAATTCGTTTCCTGAGAAGCCAGACATATCCCTATTCTCTAATATGTTGATAGTGTCACTACGACGCTAGAAGTGAGGACCATCAATTATACCGGGTGGCTACGGAAGTATTGCCTACGGAATATCTCAGTTATTGTATGAAGTAGGTTTGTGAAATTTGGAGCGTCGATATAATGACATAAGAGCTAGAATTTGAGCATATTGACATGTCGAAGTTAACTTCCGGTCTGATCGGAAGTAACATCAACTTTCTTATTTTAAATGGAAACCCTATTTTTTTTCTTTTCGCTTTATTCAGCATTCAATTCCCTTTCTAATGACATATTACAAGTTGGTATCTAACCAGAAACTAGATCAGAAAAAAATTATTATTAAAATTCACCGGGTAGGCCGTGGAAGCAAAATGAAAGCCAAAAATTGAAAAGTTGGCTATGGAAACCATACGTCACTTGATAACAGTTGCTACTACTGTAATATTTTATTTTCATTCTTCGGCGTTATAAAAAGCCGCCAAAAAAATATTGGAAAAATTGGGAAAAAAACAATACTCTGTAGGTCCATAACTTAAATAGGAACATACAACTTTTTCTTGCCTGTACTATTCAGCATAACCATTCCTTTCTAATGATATAATAGAAAATATTTTTTTTAACTGAGATACCGGAAAATCCAATTATTATTCTTCAAATAACAAAACAGATTATCGCCATACGCAAAAATAAAATTAAAAATAATGTGGAATGATAAATTATATCCTGTAGGTTCTAGGTTAAATAGGAACATAAACGTACTTGGTCTGTGCCATCGTCCATAGATATTCTAATATCTACCTATGGACGATGTTTGTGCTATTCAGAATAATCATTCCATTGCAATAATCATTCGAACCAAAATATTAACAAGTAGGCTGATTAAGATGTATTTTGGAATGAAACAAAAAGGAAATGAGAGCTGTCACGAACACTGCTATCCATATTATTTTGACGTTCGAAGTAGTGTTTTTGATTCTGCCATTTTAAAAGGGTTTGGAAATCGAAATCAGTTAGTGGAATATTCAAAAAATGCCCCGTTATTCACGAACCGAACAAATTGACATGCTTCTCATTTATGGTGAATGTTTAAAAAATTCTTATGCCGCTGAACGATTGTATTTAGAGCGATATCCAGGGAGGCAGCAACCGTCAAGAAGGTATTTCCAGTGGCTTGAAGAAAAATTAAGAACTGAGCCTGATGTTCACGAAGACCAAGAAGCATTTGTTATTAATGAGGAAACTGAAATTAATGTATTAGCTTTAGTACAATATGATAGCACAATTTCCTCAAGGCAGATTGGCACCGAATTAGCTATAAGTAAGGACTCTGCTAGGAAAATTTTGAAAAAACATCGATTGAAATCCTTCAAGTATCAGTTGCATCAACATTTGTATGAAAATGACGGTGAAAGGCGCCTGGAATATTGTAATTGGTTTCTTCGACAAAATGCTGAGAATCACCTATTTAACTATTATATCTTGTTTACGGACGAGTCAAGATTTACCAACAATGGATTATTTAACAGGAATAATACAAGGTACTGTACTTTATTTGGATTATTGTCGATAGTCGAAGTGTAAAGTGCTAAAAGTGTGAACGGTCTTTTGTTCCAGGTACTGGGCGATAGCAAACGAGCACCGGTTTCGACAAGGCGGCTTCCAGGAGAGATTTGGTGTGAATGTTTGGGCAGGAATAGTTGGAACTCATATTGTTGGCCCCATTCTTTTTCAAGGCCAACTAACCGTAGAGAGATAATTTAATTTTCTAACGAATGAAATTTCGGAATTCATTAACAACCTGCCTGCGGAAATAACTGAGAAAATGTACTTCCAGCAAGATGGCGCCCCTCCGCATAATTCAAGAATAGCGAGAAATTATCTTCAAAATCGCTTTCAAGAGAGACTTATAACAACCCATGGTCCAGTCAGATGGCCACCAAGGTCACCTGATCTTACTCCGTGCGACTTTTTTCTATGGGGGCATCTGAAAAATAGGGTGTATTCCACACAGCCTACAACTCTACATGAGCTAGAAGTAAAAATTCGTAGAGCTTTCCAAGATATCACGCCCCAAATGTTGAGAAACGTTTTACATGAAAATATCACCAGAGTCAATAAATGTATTGACGCTGAGGGAATGCATTTCGAACATTTGTTTTGAATTTATTTTATCTTTAATCCTATCAATTTGAATTTTTTTTTTTCGATAAATCTGTTTTTTCGTTATTTGAAGAATAATAATTGGATTTTTTGGTATTTCATTTCAAAAAATTACTTTCTATTATATCATTAGAAAGGAATGGTTATGCTGAATAGTACAGGAAAGAAAAAGTTGTATGTTCCTATTGAATTTATGGACCTACAGAGTATTGTTTTTTTCCCAATTTTTCCAATATTTTTTTGACGGCTTTTTATAACGCCGATGAATGAAAATAAAATATCACAGTAGTAGCAACTGTTATCAAGTGACGTATGGTTTCCATAGCCAACTTTTCAATTTTTGGCTTTCATTTTGCTTCCACGGCCTACTCGGTGAATTTCAATAATAATTTTTTTCTGATCTAGTTTCTGGTTAGATACCAACTTGTGATATGTCATTAGAAAGGGAATTGAATGCTGAATAAAGCGAAAAGAAAAAAAATAGGGTTTCCATTTAAAATAAGAAAGTTGATGTTACTTCCGGTCAGACCGGAAGTTAACTTCGACATGTCAATATGCTCAAATTCTAGCTCTTATGTCATTATATCGACGCTCCAAATTTCACAAACCTACTTCATACAATAACTGAGATATTCCGTAGGCAATACTTCCGTAGCCACCCGGTATATTGTATTAATATTTTAGATCTGGAGGAAGTGACTGAAATGGATTCTCCAAGTGAATCAGATATAGAGAGCAAGAATTCTGATGAAAAATCATAAATTGTTGAAAAATTTATGTTGTTGAATGAATGAATATTATAGTATGTTCCATGTTCTGATTTTTTAAAATCTATTTATTATGAATTTCAATAAAAATACCATGAAGATTGACTAACGCTTTTAAAACTTTATGAAAGACTAATGCATTTTTTATGAAAATTAATAATAGTTATCTAGTTTATAATCTTTCATAAAATTTTAATAATTTATACATTGTTATTCAGATCTTTAATCACTTATTTTATAATATATTTTATACTACTTTTTTTATGATAAATCACATATCAGTGCATGAAAGTTCGCTATTCGATTTTTGGACCGAAAACGAATATTACCAAGATTATCGTTAAAATTTTGAAATTCTCTTACTTATTACGAAGAGTTTCCGTTTAATGTTGACGGCACCACAATTTTAAATTACTGTTCAATATGGTCAATATTATATTGTTAATGTCGTCTTGTAATTTTTGACCAAAATTATGACCAAAATGGTAGGTGAAATAAGCCAAAAGTAGCAAGAGATTTCACGTCAAATGCATGAAATATAACAAGGGAAAATTGACGGCACCAACATTTCTATGTTTTTTAATGTTTAATGAAGTGTCATCCACAATAATATTTCAAAAATAAACTCTTATGAATGTGCAGGCAATTTTCAATTTTTTTTTTTAATTTTTCGTTTTTATATTTATTCTGTATTTCAATTGGGTACCATGAATTATTGACGGCATAATTATAAAGTGAAGTAGTTTTTGCTTAAAAAAAACCGTATGCCGTCCTGAAATAAATGACCTTATAAGAAAACATTGATTTTTTGCTCTAAAATTTTAGTAATTTTTTATTTATTTCTGCATGAACCATAATTTTTTGACGGCACCATGTTTACAATACTTAATAAATGTTAACTCAAAGCTAGAAATCGGTGCCGTCAAATTCTAAATGACCACCCCCATAAGGGGTAAAAATCGGGTTTTGATTCGCGATTTCTGACCCCATGTACCACCCTTTTCTGACGGCATAGATGTTTTATAGTTTTTTAAGGAAAGGCAAAGTTAACTGAATCAACGCCGTCAAGTATTCGATTAACTGGGGAGGGGGGTAAAATCGCCGATTTCAAAAAAAAAATCCGACTCCCTGTACCGCTATTTTTTGACGGCACTGGGTTTTAGAGCATTCTTTTTTCATTGCCTCTTTGACGAGAATAGTGCCGTCATGTATAAAGTAATCAAAAAGTACCCCCTTTTTTACGACATTTCAACTCGCCTGTACACTCACCTGTACCGCGGAAAATTGACGGCATAGTGCCTAACGTTCGTTTCTCGACCAGTACTTCAACATTATATATGACCCGTGGTGTATAAAATCACCCCCTGAAATTGTGCCTGGGCTTGTGATCTATTACAATTAAAAAGATTTTCCATAACTTTTTTTCTTTTCATCTGGAATAAAAACAACACAGAGCAAATTATTACACTATCGCCATATTTGCACCCTTATAAAACCACGCACTGAAATCAATAATGGACCTTTCCACGAAATATGAGAAAACACTGTAATGAGAAAGTATATACGCTAATATCACTCGGGATTTTTTAATTTTTTTTTCTGACCGCTAGTTTCTCTATAATCAGAAGAAAAGTTATTCGTGACGTCACGTTCATCAAAACTAGACTTGGCAACGTTGTTAAAGTTGTGAATCATGGAATCTCAAATTCTCATTCAAAAATAATGTGTCGTATGACAGTTGTCATTTGGTACCAGACGGGTTCGTTCGTTTAACTGTTTAACTCGTTTGCTCACATTAAAATTTGACACAAGAAAAGCAGTTCCATCAACTATCTTTGCTGCACACGAACAGGCCCTACGTGATTTCTTTTTTGAGGTTAATGCGGTTTTGAAAGTTTTGAAAGTTTTTGTTGTTTGTATTCTACATTTTTTTTATTCCTGTATCTCTGCAATAAAGTGAACATGTCGAAAAGGTGCTTTGTACCCGGTTGTCTGAACACCAGTGCAAATTCTAATACACAATTTTTTATGCACCTAAAGATGAAGCGCGTCGTATAATGTGTTTGATGCAGTTAATTACGTTATGTTATTATTGTATTCAAAGCAGAGTTCAAAGAAAGATTTAAAATTTTAGTCATTGCAAAAAAGACCTTGAACTATCAAAAGATTCAGAAAAATATACTTGAAAGCCCAATTTCAGAGACATGAAAGTCACAATGAAATCATAGACATTGCTTTATCTGATTTGATTTCACCCGATGAATAATGAGCACGTTGTTACGATTTGCGGTATTGCCAATGCTCGTTTTTCATCAAAAGGAAGGTCCTTCAGAAAATTTGAAAACTATAAATAGTTGATCAAGTGACAAAGTTGTAATAATTTCTCAATGGCTTATATTAAGCTAGAAGCTATATTTTTAAGAAGAACGGTATTGCCTGTTACGGAACGTGGATTATGGTGGGGGGTGTTTCCGATGAACGTGACGTCAGCGGCAAACTTTCAAATGCGATATTTTTTCAAAATGAAAAAATTGGAACTCTTTGTTAATTAGACGTTTCAAACTAGAAACTATCGATTTAAACGAGTTTTGCAATTCATTTTTCGTAAATGTAAAGGTCCATTGTTGCAGGCAGTTTATAAAGAGCAGAATTAAAACAGCCCAACCCGAACAAGCCAGATATCCAGGAACAGAGTGTTCCGTTTGAAATGTCCAAGAAAAATTAATCAAAATATCGTCGACTCAAAACTGAAATAACAGAAAGGACCCCGCACTTTTCTTATGTAAAGTGGCGACCGGTCAAATTTTCTGAAAGTTTGGTATGTTGTTGTACCCGACTCAGTGACCAAAAGTGTCAATAGGCCCAACCCAATCCGATGGCTAGTTTTCTAAATAAGGGGTGTTAAAGTTGAAAATTGCCCAGAATTTCGGATTTATTTTTGATTTATTAAAAGTTAGATCGGATTTCTGTTGCATGCAGTCGTTTACTACATGTTCTAGTAATGAAATTAGTGGATACGTATGATCAAAAATATTTATATTTACAAGGTGATTCACGAATGTATGACGGTAGTTTTTTTGCCAAAATTCACTTTTTCTACTGTGACGTCAGGGAGGCATATTTTTGAAACGTTCTCTTCGATATAGTATTTTGACGAGAATATATTGCACAGTACATATTTTTTATACAGGGTGTTTCACAGAGAGAACCATTAGACAAAATTATTTTCTTTTAGGATTAATTCAAAACCTTGTATTTGTGGATTGATTTTTGGGAAAAGTAATACCACAAACATATGTGTGTCTCTAATATCCAAAATATTCAAGGTGGTTTATTCATGGAAAGGTATTCTATTTTGGGAAAAGTACAAAAAACATGAACAACCTGTATTCAAAAATTTCCCCGGTCAAATGTAACTATTTTCTCACTATATATTGATTTTCATACCATCTTCAGTAGTATGAATTCTGAATCAGATACTATGACCAGTTTTCGAGATACAGGGCGTTAAAGTGGAAAATTACTGATTTTATCAGTTTTTTCTTCAAATTGAAAAGCCGGATTGATTTTATGTTGCGCCTATAAGTTTAATATGAGCTTTGGTCAGATGTACATGAAAAGGTTCAGCTAAAAATATTTACTGTCACAGGGTTATTCACGAATAAATCACAATAGGTTTTTGAAAATATTCAAAATTCTACAGTTCCGTCACAGATATTCCATGAAGTTGATACCTAGTCGTTTACAATTTTGAGTCTGAAATAAATACTTTTCATACAGGGTGAGCTATACAGCCAACTATACCAGAAATAATTAGGCTTTGAAATAAGTGAAATGAGAACTTTTTTAGTGAATTTTGAGTAACTGTATAACATGACATCAAGTTTTGCATAACAGTAAGAATTTTAAATATACAAGGTGATTCAGTTATAATCACCTACCAAAAATGTACATCTTTGTCCAATATAAGTAATCGACAAGCTTTTATACACGTGGCAGCAAAAATGATAATAAGAAGTTTTTTCATTTATTCAACACTTTATAAACAAATATAATTTAACATTTATGATTATTTTATGATATAGGTACAATATCAACGTAGCATTTTGTTCCTAATCAGCATAAGAGTGCTGGTAACGGAACAGTATATAACTCGCTCTACACGTATATTGTGAAGTACCTACCTATACAGATAGGTTCGAATTATACCTACAGAAAAAGATGGATAATTATCATCTTTTTGGGGGTGATAGCGCAGTACGTAAGCGCGCTAACAAAGTTACTCAAAATTCACTAAAAGAGTTCATATTACTTCAAAGCATAATTATTGTTGGTATGGTTGGCTGTATGGCTCACCCTGTATGAAAATTAATTATAATGAAGTATTTCAGACTCAAAATTGTAAACGACTTGGTATTAACTTCATGGAATAATTCATCTGTGGCGAAACTGTGGAATTTTGAGTATTTGCAAAAACCTATTGTGATTTCTTCGTGAATAACCCTGTAACAGTAAATATTTTTAGCTGAACCTTTCCATGTACATCTGACCAAAACTCATATTAAACTTATAGGCGCAACATAAAATCAATCCGGCTTTTCAATTTGAAGAAAAAAACTGATAAAATCAGTCATTTTCCACTTTAACGCCCTGTATCTCGAAAACTGGTCATAGTATCGGATTCAGAATTCATATCTCTGAAGATGCTACGAAAATCAATATATAGTGAGAAAATAGTCACATTTGACCGAGGAAATTTTTGAATACAAGTTGTTCATAATTTTTGTACTTTTCCAAGAATAGAATGCCTTCCTATGAATAAACCACCTTGAATATACACACATATTATTTGTGGTATTACTTTTCCCAAAAATCAATCCATTAATACAGGGTTATGAATTAATCCTAAAAGAAAATGATTTTGTCTAGTGGTTCTCTCTGTGAAACACCCTGTATAAAAATATGTTTTGTGCAATAAGTTCTCGTCAAAATACTATATCGAAGGGAACGTTTAAAAAATATGCCTCTCTGACGTCACAGTAGAAAAAGTGAATTTTGGCTTAAAACTACCGTCATACATTCGTTAATCACCTTGTAAATATAAATATTTTCGATCATACGTATCCACTAATTCCATTACTAGAACATGTAGTAAACGACTGCATGCAACAGAAATCCGATCTAACTTTTAATAAATAAAAAATAAATCCGAAATTCTGGGCAATTTTCAACTTTAACACCCCGTATTTAGAAAACTAGCCATCGGATTGGGTTGGGCCCATTGACACTTTTGGTAACTGAGTCGGGTACAACAACATACCAAACTTTCAGAAAATTTGACCGGTCGCCACTTTACATAAGAAAAGTGCGGGGTCCTTTCAGTGATCCAAATATGAGCCGTTAAAATTGGATATTTTTTCAGATAAAACTGTTACAACTAAACAACTAACTATTAAGATCTTCTTCTGCCCTTGGCAAATAATGAACTATGAGAGTGTCCATCATAATGTTATGATCACCAGAGTAAAACTAACTTGAAAATATAATATTTTGTGTTTGATTTAATTATACTCCTGAATTAGATTCGATCTATCAACTCACGTATTGCACCAAAAAATGCCACAGTTAAAAAAAATAAAAAATTTGACATATTTATCACTGATTAAAAAAAATTAGGTTCATTAATATTTGTCGAAACCGCAGTATACTGAAAGATTCCAGGCATCAACTCCTTATTTACTGAAATATTGCAAAATAACTTTGTTTATAAGACGGACTGAAAATAGAGGTAATTTAATTTTGAACTGTAAAAACATAATGTTTTGTAACTGGCTATACGAAATTTACGCGATTCTATTTCTGCTCAATCACTCATTCCAAAAATATAGTACATAATACTAAACAATATGCAGCAATAATACTCCAGGTCTTTGACGTCACAGAGTGCTGCAGCGCACTTCGACGTTTCATTGCACTGATAATAACAATGTTTGTTTATGAACGAATTCAATTATTTTTATATATAGTTATTTTCCTAACAAGTGCGGAAAGTGATACTCTCCCGCAAGCGACTGCCGTTGACCCGAACGACGCGAAGCGGAGTTCGGGCAAGCAGTCAAGGGCGGGAAAGACACTTTACGCATGAATTAGGAACATTATTTTTTCTACGATCGCATAAAGATTCAAAAAGCACATTGAAAATATATATTTTATTTCAACATACAAAACATTCCATGAAAATCCACTAATTATTATTAATATTAATGTGGAAAACACAATTTGTTGCATTCTGCGAATGCGTCAGAATAGCCGGTCCAGAGTAGTTAGTTGGTGGTAACTGGCTGTTAAGAGTAACACTCGTAGATTGCAAAGTGCATGAAGATGATGGAGACGGCATTGGTTGCAAGTTGCCAGTACATGAAAGAATTTTATTCGAGATGGTTTTCTTCTGTTCTACGGAGTCCTCCAAATAACTCTCAGCAATAATGAAATGTACATTTAATAACGATAAATTGACATATTTTACTTTCCCGCACTAGTGCGGGAAAGCGAGTTTTCCCGCACTAGTGCGGGAAAGTGACACTTTCTAAACTAAAATGGGTGCGGGAAAGTGGGTAAAAACGCACGGTCGTAGAAAAAATATTTTTTTGTTGTAAGTATTAGATGAGGTTTGTGCTTATTAATAGGAAATTTTGAATATTATGCTTTATAACTTTCTATTGTTTTTAGATGCCAAATTGAGTTATCGATATTCGTTACGTCAGATATTTTTTGAAATAGACTTTATGTAAAAGTAAAGTGAAAATATCATTGACAATTTCCCTCATATTATACAGGGTGATTCAAAAGTACTTTGACAAACTTCAAGAGGTGATTCCTCACAAAATTCTAATATGAATTGTCCAAATAAATATATGTCCGGAAACGCTTCGTTTCCAAGATATAGGGTGTTGAAGTATTATTTTTATTTTCGTTTATTTCAAATAACTTTTGAAATACTGAACTTAATTAAACAAAACTTGGTAATAAGAGGTTTTTGAGGTGTCAAATTCGAACCTGATGTTATTATTGCTCGTACTCGTAGGGGGCGCCACCAACACGTCTTTTTCTTTTTTGAAGATTCATAACTATTTTGAGTGTTCTTCTAGCTCATTTTTCAGTAAAAAAATCGAGTCCTCTATCATATCTACGTAAAAACACTCCCCTTGTTACAAGTCGCTGTAAGCAACCGTTTTCTAGATATTAGGACTTGAAAATTTCAAGTGGATTATTTGATAATCTATGCATGTAATAATTAGTACCTTTATCATTAGCATTAATTTGACGTTTAAGTAAGCAGTTTTGGTTTTTTTGTAGGGGGCGCCACCTATTCTATTACTTTTTACTCGCTTGAAGAGGTCATTACTGTTGGGTACGTTCCTTTATGACATCCTTAACCGAAATAGTAATTTAATAATAATAATTCAATAGTAATAATAAATAGTAATAAAATTTGCAAGAAATGTCAACATTTTATTTCAGGATATTTTGAATATGTAGAATAAACTAAAATAAACGAAACTAAATTGTATTCAAATAAATTGTTGAAAGTGTCCGCCTTCAGCGAAGATACAGGCAGTCAGTCGTCTAGTCATTGTATCTCGTACCCGCTCAAAAATTATTGGTGTGTTCCTTATTGTTTCACATGCGTCTACTATTCGGTTTCTAAGATTTCCTCGTTCGCTACTGGAGTTTTATAAACTAGTGACTTCAAATGTCCCCAAAAATAAAAATCTATCGGGTTTAGATCTGGGGACCTTGGTGCCCACGGCTGGTTAGGTTCTTCTACACCCCTACCGATCCATCGATTTGGATAGACTGTGTTAAGGAATTCCCTGGTTACAACGCTAAAATGGGACGGAGCCCCATCATGCATAAACCACATGCGGATACGAATTTCTAATGGTACATTCTCAAGTAGTCCCGGCAATTCATTTTCTAAAAAGTGTGTAAGTTGCGCCATTCAGTCGGAGCGGAAGAAAGAAAGGACCTATCAAGTAATTATCAATTATTGCCGCCCAAACATTTACAGAAAATTGATACTGATAATGCCTTTCACTAACTGCATGTGGATTTTCGAGAGCCCAAACATGGTTGTTATGAAAGTTTGTGATAGCATTTCGGGAGAAGTTTGACTCGTCCGTGAAGAGTACATATCTTAAAAATTGAGGATTTCCAGCCAATTTTCTCAAAAACCACTGACACATAATAGCAATGCGTTGGGGAAAGTCTCGTGGCAAAAGAGCTTGTACCCTTTGAATATGGTATGGATAAAACTGTTGATCGTGGATAATCCTCCAAACTGTGGACTGAGTAGAATTGACAGATTCAGCAATTATTCTTGTACTTGTTTCTGGATTCTCCTCGAGAGCGTTCAAAACAGCTTCTTCCAATTCTGGGGTTCGGACTGCTCGTGGTCTTCCAATAATATCAGCTGCCCTCTTAAAGCTACCTGTTTCTGCCAAACGACGGTGGAGACTAGCAAATGTTGGAGCTGAAGGCAGTACTCGATTAGGAAATCGCTCCTGGTAAATACTTCTCAAGGCCATAAACGAAATGCATATCGGCTAAATGAGCATTATTGTTTAAATAATCCATTTTTTCAAAATTAGTGTTTTTACTTCTACTTACGGAAACTTCAACAAAACGTTTAACTGTCACAAAATATGTAATTACCAAAACTACTTACTTAATCGTCAAATTCTTTTCCAAAGCATTCTTGTGAAAAATGCAAAATATTGCTAATAACTTGCATCGATTATCAAATAATTGACTTGAAATTTTCAAGTCCAAATATTTAGAAAACGGTTGCTTACAGCGACTTTTAACTTTTACGTAGATTTTTACATAGATATATAGAGGAATCGATTTTTTTACTGAAAAATGTGCTAGAAGTACGCTCAAAAAAGTTATGAATCTTCAAAAAAGATAAAGACGTGTAGGTGGCGCCCCCTACGAGTAAGAGAAATAATAACATCAGGTTCGAATTTGACACCTCAAAAACCTCTTATTACCAAGTTTCGTTTAATTAAATTCAGTATTTCAAGAGTTATTTGAAAAAATCCAAAATAAAAATAAAACTTCAACACCCTGTATCTTGGAAACGAAGCGTTTCCGGACATATATTTATTTGGGCAATTCATATTAGAATATTGAGAGGAATCACCTCCTGAAGTTTGTCAAAGTACTTTTGAATCACCCTGTATAATAAGATAAACATCACAGTTTTTGAAAACAGACTCGTGGTGTTTTCAACAGTAATACCACAAGTGATTAAATTTTCGCGATAAGTCTGTCGATTCATTTCTGAACGAAACTGAATTGCTTCGAGAAAACACCACGAGTTCGCAGGACGAGTGGTGGATACAATTCAGTTGAGTTCAGAAATAAAAGACAGTCTTATGAGATAAATTCAATCACGAGTGGAATTTCAGTAGACTATTTCACAACAAAGTGAAAGGTGAACGATCTGAAATGTGGCAGAATTAGGCGAAATTAGCAAAAAAGTTAATCTGAGAAACTGATAAAGTTCAATAAACAGGAAACATTGATTAATTCGATAGAATTTATCCCAAATCTGCTCGTTTTACAAATGCGCGGTTCATAGCGTCATTACTTATATTTGACGTTTAACTGTCACATATACGAAGCACCGAATTTGACAGACCAATCAGAGTCAAGAGTCAAGTTTGGTATTATCGATAAAACTTGACCAGAGCTCCTGATTGGTTTATTTGACAAGTGCATGAAATAGCCACTCTAATCGAGTAACAGACTTTACTTTCCCCACGATCAAAAATTTAATAAAACGTAACAAACAATAATTTTGACACTCTTTTTCAAATCTTGTCACTACGATGACAGTCAAGGCTAACGCTATAATTGTTACCTACAATAGTGTGAAAATTTTACCTACATTTAGATTGCGTATAGAAACAGAATTGTAGAATATTTCTTCAATCTCAAGAGACAAAATTCACCATTCTGTTATCGAATTTGATTTCAGAATTATTGGTATATTTCTTGATGGTCGTAAAGAAGAGTTCTTTCGCTTTTGTTAGGAAAATTACAACATTCGTATTCGTCATCGGTATATTCATCTTCAAGTCCAGAAAGAAAATTCATTTGACTGCTATACTTTATGATGCTATTGATAGATCTGAATCATTTCATCACTTTCCAGTCATGAAAGTGTTGATTGGTTTGCAGAATAATATTTCATTGAAACCTTCCTTATTGTGGATTCTTGTGGATTCTACAAATACTTGTCAAGCGATTCTTCGGAATATTAAAACTTCTGTTCGAATTTTGAAACAGAAAAACAAAGCCTTTTGTGTCTTTTGTCACAAACGCTGTTTGTCTAAATATCCACGTCTTTTATGTAACCGTTCTAAATTAAGATACAACCTAACGCTTGTTCCAAAAATCTATCGAACTTCAAACACAATGAAAACACTGGATTGACAGTTCGTTACGTCACAAAATCTTCAAAATACCAAAATATCCACTTACTTCCTCGATGTTGAGTTTGGTCCGGACGATCTTTCGTCGGACCTCCGTCTCGTAGCTCTCTTCGATAGTTTCGGCCATTTCTTCGGCAGCAGCTCCACAACAAAATCACACACGGGTATTGTCAAAAAGATTCAACACCGGCTACAGCCGTTTTGCTTCGATCCAGTCGCCAAGCTTACGCGGTTAAGACTAAAGTTACTAGAGTAACCGCGAGCTAAATTTACTTTTCTTGAACGTTATACGAACGGAAGTTTAAGTATATACCCTGTACTACTACATGTTCATTCTCGATTATGTTCATTTGTCTAGCGACGACGGCTATCACTCAGCCGTACCGAGAAGAAATACTATTTCATAGTGAGTGAAATTGGTTGGTCAATGGAGCAAGTTGTGCAAGAGGATTTGCACCTTCTCAGATTGTTAAGCTAGTCGTTTGTAAATACACAATATCATCATCAATATTGGATCCTCATGATATTAGGAACTGGAAGCCAGATGAATTATGGGTGTCATTATTTTTTTTTATTTTTAGATTAACAAGAGGAGTAAATATTTCACTAATGTTCGGTTAGGGATAGGTAATAATTGGTTGAATTTTGGATCTACAGTGTGTTTCTACGATGGCACTGAAGGGCCGATGTAACTAATATTAAAATTTTCGTTTATTTCCAAATAATTATCTGGAAATTGCTAGTTATTAAGTATCTGGAAAATTCCAGTTTATATCTAGAAATTTCCAGTTACTATCTGGAAAGGACTACGCACACATCTTATGGGAAAAAGTCTTTCAGTGAAAATGGCTGGATTTTTGATGTGTTGTAGCTGCAGCCATCCTGACTAAAAGTCTCCATTGGCCCAACCCGATTGTATTACCAGATTCGGCGCTAGAGGGCGCCAACTCATTAATTTTGTGATTTTTTTAGAAATTTTGAAAAATATCTCATTTATATTCAATATTGTATGCGACAGGACATTCCTAAAATGATGCTTTTCCGTAATACAGACAAAAAATCCTCTGTTTTTCTACAGGGTATAATCAACAACATACTCAACTCTTCAGTAAATGAATTCGCCTACGAGGTTATAAGCTGATTGAGTTTATCATTGGGGATCAATCAGAATGGTTTGTTGATCGTCCAAAATATAAAAAGGCTATAAATACAGAGTATTTGAAATGAGGAAGGGTCCATATTATATACAGGGTGGCCCATTAGTGTGAGGAAGTACAGTATCTCGCCTATCATGAAGAGTGTGAAAAAATGTTCCAGATAAAAGTTATATGGTTTACTTTGTTGCATGTTATTAAAATAGTTCGAAATATACTGAGTGATTTTTTGAAGCGGTCAATACAAAGCATCAATTTTTAAATAGACCACCCTGTAAATTTTCTCACTATTGAACTGATCAAAACGTTTTACGTACGGAGGTATTTTCTTTTTTCAGAAATTTGGCAGCGTTGTCAAGTTATTGCTGAAAGAAAGGAAATCTTCGGAAAAGTAGACCATCACGAATACCATCATAAAATACTTTATGAATAGAATTAGAGTAAAAATGCGTCATGCAAAAATTATTAACAATAAACGTTATAGGTTTTTTAATCAAGGGATAGTTTAATAACTCCGTGCCTATGAATTCAGATGGACAAACTCAGTTCATTCAGTTCAAATATACAGGGTGTCAATTTGAAAACTTCCCACCCTTAATATCTTCCTTCCAGTAAACAATATGAGTAATCGAAAAAACAGGTCAATTTTATTGTCAAGGGGGACACTTTCAAGGACTATTTGTAGCCCTCGTGGTTCAACCCCCTAGGAGGGGTAGATGTTACCCTTAGAATTTTAAATGGGAAGGGGGGTCAAGTGGCACATCATTTTGATGGGCGTTCAATTCTTGTTCCAATGGTACCCTGACTTATTATTTTTTGATGAGCATTTTCCGAAAAATTGCGTTCTAAACTAACAGAAGTAATTATTAGAACGCCTATACTGAGATGCATGGTTTGGCCAGAACTGGTTAGAATATTAGGTGGTACCGTTCCAACCCTTTATTAGGGGTAACATTAGCCATTAGCTCCAAACACTTTACATAAAAAAGTAGTCTAATAGTAAAACGTAGATGGTAGTAAAGTTGTGTTTATTAAATGCTGAATTTTTAAGTGTCATCGCAGAAATTGTACAGATAGCCTTCCTTTTTTGCTACTTCTGCTGAAGAAGGTTTCAGCAAAAAATTGGTTAGCAAATTTGAACTATGTGGTAGTATTGTGAATACCGTTGTACCTGTTGGGCTGTTTAGGAATTACTTTAATAAGTGTATAAAAGTGTAAAAATGGTTTACATTCTTCAAGACAGAATTGAAATGATTGTAATTTATGGAGAAGTTGGAAAGTGCGCACGAAGGGCGGCATGTCTTTTTAACGAAAGACATCCAAATTGTAATGTAAGTCACCGGTATGTGCTTGATTTGGTGAATAAGTTTTACGAAACTGGTTCAGTGGCAAATAAAAAAAGAAATAACCCCAGAGTACTAAATGAAGCAGCTCAAATTGAAGTTTTGGGAACATTTGCTGCAGAGCCCACGAGCTCCTTACGATCAGTATCAGAACAGACGGGAATGTCACGCGAGACTATAAGAAAAGCATTGAAAATGCATAAATTTCATCCATATAAAATGCAGTTTCTTCAAGAGCTCCACGAGGATGATTATGATAGAAGAATAGAGTTTTGTGAAATCATGTCTCATCGAGTCAATACCATCCCTAATCTTCTGTTAAACATCTGTTTCAGCGATGAGTGTTCATTTTTTCTGAATGGCAATGTTAATAGACAAAATTGTCGCTATTGGAGTGACGAAAACCCACATATTTTTCGGGAAGGGCATACACAACACCCACAAAAAGTTAATGTTTGGGCTGGTATTCTTGGAAATGCCATTCTTGGTCCATTATTTCTGGAAGAAAACTTGACTGGCAATCTGTACCTTGATATGCTTGAAGAGACTATCGATCCTCTTATAACTCACGAGCTAGAAACTCAAATTGATGCAGAAGGTAATGAACTTTTGCAGGAGGATCTGTTACATTTCCAGCAGGACGGTGCTCCACCTCATTATTTTCTTCCCGTCCGACAGTGGTTAAACGAGAGATTTCCGGGTAGATGGATTGGCAGAAGGGGAGCAGTTGAATGGCCTCCGAGATCACCGGATTTAACACCCTTAGATTTCTTTCTTTGGGGGCATCTTAAATCCGTTGTTTATAAAACACAACCTTCTGATATTGACGAACTTAAAAGACGAATTACAGCAGCATGCCGGTCAATTCCTAGTGAAGTTTTCCGTAATGTTAGAGGGGAGTTCGAAAACAGACTGTATTACTGTTTAGAGCAAAATGGACAACATTTCGAACAGCTAATAAGATAAGCGTAAGTAGATTTTATGTTGGAAATGTCTTTCTCGCAAATTAAATTTTATTGTGTAGAAGGAAAATAACCACCAAATAAAAAATCCCATGCGTAATAAATTTATTCCTGTCATTCAAGGGTTGGAGCGGTGCCACCTACTCTTCTAACCATTTTTATTAAAGGGAGTCAATACAATAATGCATCTCAGTATAGGCGTTCTAATAATTACTTCTGTTAGTTTAGAACGCAATTTTTCGGAAAATGCTCATCACAAAATAATAAGTCAGGGTACCATTGGAACAAGAATTGAACGCCCATCAAAATGATGTGCCACTTGACCCCCCTTCCCATTTAAAATTCTAAGGGTAACATCTACCCCTCCTAGGGGGTTGAACCACGAGGGCTACAAATAGTCCGTGAAAGTGTTCCCCTTGACAATAAAATTGACCTGTTTTTTCGATTACTCATATTGTTTACTGGAAGGAAGATATTAAGGGTGGGAAGTTTTCAAATTGACACCCTGTATAGTCGACGGAAATATACTCAATATCCTCAGAACATCAGATATATTTCTTCGAGTGACTCACATAATATATTCATATTTTAAAGCTTGCTAAATAGACAAAAACACAAAATTAAATATTTGGGTCCCTCTATAAGTCGAACCTTTAGGTATTACGACGTAGTTAGGATAATAGGAGATGATTTCAGCTCCCTGTTGAGGACGAAGTCATGATTAAATCCTCGAGGAGACTAATCACTTATTCAAATTAAATGATGGAGCCTTTCTTTGTTGTGTGAGTTTTTTCATTTGCATTTTGTTTGCATGGTCTCGAAGGCAAAGGACCCTGCACGGTTCTTATGGAAAATGGGTCCCAGTCGAACTGGCTGAAATTTCAGTAGGGTGAATGTGCTAGTTTTCGACCAGTTAAGGCAAATTCAAAGTTCAATGAACAACAAAAAATATATAAAAGAGGTATTTAAACATTTGATAAATACCTTTTACTTTATGACAATATATTTAATATTTTACAAATTTGAAATTTTTGTTTATACTCGTATAAAATTCTGAAAAAAAAATCCGGAATAAAAAAATGTGCCATTTACCATTTCTCGACCACCTCGTACTGATTGTCGACCGCTGATGAACCAGTTTTCGACCAGCGGTCGAAGATTCATTAGCCGTAGTGCCGGTTTCTCGACCGGTTGGTCGAAAATATTGGTGATATGAATCTTTGTTTCGTCCCATTGCAAAAAAAAGATTTTCCATCCCCAAAAGTAACATAGGTATATGAAAAAAAAATCATTAAGAACGATTTTTTATTGCGAAAAACGCCAAACAATAAATTAAAAAATAACGAAATATACCTAAAAGTTATGAATTCTTTGGTCAAAATAAAATATCCTGTAATTAGGACTTATGAGCACATATAGCACAAATAATCTTTATCAACGACCATATCATATGACATGCCTACAAATTCAGTGCATCTCATGTGGAACCACCTTGGGCACTTATCGCATCCTATATTTTTCTCGTCCTCATCTTCTACGTCACTGATTAACTCTTCGTCACAAGCAAAGCATTGCAAATTTCCTGTTCTGGTAGGATTATCATTCTCGTTCATTCCGTTATGTTTGACAGATTTATCTTTTTTCTTATTAGCATTTTTTTTCGGTCGATTGTTAGCTTGAGCTCGTTTCTCTTCACGTTTTCTTTTTGCTTCTTCCACTTTCTGGGTCTTCTCCTCTTCCTTCATTGCTAGTTTCATTCTCCAAGCTTTAGATGAAATTGCACTGGGAAAGTTATCTTTTATTCTTTTGTTTTTAGCAGTAGACTCGAGTGGTTGTGGAAGGAACAAGTGATTGTCAAGAATTGATTGCAAAGGATTTCTTTCAACAGATAGTAAAGGGGCACATTTGTGACTATTCAGAGGGTTTTTATCCATCTTTCGAAGACTGGATCCTGATGCAGATATGGATGGTTGTTCACTTGGCTGATTTTCATCTTCCTGTGGAGGGCTAGATTCTATTGCAGATGGAGCTTCCTGTGGAGGGCTGGATTCTATTGCAGATGGAGAAGCCATACAATTTGGAGGATTGTCGTCTTTTCCTTGTGGGCTGGATACTCTTGTTGGTGCTAGGCTACTTAAGGTGTTTTGGTTTTGATCAGTCTCTGATGGAAGAATTGATTCAGTAATTATTTGTTCATTAGGAGAATTTCCCCTTATCTCCTGAAGGCTGGAATCTAATGAAGTTGAGAATGGTTGATTGTCCAAAGAATCTACCATTCTCTCCTCTGTGTATTGAAGAGTCGA